>JAOYFF010000045.1:9322396-9344685 GCA_025773925.1 Cryptomyrus ogoouensis | reverse complement strand
CTCACGCACAAGCTCAGGCTCCTTCCCCACCAGAGAGGTGACATTCCATGTCCCGAAAGCCAGTTTTGTCAGCCGGGAATCGGACCGCCAGGGCCTCCCTTGGCTGCCACCCGATCCACAAAGCACCGAACCCCTGACATTCCCCCTGCGGGTGGTGAGCCCACCTGGGGTGAAATAAACATGCCACCAGCAAAACGGAATCAATAATGTAATGCGTTCCTAGGAAAATACATCTTCGGAAGATGTTTATAGTCTTAGAACAGAGGGAAAATACTTCTACCTTATCCATATCAATACATCTTTTTCCAGGTGACGTTCTGATATGTTTTGACATGGTACCATTAATCTGTGGTAAGTGGCTGAGAGGGACAGATATGGTACTTGGTATAGTTGTGGGACTCAGCTGGGATGCAGCGTCCTACAGAAAGCTGTGCCGATAGCAACAAAACCTTTAGCATTCGCTAAAAGTGTCCAAGCGCACCAGTAGAACCTTCATGAAATCAGACAGAGAAACCAAGCTGTTCTTGCTGCTATCTTTCAGAAGTGGAGATCAACGTGCCCAAGCTGCCTTCTCAGATTAAACATAGAAGCTCTTGCTTTCTTCTAGGGAGGGTCCTGTATGCTGGTCTTGTTCCTCCATTTAGAAATGTGCTTATTTAGCCTGCATGCAACACCACACAGGGAAACTGACTTGTGCCAGTCTGATTTATTTTAAATGCACCTTGAACAGCCCACGCAGCCCTACTAATGGGGCCTGGTGTTGATTAACTGGTTGTGTTAACTCTTAACAGACTGGCTTTGCGTCTGCGTTCACCCAACCCAGATACCTGCGAAGTAACTGACAAATCTGCTCTGAGGTTTTCTGCTCTTGACATTAATGGTGGGGTTGGGGGTGGAAGCTGTGGTAAAACACCATCATCATCATCATCATCATCATCATCAGCTGAGTAGCAAACTACGGCAATGCTTTGAAAACGATGCTGTGTTCTGTTTACCATAAACATTTGGGGCAGGGCGACCACAAATGTTCAGATCCAGATGTTTTTCATAATATACAGTGGCGCAGAACTAAAAAAAGAGCAGATTCTGTATCCTCTTATTGCAGCTCTGGTTATCATTTGTTCCTGTGAAAGGTTCCATAAAAGAAATGCCATTTATCACGGCCTTTTATTCAGTCAAGATATTTATAAAACGAAGCCCCTCCTCAGCTCTAAATCAAATAAACTAACCGTCTGATTTAATGTTATTGAATCAGTCCTGTTACTTGTTTTTTTTGCCTCTCTCTCAATATGTTGATACTTTAGGGCCAAATTAAAGGCATCAGTCTTGGAAAGAAACACGTGTGAGATAAAGTATAGCGCGCTGTATCAGACAGGAAGTGTGGACATCGCCGTACAGCCTGGGTCGAAAAACTTCCTGGGGGCTTTTGATTGGCCTGTTTCAAAGTGCTTCGGGGGGGGGCAGGGCCATGTTGTCGCTGGCTGTCAAAGCGAACCGGCAGGTCTGACAGTGACCTTTCAGGTTGTCTCAGCTGCTTGTCCACACTTGTAGACCTTGCCCACATTTTTTCAGGAGTGAGCACAAGCAGCTCGTGAAAGGGAGAACTCAGTGTATCTGTTTTCGATTTTAGAAAGCAAACATTCTACTTTCTATCACCCTAGGCTACAAATATTAAGTGTAATGACATCATTTTCTCATCAGATGCTTTTACCCAAGGTAATTTTAGAAACTTACAATTTTCCATACTCATCCGAACATACATGCATGCAATAAAGGAAGTTAATACAACCCTATGACATAACAGGACTTCTGGGCCGACAGTTTGACAGTTAGAGAAATTCATAAATCCTCACCCTTAGACTAATAGTTTATAGACTAACTCTCCTGCTGCATGATAGATAACAGCTCTGCAAGCCTCTGCTACGCACCCATCTAGTTTGATGGATTGTAAGATCAACAATGTAGTTTTGTGCCTCATGGGAGTTATACTTACACAAAAATGGTCGGAGGGCAGCGCGAAACATGATTGGTTCAGAGAGATAACCAATCAGATTGTACAGGAGGTGGGTCCAAGTAACTAGAGGAGGCAGGACCGACCAATCAGATGTCTTGGCCTCAGAACATTTTTGTGTAAGTAAAACTCCCACGAACAGTTTTGTGTCGCCATCGCAAAAACTTTTTGGGAAGAAAAGGTTGTAGGTCATGAGTAATTTAATGATCGAGTAACATGGTAATCCATTCAGATGGATCATAAGGATGGATCAAAGCAGAATGGAGAGAGATTTTGTTCAAAAACCGTGAAACCAAATCCAGGTTTCTAATTGACAATCATCCCCCTTGATTTAACATCTGAAATATAACTTCCGTGTGACTGACAATGAATTTACTTTGTTGAGCCCTTTGTGCAAGTGTCATTCACAGGGAACCAAGGGAAGAACCATCCCTGAAGACCCTTCAAAGGGGAAAGTTCTTCTCAAAACCCCTCAGACACGTGCTGATCTTTCAATAAGGTTGTGTGTTGACATCCTGAATGGACAGAACTGAGGCCACAGGAGATTTAAAGGTCAGAGGGCTGGAGAGAACCGAGGGAGCGGCTCCACCACAGCTTCGTTTACGCCGTGACTGTTCAGATAAACCCAGCCAGGAAGTGTGAGGCCTGCCCACTTCCTGTTGGACTCGGGTGACCTGCCAGGAGGAAAGCGGCTTCAGAATGCTCACTGAGACACATGAATGTTAAAGTGAGTCAAACGAAAACAGCTGGAACGCTCCAAAATGATGCAAGGTGTCAATAACAGATTAAAATCTATTATAAAAGAGATAAAATGAAAATTTTACATAGCTGAGAAGCAATACTCCCTTCCCTTTCCACTGCTATACAGCCACAGTGAGCTGTTCAGTAAACTTCCTCATATCTCCATTACATACAGTTTGGCCTGCGGTTGCTAAAACCTGTTGCTTTTTCCTCTTTTCTTGTTCACACACCCACACAGTCACACATATACGCACACACGGGGAAAGTACCGCTTTTCAGAGGCTGCTATTCTCAACCCTCTAACGTCCTCTAGTGGCCGGTTCAGCAACACACCATTCAATCTCCAGGCCACCCTATGCGGAAAGCTAGTTCTATCAGGTACAACACCATTTGTTAGGGGGTCTTTGCATATGAGTTTGAGGGGAAGCCTCACAACAAATACTATGGAATTATATTTATAAGCATAAATGATACAGTATATCAGGTATATTCACTGCATGGTAATTATGGTTTAAAGAGGTTGTATTATTCTCATTTTCACAGCTCATAATTTTATTTTTGGGGTCAACTAGAATAGATTTGCATGCATTAATGATGTAACATTATTTTTCCCATACTGTACATCTCTATTCACTCTGTGTAACTTTAAGCCCCACCCCCCATGAGCCTAATGTGCTCTGATTTGTCAGCTTGCCATACACGTTCCGCCCCTGTCTTGCAGACCGCAGACAGATCCTTGACTGACAGCCAATAAGGACTGACAGCCAATAAGGATTGTATTACGACGTGACCTCACCATGTCACATAAGTAAGAAAAGGAATTCCAACCAGGTGTTTCAGGCAGATGAGAGAAGAGGGGTTTCTGTGGTGATAGTTACTCGCTTTGGTGTGTTTGGACTGTTTACATGCACATAACACTATATAACACACTAACGGAAAGGTAAAAGCCAGAAATGCTTAATAGAGCCCTTTTCATATATAGCTGAATAAATGTAGGCCAGCACAGTGCCCTAGTGGATAAACTCCAGCGTTGCTAGTTCAAATCAGACCCAGCTCTCACAATGTGGGAGCTGCATGTTCCCTGTGCTGATTTCCTCCAAGAAACACCCGACTGTGACAAACATGCTCATATCCCTATTAAACAGTACTAATATGTGAGTGTGTCGTGACAGACGGGTGGCCCCTGCAGGATGGCGTCCCCCTTACATCTCGTCCTTCCCAGGAAAGGCCCTGAATTGCTGAAGCCCTAAATGGATCATTTATAAGAAACCAGTCAGCCACAGCTACTGCCTTGAGCATCAGCTTTCTATGAGCGAAATGGCGGTATCTGTAGGCCTAATTTCGTTATGAAGTAAAACATGCCACCATTCTTACCGTTTACTGCTAAACTGGTCATGCCCAAGCAATTACAAAAAAGGACAGAAAGTCATTTCAAACATGGAAGGCATGGGGTAACACAATTAATGTGTGTGACAGTGACATCTTGTGTGACAAGATGAAATAAGTAGCTGGCAATCAGCATTTAACTGTGCCACCTTAACCATAAAAATAAACCCATGGGACATTGTTCTCCCACAGTCCAACAATGATCAATCTGAGCGAACAGTCACAATAGGGCCTTTTGTAATAATGGACAAAGAGGCAGCACAGTTGGTTTAGATCATGAAGCTAAGCCCTCAGCCTCGAGAACGAGGCAGCACAGTCGTCACACTAATATGAGGTCATATCTTTCAAAAGCTACGATGTTCCTTATTCTTGCCCTGCAGGCTTATAAACACCTTGACAGAAGCTGTCCAAACTGTGTGCTGTGTTATGCAGTCCTATGGCATGGCTCCAGGGTGCAGCCAAGACTACAGAAGGTGCTGATGGGAGAGATGAGGGTTGTAAGCCTGTGTTGGGTTAGATTATCACGCTCTATTAATCACAGACTGGTTTAACCAAAGTAACCAATGAGAAGTAGGATAAACAACTTGGAGAGCGACAGCACAAGATAATCCCATCCACAGTGGATCCTGAAGCCTAATTTCTCCAATCACCTACAGAAGGTCACCGCAACATGAGTAAAAATCTGATTGGCTTGCCATTACTCATCGAATCACCACAGTGGGCGACCCATGACCTGAAACGACAACTTTCATTCTATTACAAGTCCCTAACCACCCTCTTCCCTCGGTAAGCCCCATAGAAACGTGCATAGAAATGTCTTGCAGCTGGTACCAAATACATCTGTGCATTGGGGCCACAAGGCTTTAGACGTTGTTGGAACATTTAACAGGCGCCAGACAGAGAGAACATGCACGACAACATTGCAATCAACAGCACTGGTTTTGCAAGAGGCTCCCATGGCGATCACTGCAATCGCTGCGCGCACTGCGTTACATGCTGTTACGATTTCTGAACAAACTCTAAAATATGTTACAGGTTCTTCCTGCTGGGCTTGAACGGTTACACCCAAAAAAAAAAAATCAAACAAAAGTATAAGGTTTAATGCGCTCATTTATTGAACAACTCTTCGACAAATAAATATACAGTTTCTTTTGTTCTGCTGTTTCATTAAGTGTGTGACAGCATAATTAATCGCTTTAGGCTTTAGGCTTGGCCAAGCGTAATTACTTTAGATCAACGTCAGTATAGTGTCACATTACTGCTAAACAGAACTATGATTTAGCTCGTGTACTGATAGTAAGAAAAAATGTAGAATTACTTGCAGAGGGGATTTCCTGTGTCACTATAGATCACTTTCTCAGCTCGTTGAGAGAAAAATTTCTTGGTGAAGCTCTGGCTAGTGATTATACTTTGTTACATTCTCTGTAGTTATTGTTATTTGTGAATAACAATAAATAAAAAAAGCTACAAAACAGAGAATTTCACCTTATAAGCAACAGAAATGTGCAAGGGTCTGAAATCAACAGAATACATTTTTATTGTATTGTGTTTAGTTTTTGGGGAAAAAGTAAGCAGTGATGTCACCGTGCTGTTTTTAGCATCCAAGCCAAATTTAGACTGCAAGTACACAGGCAGGCTGCTTCCACAAGCAGAACTTACACCATGCATTGCATTAATTCCACTGACCAGAAGGTCCTGCAAAGTGCCTTCAAAAAAACAGAACTCACATAAATTTTTTAGATGTTAAAGAAACACCGCCTCTATCTGACCAAATGCATCAGGGACAGCGCACTTAAACTTTAAATACTCTAAGTATATCTTAATCATACAGTTAGCATGTCTGGATTAGTGTTTTCACTCCTTTCTGCTGAGAAGTACAGCCACAGTGACCAGTTCTTCATATAGGTTAATATAGGGGTTACCCACGCTGAAGCCCAGGGGCCTCTGTTAAAAAGGGGCCTCAACTAACCATGTTTAATAAAATGTTAACCCCCCTCCCCAGTCGACAGCCTTTACCGCTGACAACTACTATATCATGGAAAAGAGTAGGGGGCCCTGATTATGTTCATAAGCCTCTGATGATAATTATTATACATACTGAAAATGACTAACCATTAAGAATTAATAAATATAAATGTTGCCAAGAACCATTTTGATAGCAAGGTGTTTCTTTAAAGCCAAATGTATTGTTTAGAAACTTCCAAATTAACATTTTCAGTATTTTCATGTTATTTCTATTAGAATATTTGAATAAAGATTTGTTTTTACACCATTGTTAATAAAATTATGAATGCACTGATTATAAATTGTGGTTTTCCCATCTAGGCAAAAAATGGCATTTCTACAAGGACAAATTGTGCAAAAATATTTATTAAAGAGACTTACTGCCATCTAGTGTTTACTGATCGACATAGCAGAGATAATGTAAGCAGGCTTACTGAACAGGCTACATGGCAAATTAAGGTACAAAGGAATATATTGCAGATATTGCAATGATAACATATTTTTGAATGACTGCATTTAACTGGAAAGAGTCCCTTGGAAAATTCTGAAAATGTTGGGACCATCCATCCATCCACCCATCCACCTATCCATCCATCCATCCATCCATCTTCCAACTGCTTATTTGAGCTTGGGTTAGAGGATGTTGAGACATTTCACTTTTTTAATGTGTGGCATTCATTTTTAAATAGGTTGATTCCCAAATTGTTAAGAGGAAAAGTAATTGAAAATGACCTAATAGCTTAATTCTGCCACAAGAAGAGTAAAAGTAAAAAATGCTGAATGTGATAGTGAAATGTTATAGATTAATTTTTTAAAATAACAATATAAAATAAACACACATTTTTTTTTACACAATTTATTTATTTATAGTTTGAACAAATTTCAATAAACGTAAAAAGTGCTTTTAACTCTTGGGTCTTTCACTTAGAGGATGCCAATTCCTTGCCCACAAACCAACGAGGAATATTGGGGAAGAAGGTGTCTGACTTGCCTGATGGCACATTCTTAATGGTTAAATGTGGTTGATTGTTCTCCTTTTGAGACATACACACATATACACACACAACTGAGAGTGAAGCTTGGGATTCAGGTGCAGCCTGTGGGGGGGGGGACAGGTGTGGGCCATAATCAGTTAACCAATCACTGAAAACTACAGACACAAGATACAGGTGAGGGTAGTAATCAGAATCAGTTCAGATTCAAATGTTAGGAGATACTGGTAACATAGGTACGCAGAACATAATAACTAAACTAGACACAGGCAGGGTAAACTAGGTAATCTAGAACCAAAGACACAAGAGCAAAGGCCTAAGTTTAAATACGACAACAATTATCAAAGTGACGAAAAAATTCAAAAGTTCTAACAAATAACAAATCATAATCTAACAGAAATATCTAACAAACTCATGACGGTAGGGGAGCCTGGTTCTCAGCTCACACAGCTACATGGGGAACAGGGGAGCACACTAGGACCTGTGAAGCACGCAGGACTAGGGGAACACAAATGGGATGGCCAGTGCCACCAGCTGGCCAAAGAGGGAAACAGACAGGGCAGGGATGGATCCTGACAGTAGATTTTCATTTATATAATGGTTTTGTGAAGCAGTAATAAGATCAAAGATCAACTAGAGTAATATTATCAATTTAAATTTTTTATGTTCACATGGTCAAGCATCTTAGTCGCCTCTCTCTTTGCTTGAACGTGGAAAAAGATCTGTCAAATACTTTTTGAGTTGTGATAAAGGGATCAAGTGTCATAAATTTCACTTTTTTTGCTATCACTATGTGGCACTGTTTCAGTTTTGGGGCTGACAGAATATATGATCACTTCCAGTTCGTCACTCATACAACATGTCTGCAAAGTTTGAAACAGATCCGTATTTATTTTTAGACTTTTTATATAATGTTTTTAGAACTAGTGTGTTTATAACACCAGGTGTCTTCTATAGCTGCCTAGCTTCCTTTGCTGCCATATAGTGCTGCTGCTTCATTTCTTGGGCAATTTATCTCAATATAAGATCAGGCGTGCGTCATGTTTTTGCGAAGAAATAATAATACGCCCCGCTGAAAAGGCAGATCGAGCCCTGAGTGGTGTTGCTTCAACTCAAGTCCCGAGACCATACACAAGGGAATTAAATTACAGGAATTCTCAGGCTGGCCTTAGTTATTGTATCATGCCTTTACTTTCGATGATACCTTAAATCAAACCTCATATTCAAATTAGAAATTCAGATTAAAAGTCTATAAGAAGTACATGATAAGCAAAATATTTGACTAAAGTCCACTGAAGCCTTATGAGTTCATTGTTGAACAACTCATGAATCCACCTACTGTTAAAGAAGGGAAATACAACTGAATATCTAGCGACATAAAGTTGGCTTGTACGCCCTTGCTACAAAGACACATTCGTTTTAACATTTCGCAAGTAAATGTCACGTAAGGTGCCTCTGCAGTAGAATGAAATATCTAAGACAGATATAGGAGCAATATTATCGTTTTTAGCAACGAAAGTTAGGATTTTTTACCCGACATTTCGTTATAGCTTAGAGAACATGACGAGGGATCTCAATGTCTGTGCAACGCCGAGCTCGATTAATTACTGTCAAATTAACGAATAAACATCGACCGCGATTTTTTCCTAGTTTCAACCTAATTAAGAAAATAGCATTTATACGGGTTTCAAACACGTTATGATGTAATAAAACTGTACCGTCGATATATGGATTGATGTTCTTTCGGTATAATAGCGTATAAAAGGGAAAGAAGCATTTTGCCAAATTCTAAATAGTGTTTTTAGGTAGCCTATTTAGAAAAAGTCAGTCCTCGGGGATCAGCAGCACGTATAATTTACCTGGTTGGTGCGTGACAAGTGGCCGTCTTTTCCCACCAATAGGAGGCGTTTCCGAAGCGCTGCCTCCTGACCCCAATGCACAATACTCTGCATTTTTTTCCGCTACTACCATCTGCTTTTAAAAAAATAAAAAAATACATATTTGCAGATGCAACCACAGTCTTGTGCTTTTCAAAGTCACATATATTGTTAATCCACTCCTGTTATCTAAGCAAATAAACAATCTTCCCGCTATTGACGCATGCTTACGCAGCAAAAGAAAAACAACATAAAATTCCCCCACTCCGACTGCAAGTTTTGCTTTTTTTCTCGGTATATGGTGGTGATATAACTTGCTACATTCGTTCAACTTTGATACGTTTTAACATAACAGCGCAAACAAATTGCCTTCTAAGCGTTACAATGTAGGACATGAAGACTCCAGTTACGTTTATTATGAGCATACGCAATTTCAGGTTAACACGTATTGATTAATGATTTACGGTAAAGTGAGAATTAAGATATAATGTTGCTTGTACGTATGTAATAGACTATAGACAGATCGTATATGTTTGCAGGATTTGGGCGAAAGACGTGCAGCGTATCCTACTTTTCCGAGGTGCAAGGGTATGCTTTCGAGCTTAAACAGTGTTTTATCATCGACCGTATCTCATCAGACTTGTTCCGCTACGGCTGGAAAGCCCGGGATTCATCTCAACCGCTTTAGTTTGAAAATAATATAAGTACATTTTGGAGACGTCATTTTAACACTCCGCGACTTTACTCTGCTCGTTAACTGCTTTTAAATTAGGTACTTTTAGATTACACTTCCTTAAAATGACAAGTAGCCTAACTGTTAGTAACAAAAAGCTTTATTCTTTCATACCATGCAATTGTGTAGTGAAAACGATCAAACATCTTAAACATAAATGCATCTTTGCATAAAGTATTCCTTTCAGTTTGGTAACAAATGTTTAATTTCTTCCTGGCAGGCATGTTGTATTTAAAATATACACTGGGGTAAATTAAATGTACTGGGAGGAAAAATGAAAATAAAATTGAAACCGTTTTAAAAACTTGTAAACAACTGCGCTTGTCCATCAAAATACCAGGAAATGTTTATTTAACCTTTACAGATAAAATATATAATCAGATTTTGTTATATTAAATTTATAATGCAATTTGAAAAATCGTAGAAGATTATAAAACATTCTGCTTTTCATGCGACAGAATTTAACCTTCATATACAAAATGGAGTTTCATTCGTTGTCATAATCGCTAATGGCGCCACCGTCTGAAAACAGCACAGGCAGACTTACGCCATTTATGTCTGCACGTTAACACTGTAACAAAGACCATTTGTTGTTCCTCCATGACAGGACCCGCGAATGGCGTTCTGCCGGCTTTGCGAAATGGCGGACCAAGGAGGAGACAGCGAGGCTGAAATCCGACTACTGGGCTCCAAGCTGCAGATAAGATACGGACGCGGGACGGGGCCAGGATCGGGATTCAGCCTCCTATACTGATGTTTCGGCCGTTATATCAGGCAGTTCCCGAATAGTTTTCTTTTGAGTCCATTTTTTCTTATGTAATGCAAAGGTTTGAAAGAAAAATCAGTTAAAAGAAAGATACTTTAATTCTTTTTTTAAAACCTCATTATACACTACGTTGGAAAAACATAAAATAAAAGTTAGGCATATATCAGTTCTATTCTAAAACTTATAAAAAAGTAGCAACGTAAAATGAATTACAGACAAAAGTATACAATTCCTTGTCATAGTAAAACAAAGGGAGAAAAATCATTAAGGACAGTAATGACGAGATTCTAGAGGAGAGACCACACTACTTGTAAAAATGTTAAAAAAAAAGTCTCATATTCACAAATGTTTGTGGGAGGAATTTAAGATGCAGTCTCATGCCCATACACGTCCTGTTCCTGCGTCAGTCATTTTTTTACGTTCTGAAAATGTACAATTATCACATTCAAAGACACCCTTATTCTACGAATAGTTTAGATAATCTTTGTAATATATTCACTGAATAATGAACTACTGCATTGGTTAGCTTATTCATTTATGTAACTCTGGCTTAATTGAGATAATGATCTGCAAGCGCTAAGCAAGAAATTAACCACCAGAAACCTCCAAATGAAAACGTTACATCGGAGGGTACTTTTCTTTTTCCAACTCTGCAGAGAAAGTGGCGAGGCAGAGTAGGTATCGTGCTGCATTGGCAAATGCCTCATGGGATAGGCTGATGGTACCACCACAAGCTGATGGTACCATGGTTTTTTTGGCTGGGCTTTTGGATACCAGTTCTTTGTTTAACATTTCCTGTTTTTTTTGAAGTGCTGAGGGTAGACAAGTACACAGATACAACTTGGACTTCTCAAGACAAAGTGAAACTTTGTTTTTCAGGTTCATGTACAGTGTCTCAGAACACTGGAGAATGTATATTGCATGCTTGGAGAGATCACATTAGTGTGAGGAACTCTGCACTGGATACATGCTAGAACATTCTGTGGCTGTGTTCTTTACAGGGGCCCAATTAGTAGCTCGCTGACATTTCCCAGAGATCTCTGGAAGGCTGACAACGAGGAGAGGGGCTGGTATAGTTAGTGGAGAGCTTCTGTTGGCCATTTTAATGGGTAGACATTGTTCTGCAAAGATTTGAATTATATTATTACAGAAGCTAAATCTCACTTACAGCACAGAGGCAGTCATACGGACACTTATGAATTTGCCAGACCTATCTTCCTCAGAGATAAGGTCTTTGAATTATGCATAACGTTACACCATGACTGATGTTTCATGCACATTTTTTCAATATGTTACGACAGGTAGAAACGCTTCTAGGCAGTGAAAGCGTTCCTCTGCTGATTTACGACTGACATTAGGAGATCCTTAGGAAATGTAAGTTCCTCCTAATGTGCTTCTTCTCCAAAAAAGGATACAGAGAGGCGTATTTTATATTATATTAGAGCATGAAGCAGTAACATATTCTGCTTGCACACAATAGAATTCTTTACTGTTGGGCTGAAAAAAGGTTTTCCCACTGATTTTGCTCCAGATTATGGGAAATGCTGGCCTTTGCACAGATTTTTAATGAACAGTTGCAGGCAGAAACAAACAAAATTCTCAGAGGATACTCATTTGGCACATGACTCCACGGCGGATGGCCATTCGCTACGATCCTGGCTCATTTCCTGTTAGAGTAGGAGTGAGAGGGAAAGATGAAACCTTGGCTTGATGGGACAAGCCCCCCCCCCCCCCATGTCACTCTCAGTATGGGCAGGTCCTTCTGGTTCCTTTACTGTAGGGAAAAAAAACACCAAACACCTAAGGGAACAGGAAGATAACAAAAGAGTGAACCAGAGTGGAAAAACACCACAGCGCATATCTTGAGCCAACAGTCAGGAAGTGCAACTTTTTCTTTGGCTACACCATAAAAGGAACTGTTTTTAATTCTCTCCGACCCCCCCCCCCCGAAAGGTCTCTGTAGAAACTGCTTGTGATTTCTTAAACGCAGCTCAATAAAAAAGATCAGGCAAGGGACCATTGATCTGAGCTTTACAGAACATGTATAAATTATATAGTGTAATTGTTATATAGTGTAACAGTTTCATGGTGAAACAACTGTGTCTTTGAAGTGATAGTGAGTCTTTGTTTCAAGCAAAATATGTAATATGTAAGTTTTTATTCATAGTGTTTCTTTGTATATTACAATCTGATTAAAACGTTTTCACAAAAAGGTATTCCATTTAAATAGGTTTTCCTTAAAACTGGGTGCGACTTCCTTGCATTATCTTGCTACCAAGTCTTTTATAAAAGACTGTACCACTATATAAACTCCCAACAGTTTGGGAGCCCGAGTTATTGTAGATTATAGTGTGATTCGTGTTCAGTGAGATAGATTCACAAATTCACACAGGTGTAACCGATCACTTAGCAACCAGATGAACTATGTCAATGTAGTGCCTGTCAATTTTTTATTAACAAGCAATTTGTATAATTATAAGTTGCAACAACATCCTACAAATGTAATATTCACTTGCCTTTGCGTCTTTGAATTTTTTCTTTTGTCACTCAATATATGTAATTATGCTTCTCTATTAAATTGCATTGGATGAAACTGCTTGTGTGAACCAAAACTTACTCAATCGGCAGTGCAATGTCTTGCACGCTCATCCAGATTCTGCATCTCTCCAAAAGTGCAGGGATATTTGTGTTATGGTGAATCAATAATAAATGGGAAGTTGTTATTGATCGTTTTGCGTGTTTTCAATTATTTAAAATCTCCTTGTACTCCCATTTAAAATTCATAACCGCTGTGTATATTTAGCGATCTCAGTTGCCTTTTACAGGCAGTTCACCGACTTCAGAGTGAATAGCATTAAGATTCTAAAGCTACTGCCCCTTTTTTCCAATATCAAGCAAGATCTGATTGTGGCTTTTCAGGTTTCATAGCACAACAAATGTCCTTTGTGAAAACTTTGTCTTAAAAGAGGTTGTTTGACAATGCACTGAAAAGAGGTTATAATTATCTGTGGATAATTGTCTTGGAACAGCATAGACCAGTGAGTGAATGTGTCTGTGTAAAGTATATAATGGAACGGGAACATATTAGGTCTCCCACATCACAGAACTGCTATTCCTTCAGGAAAATGACATCAATATTTTCATCCATACCCTATATATTGAATAAAGCAATTCCCATTTAACATTTAATCAGAAGAGCAGCTGGTACTTGTGGCGGTAGATGTGAGGTTGTTTAGATGATTTAGATCTATGTAAAAAAAAAACCAGCAACATCTGTCAATTTCAATATCTACAGTGTGGATCCATGGTTTGCGTATGATGGATGCATTATGGAAAGACTCATTTGTGGCTCACGATGAGGTCGCGGCTGTCATTTAAATGCCCCTCCCTTACATCTACACCAGCAAACATACACCCCTTTTTTATTCTCGGTGTGGTAGCTCATTGAGAACCCAGCCAATTCTCACAGTTCTGAAAGTATGTGTGAAACCTACAGAAGGAGCATCTGGTTTCATGTAACTGGAGATGTTATACGGGAGGAATAATGCACACATTTCTTGGCAGTTAGGGTGAGGGAGGGAAAGGTTTAATCTGAGGAAATTCCTAAGCTGCAATCGGGCCCTATTCTCTGACCATATCTGGGATAAATCACAGGAATTTCCAGACACATCCCTTTCCAGCGGCAGAGATCCTCCACTGTAATGTTATCATGTCTTTGTGATTCAAAGGCTTATGCGAGACAATCAGGGAGTATCTCTAACATGTAGAGGAGCGACATTTAAGCACATTACTGCTCAGATAAATAGCATGAGAAGTATTACCTTGTGAAACTGAACAGGTATAATATACTGCATTGTAGAGAGCAGTGATTGAGGTGTCAAACATTTATAAACTGGACAGAAAAGAAACCAAAATAATTACCTATTAATGTTACTAGAAGGATGTTAGGGATTGCACCAGGCTGTGAATGATTTAAATATGTAATAAACCTTTGCACTTTGTAACAAAAATTTAAATATATGCATTTTATACCCGCAGTACCCTCACAGGACAAGGGATTTATTCTCACTTTTTAGATATTTATCTCCTTGGAAAAAGTCACAGCTGCATATGCATGATGAATGGGACAGGAATGCCAGGGGAAATGTGATTTCCTGTGTTACGTGTGTTTGTATGGGGTACTCGGTGAGGTGAACTGTGACTGAGATGCAACTGCAATCTGCGCTGTGAACACAGGTTACTCTGCGCTATATTAAAAACATTGACTAAAGTGACTGACCCTTCTCAGAAAGAGCTCTCAAATGTCTAGCGTTTCCCAATCCAGTCCTGGGGGACCCACAGACAGTTCACGTTTTTGCTACCAGGATCTGGGAGGGAGCAAAAATGTGGACTGTCTGGTAGGGAATTCAGAGGGTGCAAAAACATGGAGAGGTTGTGGGTCCCCAAGGACCAGACTGGGAAACACAAGTCTAATGTGCAGCTGTGGTCTAACGCAGGACTGCTTCAGGCACAGGACACTTTGGACTGAAGGGAATCATGAGGAGACGTGTCTGGACTCAGACGTGGAGTTTGATCAATGAGTTTGTTTGAGGCCATCAAGCTCCCTCAGTGCAAATGCTAATGCAATACAAAAAATATAGCACAGGTTGGGCCTGTGCCTTTCATGCAGCTGCTTTGCTTAAACTGCTGAAGGGCTTGGGGCTGGAGGAACAGAATAGTTTGATTCCATTCAGTTGCCAGGTTATGGCTGCTGACTAGCATCCATAAGTCAAGGTCGTCTTGGTTAACAGGCTACGCTAGTGATGGCAAAATGAAGCCGCATGAACCACTTGCTGTATTTTCTGACCCCACTAGATGGTGCTGTTTACAAAAAGGGCTCAAAGCATGCCCCAAAACAAACCAGGATCACCCTCTAGTGGGGACAAAAAATACAGCAAATGGTTCATGCGGTTTCATTTGGCCATTTCTAGACTATGGATATCCTGGTTACTCTAATTAAAGGATGAACGTTAAATGGAGGGCTGCGGTTTGATATATTAGTGAAAAAATATCAAAGAGATAGATTACGTAGCTAGTGGCCTTTATATAATATATAATTTATTATTTTCCTTTATTTTGTAATTTGCGGGTCTGTTAGATTTGATGGTCTGATTGAGTATGATCCTTTTTCGAATCATCAAATGTTAAGTTGAGCCAAATCTCCTACCTTGATTCTTGAATCGTATTGATTGGTTCCTGCTTCGTTAGCAGTTGTTGTGTATCTCCTGCTCCCATACTGCTTACACTTGTACCTGGGCGCTCATTAGAAGCTGAGTCTAGCTGCATTTACGCCTAGTTGACTCTTTGACAGCACGTATGTTTGCAATGGGCTGTTTGCCTCACTTCTACGTCACACTCAACAAAAGCATCTGCTAAATAAAAGTAAAATGTAAATGTAAAAAGTATGAGGGCCTGCTGCACTGGTTTCCAGGGAGACCACAGGTGTCATTTTACAGTTCCCCGCCCCCTCCAAAATGCTGTCCCACTCGTTAAATATTCACCGTGCGGCAGAACTGGAGCGCTCCTCAACACATTATCTCCCCTCTCCACTTCCCATGGAGACCATCTCTGTGAGTCCCATACGAGGGTCCAATTACTCACAATGCCAGTTTGCCCTTCTTATATACCAATATAGGGAATTGTACTGTAATGTCAACAAAAATGTGGTGTAGTTCACTTGCAATCCATTAAAGGGAATATTCATTGAAAACGGTATACGTCTCAGTTAACACAAGTGCTATTTCATGTTAAGGTTTTCTACTAACTCTTAAAGAACCAGAAAATTGTGAAGAGAAACAGGACACTTTCCCAACAGGACTCTGCACTGGCAACCACAGTGTGCTACAGGACCACAGAGTCTTCCTGCGGAATTCCTTCGGAACATTAGATTCCATGGGCTGGAATGTAAACATAGTCAAAAGAATGACTTTCAAATATATGAAGAACTGTCATGGGTGAATCAATAATAATTCTTCTTGCAATAATACTATGACCAGTATTAAATTTACCTTGCAGGGAAAATAATTATGCATAAGACCATACCAGGTCAAACATTTTTTTTCCTGCGGTACTGTGATTAAGGAGGTTCCATCATGCATACAATTAAACAATGGCTGGCAAAGGCCTCCCTCTTTCTTGGTAACATTTCCTTTAAAAACATTGGCCGTCTATTCTAAAACAGAATACGTAATTCCCATTCCACAATAGGTCTGGTTCCATGTTCACAAGGCCAGTAACCTTCAGTCCATTCATAACCGGTCTAATAGAAGCAGGCAGACGTGTGGAATCTCTGAAAAGCATCGTAAAGACCAGGTAAAAGCTCTAGGCAGGGCCTTGAGCTAGGAAAATTCTGAATGGATCTTGTCATATGCAGGTGAAGAGAGTGAGGGCAAGTATAGACAGATTTTTGTCTGTATTTTGTCTTCAGCGACTCCAAATGAACTTGCAAACTCTTTAATGGGAACATAAGTGGGCTGGTTTGCAGAGTGTCAGACGGCTCTTTGATATGTGCAACAATTTAGACTTATATCCATGCCTTCCAGACCAGTCACAGTACAAAGAGGGTGCAACTCAGACTTAAGTTGGTCTTATGATACCCAGAGACATCTGACTTCCAGACCTGGGTGGAATATGTTTTGTCTGATAGCTTCTGAGTCATTTGGCTGTGCTGCATTTGGTACTTTCACTGACCCCTGGTGGTAGGTGTATATAACTGAAAGCAAGGGTGACAGGCCAACACTTATCTTTGGGGAAAACCTGATAAACCTAATAATTACGTTAACCGTCTAGGATAAACATTAGCACTAGTGGCGCTAAGACGTTCTATCCGGCTAGGAACAATCTCGGTGGATTTTTGCTTAATCGTTCTTCATAGCTGACGATCATTTCATATGCAGATCATAACTATCTGGGCAAGTAGCCTTCAGTAAAGGCAAATCTCTGTTAAGCTGAAGAAGTGCGACACGGCAAATTTGAACCAGACAAAACACACTGTCGGCAAACCATCATATTTCGCAAGACAATAAGTGGAGTTTTGGGAGTGTTTTTCAGACAATAGGGTGGGGGGGGGGATCTGCAGTGAAGGTCAGGAGTCATCTAAAACCTTTTTATAATGAATTCAGCAAGACATATTATACTCAATTGACTGTTATTATAAATTATTGTTACTCTCGTTTCATTACTTCATTGGTAATTATTGTAACTATTATCATGCTCTCATATCATGTACTCTCTTTTTATACAAAGGGACCAGCACACTGACACATTTACATAGATGTATATCATATGGATGTATCTAGAAAATCAATTATTCAGGTGATCCACTAGCAATTCAGCCTCAGCAGTGGTTCCCTGCTCTTGAGCTCAGCTCACAACCTTCATATGTGTCTGCGGCCATTTGCCAGAACGGATTCACGTGCTCCTGCATCGGGCCCCTCCAGGCGAGGCAGAGATAAACGCTCTCATTGCACCTCTTCACAAATGGGAGCATGCGGTCCGAGTGTAGCTCCCAGTTTGCTTTGTTGCGCCATCCTGCAGTTGAACCACAAGGGGCTTCTTCAGGATTTCCAGGATGCAAAAAATGCATTTTTGGGAGGAATTTCTGCTGCACACAAGAGTCTCCTTCTGGCCACCCTGGCATGCCGACTTATTTCTCAATCAAGGTACTCAGCCTGTCTCTGGGAAAAGAAAAAAAAAGATCACTTACGATACCGAAAATTCCCCACGACAAAATGCGTCTGTAAACAGGGGCCGGCCCACGCGTGGCACTGATACAGCAGCTTAGCGAGGCCTCGGTGAACAAGGCTCCGATATTATGGGATGTGAGCGACACTCTGCGTGCCAGGGTGTGGGCTCGGTGCCCGGGCACGAGGACCGAACACAAAACGCATCATTATCCTGTGTTACGTTGTTTTCACTGCCCGCGAATGAGCATGTGAGGGAGCTCTGTGTGCATCAGCATGCTAACGACAGGGCCATAGTGTCCGCAATAACATAATACATAATACAAATACGGTCTGTCTTTAGAATAATGCTCTGTGGGACAGTCTACAGCTTGTGCAATGTGGCATAAAAGACCATTGAAGAAACAACAGTAAATGCAACCAAATTTTATCATTGTTGTGACGCTGCCAGTTAGCAGGATTGATTAAAAATAAAACCAAAATTCCTTTAAGTGCTGGATATTTTAGAAGCAGCACTGCATGTCATGCATATGCCTTCTATGACACATAAAGGTCTTTATTGGGGATCACATTAAATCGCTTCTAAACGGCATAATTGCAGGATTATTATTCCAATTACCAGGGAGATGTGAAGCCCGCACGAGCCAATTATCTCTTAGAAAAATGAAGAATGTTCATTTGGACAGCTAGCTAAACTCCCGTGTGATATGTAGGTAGGCAACCGAAACCATGACAGCACTGTTGTTTATCTTCCCTGATGGACCAGAACCAGACGAGGAACATCTAGTTCAGCACTGAAAACCCAGTGTTTTGAACATTAAATTGGGTGAATGGGTTTTTAACCCTAAGTCAAACACGACCATAAGGCAGGGTTTTGCTATCTTTAAGACAGTTTTAAGTCCCTGTATTTTCCCTGTTTAGTTGCTTCAGTTCAGTTATACAAAACCTTAACAATGTCAACTGCAGCTAAACTTGAATGGAATGCACAGTAGCAATAGCCACATGCTAACTGCAATGGCAGCACTGGGAATGCATACCGGTCAGCCATGATGCCCTTCTGCCCCACTGGCCAGGTGACAAATGGGCCAAGCCGCACCTCTGTGGCCCCCGTTGTGTTGGAGGGGAGAGGCCGGCCCTGATTTCCCCGGGGGGAGGGGCTGCTCTAATCAGCCATGACTCCTCTTCTATGTTCTGCCTGCGTGAAAAAGACCCGACACTCGCCATCTGGGCCAGATCGAGTTATCGCCAAAATCGCATCGTCGACTGCAAACTTAGTACACGCTCACCAGTGCCCTCTTCAGGCCATCCCCCTTATTACATGGAGACAGGACTGTCTGGTGTAGGGACAATTAAAGAAGTGTAAAGGCTAAAGGCATTGTCCCAAACCATACAGAAACGTAAACCGTCCACTGAGAGCAGCTATTAAATGTCACCCTTCATGCAGTCTATGTCAGTCCCTGTGAGCTCATGCACCCAAATCATGGCAAAATTTGGGCATCTTGCTTGAACTAAGCACAAAAAAGGCCTTTTTTTTAAGAAGTTCCCACAAAAGCATCCTGTAGGATCGGCCGCCCCCCCCCCCCGTAGAGTTTGTTAGATGCATTCCAAAAGCAGTAAAGGGTTCCGATTAGAGTAACAGAAGCCCCCCCCTTTGAGTAGTGCAGCAGTGCACAAGAGGGCAGATGTGTTACTAATCAATGCCACGGCACTGAATCGCTGCCACGAGCAGTCGCCCCCCCGCTGCCACATTGAGGCGCTCGTTGCGACAAGCTTTACAGGGCCCAGAGTGGCCAGGTCGTTCCCCACAGAGGGGCTGTGTGTGTGTGGGTGTGTGTATGGGGGGGGGAGCCCAGCAATGGCCAATCAAGCTGTGATCCCACAGCCACACCACCTCCTCACCTCTAGGGGGCGCCTGTGTGTAACAACACACATTCTGCGACTGCTTTTGTAGAGGCTATTTTTTGTATGCAAGGTTAGTCAGTCCATGGCACTTCCTTACTACAGTATGAACGGTCTGAAGTGGCCTTTTACCATCTCATCCTATTATTTATAGTAGGGGGTTGATGATTATATGGTGCAAAAATGTCACGGACCGGTAAGATGGGCAGTGGAAATACAGGGCAAATTGCTAGTTTTCATGGATCAATACTGGACACGGGAATTTATTTTTCAATACTGGGCAATCCTGTAATGGGTGAGAACTGGCACAGAGGTTGGGAACCCTAATTTATAGGACAACCAATTATTTACTGCTATGTCTATACTACACAAACTTTTAAAAAATGTTTAACATACATTAAAACAAAGCATATCCAAACAATAAATTCACATGGTAAATTTCCAACATTTGCTGAAATTTATGTGCTATTAAAACTCGTTTCTTTACCATGAAAGTGTAGTTACATTTCATTTGTCTGTACCTTTCCCAAAATGAGTTCTAAGCAGCCATAAAAACAGTTTTGTGTAAAGTGGACTAAGAGCCTTTTACTTTTGTTTAATCACCTTAGGAACACAGGGTTACAGTGTGCCTGTATGACAGGAAGACATTAATGAGACTTCTGGAGTAAAACCAGACTAAAATAGTTTTGAAAACAAAACAAACAAGCTGGACCGGTAACCATTCGCAAACCAGGCTATCAACACAGGCTTCCCAAAGACTTCTGGGTCCTGGCGGCCATTTTTAGGCATGAGCGATTGTTTTTGGTCAAATATTTTCTTTTAAATCGCACCAAAAAACAAGTGGCTGAGTTATCAAAGGTTAGCACAACATCCGAGGTAAAACAGAGGAGCTGCCACGTGATTGGAGGGGGCTGAAACTTACACAGACTAAACTGGGGCACAATTTCTGAATCCCATTTAACATTTTAATGACTACCAAAAAAGCAAGTTAATTAATCAACCTAGCAAACTGCACGGTCCTTTCTGCCTGCTGACACAGTTTCCCCATCAGCCAATATAATAGCAAAACTAATTTACCTTCCACCACTGTAAACCAATGCCCCCCCACCAGAAAAAAAAAATATCGCTGCAAAACCAGCAATAATCTGATTGGTCCTCCAGTAATTACTCCTGTTAAAAAAGAACACACGTTTAATCCACCTCCACTGTGGGGCGCTATAGTGCACTGGTACCCTGTCAGGGCCTTGGACTCGGGCAGGAGAGAGAGGAGTCACAGCATCAGAGAGGGACAACGGCTTGCAAGATGTCAATTGCAGCTGGTTGCTATCCCCTCCTGGCGTGTGACGCTCCTCTCATCCTGAAAGCCCGCTGGCCTCACCTTGGACTATCTTTGCCTGCACACGTACACTCAGCTGACCATGCATCCAGTTGAGCCCCGAACAATAAAACCAGATGTTCGGCTGGCTCCGTGTTACCTGAAACACAAATAGCGGCCGTCAGCATTAGAGTGCGTGTGGAGCAATAAAGGCATTGGGGGGTGGGGGGGCGGAGAATGCTCACTGGCGTTTCCAGGGTGATAGATGCGGGGTGGAGAGCTGAATGCAGTGCAGCATCTCCAGACCAGACTCACAGCGTGTAATTACCCCATTGCCCTTGGCAGTACAGAGCAGTCAGCAGCGTCCTGCCTTTGACTGCTCAAGTGCGTGTGTGTATATGGATGAACGTATCCCTGCTCTCTGAACAGGACAGGAAAGGGGAATTCTAATTGTGAGAGTGATTTAAGGGGATTGTGTAAAACGCTGACATGATGGAATAGGCCTGGCTTTCCAGTTTCCTCGCCTTCATCCTCCTACACACCCACACACTCTTACAGCCCTCTGCAGATCCTTTTCGTCAAGCTGCGGATACAAGCGATGACTTTCAACCGCCGCGCGTGTCACATTCCTGCCTCCGGTCTGCAGCTAGGCGACAGGCACCATGGTAATGAGGATAATCTCCAGGCACAGCGAGCTCCGGGCTCACGTGGACAAAAGCAAAGTGGGAGAAAAGCATCCGGCATCAACATGGGATTGGGGAGGGGGAGGGGGGGGAATGACAGACAAGAGTGGATACCTCTCAGTCGGGAAGGGGGCGCAAGAAAAAGCATTCGTGACCTCGAG
>JAOYFF010000045.1:9307019-9322200 GCA_025773925.1 Cryptomyrus ogoouensis | reverse complement strand
AGGCTTGTTTATGCGACGCGGAAAGGGGCAAAATCACAAGACCTCAATGTTGTCTGAGATCCCCCCTTAGTCCGAGCACGCAGGCT
Organism: Cryptomyrus ogoouensis; assembly: GCA_025773925.1. NCBI lineage: Eukaryota > Metazoa > Chordata > Actinopteri > Osteoglossiformes > Mormyridae > Cryptomyrus > Cryptomyrus ogoouensis. The sequence continues at coordinate 9,322,114 of JAOYFF010000045.1, read as the reverse complement.
GGCATGTTCCTCCTAGCTTTGAAGGAGCTGCAGTGGATTGCAGGAGCTGCACATGGACACCAATAAAACTAAGTCCCATTTTTTCACCGGTATAATAGAATATGGAAACAAAACTTCGCCAAATAGTGAACGTTTTGATGTCACATTATGGACAGCCTGTTTCTATAGATGCCCCAGCTGTGAACGCTTCTCTTCAGTATCACCTTGGACTACAAACAGGACCGATCGTCATCAAATTAAAGGCAAGGTCAACTGACCTTTAGTCACATTCTGTGCAGCAGCTTGAAAGTAGGGCAATGGCTAAGGCACAATGATCTCTCTATAGAGCTGCAATGCAGTAGGCGTGTGTGTGTGTGTGTGTGTGTTTTGTAAGCTGCTTTCACTGGGAGCAGCTACAGACAAGTCCCCCACCCTCCCTTCGCTGGTCTTCATGAATATCCATTCTGCTCTTGACTCCACCCACTAAGCAGGATGGCTTTTGGGTGCTTGATGCATGCAGCGACCCTGGCACGACCTTTTTTTTTTTTAATCCCCAAGACCCTGTGTCTTTCACATTGTCCGCTCTGCGGCGCACCCTGTCGCCTCCATGCCTAGCTGCACGCACGCACGCACGCACCGCGTGAGCCTTTGTATGCATCCATGCGCCCGAGGGCCCGGACACTGAGTGCTGCCCAAGGACGCTAATAATCAAGCTTTTGGTGCCATCTAGTGGGGAAGCGATCACACGCCCCATCAGATTAAGGCCTATTCATAATAATGTTTATCAATACCACGAAAAACACATCGTGAAGAAAATGTGATTATTCGCTCAAATAATTAATTAATTGAGTCTGCCCTGCTCAATACCACATGTCCGATTTCTTCTTATGGAGATTAACTTTTCATAATTTACAATTACAGGACTTGCCACTGTTGATACTGGCGGAAAGAGACTCCAGTACCTCGCCCACGTCCATCTCTTTAAGGCACGGCTATCGCCATCTGGTCAGCATAGCGAAGGCCATTTCCCCAGGTATCACCGCACTCCACAGCTCCCAGTCACACTAGGCCTGGGCATTTGTCCAGAAAATACGGAAACCCTGTTCTGCCCGCTTTTAAACTGCAGTGAAGGGATCACAGTCAAGCATCTGTTGGACCCTTTTAAATGTGTGGTGCGAGAACTTTTTTATTTTAAATCTGAGCTTTCACCATTTAAGGAGGTAAATGATGGGGGGAAATGGTCTTTCAAGTGCTGACTGCCACTAACCCCCTCGCATCTTAGTTATATTGTTTCTGTTAAGCCCGATGGACGAGGATCCCGCCCGTCAAAAGCATTTATCTACATAACTCGTTTAAATATGTGTGTCCGATCGCACCCGCTGTAACTGGGGATTGTTCAATCTTTCTGAAGCGCGACTCCCCTTTCTACTGTGACAACATGTTTCAAGCACTTATAAATGTCCGCACTCAAACTTAAAATACATAACAATTTGCAAGAACTATTTAATTAAATTAAGCACGAAAAAAAATCACTTAAATAAAAAAGAACAGAAACGGTTTTCAGAAAACTTTTGAAAGACGATGTCGGTATCACTTCCCTAAATTTCTTTACATGAGAAGCATCACTTATTTGTGGTAATGAAAAATCCATTATTATAACACAGCTGTCCAATTCCATACTAAGGCCATTGGTCCCACAGCCTAAATCCTGAATAACGTGATTACCACCCATTAAAATAAATGGCCTCACTGAAATACCTTCTGTCCCTTTATTCTACGGTTTCTCGTATTGGCTTGTAAAGGACTAGGAAATTGAAGACTGCCCACTGAGCAAGGTACTTAACCCGAATTTTCCCAGGAAGTTATCCGATTATAAACGAGTAAAAACTGCAGGTCCGCTATTGAGTGATGTTTTGTCACGTTATATGGCATCGAGACGCAGGGAAAGTCTCGGGCTGCAGCGGCCGGTATAAAGCGCGTGAAGCGCCCCCCCCCCCCGCGTTCACATCCGCCACTCCGGTAAATGTGCTATTTCACCATGTACCCGCGGTATTTAGCGACGGACAGCTGGGAGCTTCGTTTTGCTCCAACAAACCACTTGATTCACGAGGTCTGACTGCCTCATTATAAAGCAGGGATATAATTCGGCGACCACTGAAAACAACAAAATACAGATTCAACGAAAAATGGAAAAACGGTAGATTGGAGTGTAAAGAATCCTTTGCATTTTTTTGGTCATCTGCCCCTACACGATATTAAATGCATATTTTACTTAAAAATAATTGATGAAATAGCGTCATCATTGTTGAGGGTCTATAACCGGATTAACAGGCACATTTTCTTTTATCTTTCATTTTTACGTTTCCAAAACTGAATTTATAGACATTTTTGAGACCATCGTCTGATCCCGATGGTTTCTTATTTATGCAACATAAATAACGGTTACTCCCAGGACAAGGCGTAAAATCCATTGCTATAGGTGTTCAGGGAAGTATTGTTTTAACATTTTAACACAAATAAAGCCGCTAAAAGCCTCAGAGAATCTTGAAATTCAATACATTTATTTTTCACTCGCATTTGACGCCATTCCACCATTTTGACTTAAAGCTGGTATAGTATTAATCTGTCTGGTTATTTACCTCCCTGCAAGCAAGTGGGGCAGTTTGGGCGGTTTTACTTCAGTAAGTTTGATCAAAACAGCACCTGCTATGGAGAAAACGACCAAGAAGTCATCAGCCCTTCGGCCCTAAGTCACCCAGAGCAGCTTCCAGTGTGTGTCATGCATTGCTGATCTGCTGAAAAGTCACGTGTTTTGATTACGTCTATCCTGACAATCACAGGATGGCTCCACCCAAAACAAACCACCCGATGTTTTATTCTTTTTTTCGTTCAAAAACCAATTAAAAATTTGTATGTATTTTAAATTAAGTGCAGCACATTTAAAGTGTACCAAACTGCATGGTTATCCACTGGCATGAAGAAGAAAAACTTTGTACACATTCCAGAGCTCAGAAAGTCAGAATTTATAAGGTTTTAGTGTCAGGATAGGATGATGATAGTGGTGATGAACACACTACAGCCCAGACATGTCAATCTATAGCCTAAACAGTTGCCAGTTTCTAAGATTGAGCTGCTCTCTGAATGTCACACCAAGAACAAGTACATAAGTCATTTATCAGAGCCATCAAAGTGTGTTTGAGACTTCGGGCTCCAGTATTCCAAGAACTTTTGCAAAGCCAGCTTCCAAACGGGAACAGATGCCAATACAAAACAAAGAGGTGGTCGGTGCGTTCTGCTGGGTCGTGGGGGACGGTACAGTGTGGAATGCGATGCCTTTCAGAGCGGGTTACTTCTTCACACTCCCCAGTGATAAACTGAAAGAACAACAAAGAGAACATTTACACAAGAATATAGCTCATTTGCAAAACAGATTATGCAGAAACACTGGGGTGGGGGTCACCTTCATTCTAATAAGGCCATTTATAATCATTTTAGTCCCTCAACACTGAATTTTGTGGTACTTAACTTTTTTAAAAAATATTAATAAACAAATGCTTAAAGTCATTTTGCTTCGATACAGTTCAGACAGCTTTTGGTGGTAAGTAATTAATCCTCATAAATGAGGTCAAAAGCAGCACTAAATGAGAGCAGTGCAGCACAAAGGGGGGGGCCCAGACGTCCACCAGCAGTCCAAAGGGTGTGTAGACCACTGCTGTAGACAGACTGCTACTAAATCTGGGCCGGACTTAAGAGTGCCAGGCATTAGCCGCAAGACAGGAAAAAAAAAAAAAAAAAAAAAAAAAAGACTTTCCTGCAACAGCGCTCGCCTGCAGCCAAAAATAGCAACAAACCAATTATTCCGCTGCTTTAAGCAGTTTATTTGCAGAAAAAGCCTTCAGGATTTCAGGGTGTTTCATTATGCCTCCTCCCCTACCCTACCCAGGAAACCTTAAACCATCTACCAGAGATCACAGCTGGCGCACTTAGGTGACCAGGACCGTACTTGTTAAAGGAGTCATCCTGGAGATTCAGGACCAGGTTGTCCGCACTCAGGTACACTTTGTTCTGCGACGCAGCCACCTGCAACACGGACGAAATTCACGATGAACCATAAAAGTAGTAATCATCGGGGAACAAAAAAGAACCACAATATCAGCCTATGACAAATGACATAAAGCAATGACTATCTTTGTCTCTCACTAATAAATATATTATATATAACTAAAGTATATGTAAAGCATATATATGCACACACCCTATTTTATATATATATATCTATCATACACAGGCATAACTCAGTTTCCATTGTATGAAGTTCTATAAGGGATATAAAGAAATCAGGCTAAAATAAGGAGTTATGGTCAGATGGAGAACATACATCCCAAAAAGTCCCCTCTGAAAGAAGGATAAGCCTATGACAGCCAAGAATGAAGTATGATTCATTTCAACGGGATGAGTAAGAGTTTGGCTCCCTCTGTGGCAAACTGGTCATAAGCACAGCAGTAAGTGCATCCTCAGAAATCTGCCCCCTCCCTAATCCGGGGGGAAAGGCGTCTGCCGGCGGGTCGGGACCACGGACCGTCTTGGCGATGTTCTGGGCCGCGCGGATTCTTCGCAGCTTCAGGTACCCGGGATTCTTCGACACCGCTTCGCCCAACTGTCCCAGAGAAAGACAACGTTCCGTCACGGCTTGCGTTTGGAACCGTCTGACTGCCGACACAGTAAGAGACCTCAGTGATAAGAACCCAAAATGCAGAGTCTACATGATGGAACTGCAGTCTACTGCAATGTTGGGCCGGTTAAGCTAGGACCCAACCTACAGCAAAAATGCTGTTTTAATAAACTCAGGGCCCTGGGCTACTGTCAAACTCAGCACCTGGACAGGTATTTAAACGGAGATTCCGATTGGGCTACACAGTTTATGTAATCAGCCCCAGTATTTTGCCATCTTTTTTTAAAGACTAGTACTGCCTCAGTTTCCACCATCTGTGCAGAGAAGCTCACACTTCTGCATTTTTTATTCATTATTTGGGTGGGGGGCAGGGGAACTTCCAGAGAAAAAGCTTCCAGAGATAAGTAACAATTAAAAAAAAATCAGCAGTTGCTACAAAAACAAGCACATATGGCCAGATTGAGTGTGACTCCTGCCAGAGAGAGAGATTTATCAAGGTAGCGAGAAAGATCCATCCGAGATAGACAGCTAGGTAAGTGTCATGGGTGGATTTTTATTTTTTTTTGGGGGGGCAGCACAGGGCAGTGCCCCTCCAGTTGCCTGAGCTGAAATTGCAGTTAAGTAATTATTGCAGTATATCCTATGCTGGGACGTTGCCTTTGTTGGTGGTGGCTCCCCTACAGGTAGAGAAAATAACAGGCTAAGTGTTCGTCAGACACGTGCATTAACGCATAAGGTAAGCGGTTTGTTTTTTTATTTTTGCCCCCCCACCAAGACAAACATCTATTCCTGCCCACGGTAAGTCTGTATACTTTATAGGTTCCTAGGGGGAAAATATGCTTTGGCAGCACATCCAAGTACACAACAAGTTTAGCAAACACCACAAAATACTCATACAATAAATATGGAAAATTCAGGAAAGAGTTTTCTGAAAATGTCACCATTTTGGCAGCCTGAGCCTCCCCTTCAGCCTGGATGATCTTCTGCCTCTGGTCCTGCTTGGCCTTCTCCACATAGAACTGGGCCCTCTGTGCCTCTTGCTGGGCTGAGGACAGAAAAGGGGGGCAGTTTACAGACACGCACTAAAATCCTGGAGCATCTGCTCATGTATGTTGCCGGGGACCCACTGAAATGCCTGAAACTCAACAGCACACTCTGCTGGTTAACAATCAAACCACACCGGTATGTATGGAGTCCAACGTCCGCCCAGATATTGCACCATCAAGGCGGCAGGACTAATATACTGAAAATCTATGCAGCTGATCCCATGAATGACATTTTTACATCCTGCCAGGGTCAAATTTTGCCACTGGAGATGACCACTACACCTCAAGTTTTGTTTACTCAATTTATGAGCGATAACATTGCCTGTGTCTTAAGAAAAAAATCGTTTTGTTGGTACCTTTCATTAATTACAGCGATTACCCATCACCTGACTGCATGTGCGCCCTCATCCATCGTTTCACCTTCTGCCAATACTCCAGTACAGGTTGACTGTTTTGTATATACAGGCAGTCCTCAGGTTACGAATGAGATCTGTTCCCAATGTCAGTCGAAAGTCGGAATTTGTAGTCAAGTCGGAAAAATAACGAAACAGTACATAATAATAAAAGTTACCCAGTTATAATAAAAGTAGCTAAACATGGTACTGTGCAGTTCCTCAAGACAAACCACTGAAGCCGTGCACTATTTTCACAAGCGTTACATCATAGTGTGTGCGTTCGTTTTCACGAACCATTGTATTTAACCCAAATTTTTGATGCTTTTTATTTATTGTCTTTACACCTCCCTCAACTTGCTCTCCGTGGGGTAAGTTGTCTGTGAAGGGCAGCCACCTGTTGGGGCGTCCAGGGGGCTGGGGGTTATGGACCTGACTCAAGGACCCACAGACATGCTGAGGCTGGGTTTCAACCAGCGACCATCAGATTACAGGCACACAGCTGGCCCTAATTATATTATATTATATATTTGGTATAATATGCTTTATGGCAGCCCGTTCGTAAGTATGAGTTGCCCGGAAGTCAGACGTTTTTAACTCGGGGACTGTCTGTACTGCACCAAGCAGACATTTCACCTCGACGGCAATGTGACTCGCGCGTCAGGCAGGACGGCTACCCACCGACTTGCTTGGCCTCCACAGCGGCTGTGTACTCCCGGCTGAAGCTCAGCTCTGTGATGGCCACGTCGTCCAGGATGATGTTGAAGTCCTTGGCCCTCTCGAACAGCTCCCGGCGAATCAGCAGGGACACCTACAGCAGGGGAGACAATTTCGGAATCCAAAGGAGAACATATGCAGGCACAGGATGATAGCACTGAATTCTGGTTTTGACAGTATGGGGATTAATGCTTGGAATGTACAGATATACAGTACTGTGCAAAAGTCTTAGGCAGTCACAGAAAATGCTTACAGCCATTTATCTGGGTACTAAGTGTTTATTTTCTCAAAAAATAAAACAAATTCAACATCTGAACATCTACAAATTAATAGCAAAACCATAAAAACCAACAGGAATTTCTTCTGTCAAATTGGACGCTCATAGGAAAATAGGAAAAGTCAGATTTATAAAACCTTGTGTAAACCGCAATACACATCGTACAGGTTATAAATCCCATGTATCGTAGAAACATTCGCACAAGAGCGTGCTTAAGAGACTGTCCTATTCCCACCCACTAATCACCCTACATTTGCAATGCTAGCTGCATGTATATAAACGTGCACATTCTACGCTCGCGACTCCATTTCAGAGACAGTGGAACCACAAACGAGCGAAAAAAAGGAACGAAGAATGTGAAATGCGGACTTTATAAATGTCCTAAGTAGAGGAATGGTGAACAATTTTGCCAGTGTGACAAAAACAGGCTGCATGTAACTGCTGTTGTTAATACGGTCAGTTCAACACAGAAAGACAAATTTAAAAAATGGCCAGATTTAACATCCATTGACCTGGCGTTCCGCTTGTTTAAGTACCCGATGAAATGGGGGTAACACCTTCACACTTTTGAGGGTTAGGGCTGGAAGATCCCGCAAATGTGAAAATTCACAAATAATACGTGCCCCCCCCCCCAACCTCGACCCCTAGCAGTCCGCTAGCCGAACGATAACAGATAAAAACTGATAAAAACTCATAGGTTAAACTTCACACGTAATTTTATAGAAAACTGCACATTTACAAATCTGATTACGCACACATGGATTGAGATACAGTCACACAACTTTCTGTACGCATCTTCAAATGATTTTGCTACAATAATAGCCCCATAGGGGGGCAGCTGAATTGCAATGATTAAAGTTCCCCACATGACTCTTTGGGTAACAGATTAACCAGGGCCAATGGTTAACCTGTAAGGGAACCTTTATACAAAAGTCCCTCTTTGAGTGTTTCAGGAACATAAAATTAGCCTTCGGTCACATGACGTTGTGTCCCACATTTACGAAGTCTGACTGTCTGAGCGGTGACATTAAGCCGATTGGCTCAGTTTTTGTGCTGCCGGATGACATCAGAGTCAACTTAAGGTCATTATTTGCCAAGCCGCCTGGACGTCTACCTAAGCCACAGACCACCTCACCCCTCGAAATTTAGGCTTTTTAAACTGAGGTCTCTCAAACTAGTCTGGAAGAGCATAAGCAAGTTCTCCTGCTCTCCGACCTACTGATGGCCTTAGAGCAGGAAAAGGCCGATAATTAACTCGATCAGATAAACTATCCACTTCATGGTAAATCCAGTAAGCGAGGACCGCCTACCTGGGCCCGCTGCGTTATGAGCTGCGAGGCGTTGAACTTGGCCACCACGCTCTTCAGCACCTCGTTGACGATGGACGGCAGCACGCGCTCGTCGTAGTCGATGCCCAGCTGCTGGTACATCACCGGCAGGTTGGAGGCTACGGGCCGTGATAGCACACGCAGGGCGATGTTCACCATCTGCAGATCTGCATGCGGGGCCACAGCAGCCATTAACAAATCCATGCGGGAAAACGCCTGATAGTACAGAAGAGCCATTAAAGCAGAAAATGTTTTCAACCAGTTAGATGCTTAAATGTGCTTAAACAGATGCCTAAACATGAAGAAAATACAGTACCGGTCAATGGTCTGGACAGCAACTCTTAATTATTTGTCTATTTTAGTTATCTCATTCACCTTATAGTAAAAGGCCTTGAGGCAACAAAATAATATACATACAATACTGCAACAACCAAGAGAAGTGTCGAACAGCTCAATATTTTCTCAAATTTTAGATTCTTCAAAATAGTCCCCTTCGCCTCAATGACAGTATTGCAGACTCTTCGCATTCTTCCAACCAGCTTCCAGATGTAGCCACCTGGAACGCTTCTCAACAGTTCTGGGCACCAAGTTGGCTACGTTGCCCTTACTATTTGATTCAACTCATCCCAAACCAGCTCTATAGGGTTTAGGTCGGGGGGGGGGGCATAAAAGCCACTTGTCGTGGCATAAAAGGCACTGAGCTTTTATTCTTGTCCGTCTCAGGATGATGTCTAGCAGTGTGTGCCCGTATGTTACTCATATTACCACAATGCTTAACTTTCGCAGGACAAAGTTTGCATACAGAATAGCTCATGTCCAACTCCTCTTTACCGTATACATTTTGAAAGCCAAAGTTCCTCCATACATTGGATTTAAACTGTGGAGGAGCAGCACGAATCTCTGCCATCATCCGCCATTACTGTTTTTGCTAAAAAAAAAGTTAGAAAATAATTGGCTGCTACTACACGGGAAGCTCTGCTTCCTGTCAATGTGGGAATAGTTTCTCCTGCAGGATTAAAGTGGAACTGCAATGTTTCTCCATCTTGAATCAGAACATATATAAATTATACATTTATGAAAAATTGATTTCGATACATGAATCGCCCAACAAAAGAATCGCGATACATAACTGAATTGATTTCCCCCGCATCTCTACTTAAGACTATTGATGCTCATTAGCATACATTCAGTCCAAAATGATAAATTACAGCAATCACCTTTACTTCCGGTCAGTGAGGAAATCTTCCTAGGTCTCGCCCTAATGTCGTAAATAATAGGGTACTGGAACCATGGCATCCTGCAATGCCAAATAAACACTCATTAGCACAAGTTAGTGTCATAAGGATATTTTTGTGCAGGACACATGCAGATGGATAAGGCTACATTCATGCGATAGTGATTCAGGCATAAGCATCTTTAACAAATGTGATGTTCAAATGGATAATATTTAGCAAATACAGGCTTCTGTATTTCATTGGCAACAGAAATTCACTAACATTCCTTTCCAGTTGTACAAAGTACTCGCTTTTGTGAACATGGCATTTGACCAAGAACGCAGGTTTGGTTATAGCATCGGTAGGGACCAAATCAGCCGCGAAGGCCCCTCCCCTACTAAACACACACGCTACTCCTACAATATTAGTAGGGACATGGCTCTACCTTCCATACCCAAATCTACACCCTTGCATTTGGCCTGCTTGGAGTTGCTTTGACGTCTACAGTAGATCTGAAGTTTCTTCAAGCTGCAGCTCAGACAAAATCCCTGAATAACCTTAATCATCTGTTACGTTTGCCTAGGCTATAGGCAAAAGACCAGAGGCAGCCAGCAATGCATAATCACCCCAAGATGAATCAAAAAGCTCAGGACTATTTGAACATCTTAGTTGCTTCCATAACATTTCAAGACGTCACTGCATGTTCTTCAAACAGTATTTGGGAAAAGACAGACGACAATCACAGAGCCAGGTACCTAAAATGAAGTCCTTCACTAAGCACGGTGTCCATCTGCATCCCGCCGATCCTGTTGAAGATGATCGCTCGCTGCCCTCCTTCAACTGGGAACGGAAGGTGACCCGTTAGAACTACAGTTAATGGCTATTAGCCACAGCGCAGGGCTAACCATGGGAGACGGCGCTACTGGAGAACAAGGTAACCTGCCTATTTTCCAGCCACAAAAAAGGCGTGCTGAGGAACCAGAAGGAACCAAATCACTGCTTCAACAAAACAGAGATGAGCAAAGAGGTCAGAGTAAGAGAAATTATACAGATAAGACCTGATACCTGTATACATGGCCTCTTTGACCCCATAGGCAAGTGCGCCAGCTCCTATAAGCAGCTTGAGCCCAATGCCAGGTCCCCGGGAGCCGGTGGACATCCTGCCGGCCAAGTCCCTCAGCTGCTGCAGGAACCGCTGTTAGGAGAGAGCGGGAGAGTGAACTTCAAATGTCTTATAATAAAAGGCCTTCGCGAAATCCCTGTGATTGTAAAGAAATACCGTAGGTTCGGAAGTATAATCTAACACCCGCGGGTCCCAGAAATTTCGCAGGCAAACGATCAAGAAAAGTGCCGTACGTTACGGCATGACATTACGGCATAACGTGGGTGTCTGGAAATTTCTATCAAAAAAGTTCTGAAAATATCATGAATATTGTACAAATTGTTAATGAAAGCTTACTAGATCTTTTTCCCATTACCGAAAAATTACATGTTCACGATGTTTTTCAACAGGAACCGACAAACTTGAAGCGTGCACAAATGTATAATTAACCTGTACCCAAATACCTTGGGCAAAAATCAAATACCCGAGACGCCAAATGTCTGTGCAACACATGTCATTGACTGGATAAAACCCCGCAATGCACAGCAATCTGTTTTAATTATCGGTTTAATAAAAACAGATAAAATCGCAAAAAAAAGTATAGTCGTAGCAGTCTAATCTGCTAGCTAACAGGATTTGGGGGAAATGTCATGCTTGGAAGATAGCTATGGAAAGCTATACTTAGAAACCTACTACCAAGACAGAAATCTACATATAACCAGTAAATTATAAAGCTTCATTATTACTAGCAGACGCATGCATTACCATTATAGTTTAAATAATAAATGCAACACTCACACTTGGTTCTTTATTCGCCATGCTGTCTCCTCTTGCGATCACCTACGTCGTGTGGAACCAAGGTCAATTGACAAAACTTCCTGTTCAGACGCCCTTTGGGCTTTGTAGTCCAAAAACGCACGTGTGTATTTTGTAGTCTGTTACAGGTATGGCCTTTTCACAAGATGGTCTTTGCTTTTTTGCTTCAAATATGAATAGAAAATTTCAAACCCCATTCATATGTAGCTCAATAGTTAAACTACATTTATTTACATTTTATTTTAATTTCTCTATTAAAATAGTAAAAATAAATGTGAAATATTAAAATATCCAACGTGGTTCAGTACAACGCTAGGATTGTGGGTTCAGATCCTGCCTCTATGTGAATATGAAGCTTGTACTTTCTCATCATGTTAGCAGAGGTGGAAAGTTCAGTTTCATAAAGTACAAATCCAGAACAAGATTTTGTTTCAACCAACAAGTTGAACTTAAGTGGTTGGTTGAAACAAAATCTTGTTCTGGATTTGTACTTTATGAAGATGACCTCTGCATAATCGGCAGGTTTCCACCCAAAAACATGCAGTTACATGGGCTGACATAGTGTGTGAGCCTCATGATGGGCTGGTATCACAGCAGGAGAGCCTTGTTGCTCTGTGGTTGACCGATTGATGGATGTCAACAAATGAGGACAACATATATACTCAGAATTTTATTTGAAAATCTAAAAATCATATTTTAACTATTTATTACATAAACCTTTGTGAGAGAATCTATAAATATAGCCTTCAGTGTCAAATTCACACTAAAGATATATTTACTTTTGCTTGAAGGAGATGAAATCAAGTGTGAGTTATTTGGACAGAAACTCTCCTCTCTTGGTATTTATAACAAAAGCACATCAGATGTGACAGACATCACCATAAGTCAGTGTTTCCCAAACCAGTCCTCGGGGATCCCTGGAGTGTCCACGTTCTCCCTCCCAGCTCCCAGCCAATCAGGAGCACCGAATACCTGGTACAGGTGCGCTGGGATCTGACAGGAAGCAAAAATGTAGACTGTCTGGGGATCCTCGAGGACTGGGTTGGGAAATGCTGCCATAAGTTGCTTGTGCTCCACCGAAATTGTAACCCTCCAGATCACTACCACTAACTATATGCAAATTGAGCCACCATCCAGAGCCAAACCTGGGAAGTAACAATAATTAAGGCAGGGCACCACCCACAATGGCTCGCGAGTTCTTCACACATTAACTGTGTTAACATTGCAATCCACACTGAATAATCATGAAAGCTTATAATTGGCCTCCATGCAAAAACAAATTTACCATATAATAAACTGTAAACAGCAACATGTAATCAGGATAACTGGTGTGGAACCATATTTTTCTAACGCATAACACAGTTCAATATCAGCTCAAATATTTCAGCACATAATTACAGAAGGTACATGGTACACGTAAACATTCATTATCTCTTAAGCAATTAAATATGACAAAGGTGACAAAATAAGAAAAATATGTTTGTTTCTCAGACAGATACATAAATATTAAAATAATTAACAATACTAAATAGAGTATAAAACCTAGAAAAATAGTCATACGAATATTGCTTTCTGAACCCGCTACAGAATGAATATGAATGAAATTCCCATAACTAAATCACAGTCCATTTTAGAGTTTTTATTGCCAAATAAAAAAGCACACAAAAACGGAAGGAATGTAGTGATGAAGCAGCTTTCCTTGCAAATATAACAATTGAGAAAAATGCACAATGAAAAATGATACACCTGTTAAGAAAATTTTGATAATTTTGTTACTTTTTTGTTCAGAATTATATATCCATGGGAGATTAAGTCCATTTCAGGATGTTTTGCAGAATACAGGTCCACCAAACATACTTCTCATAAAAAAAAAAAAAGATACAAAAATTTGAAAAAGTTTCCACTTTCAGACGTAGAAGAGTCGTACTTTGGAAGTGCTGACGAGAAGATCATTATCGTAGAACTTGGTCTCTATCACAATGTTACCTCTGGAAAATAAAGGGGTAGATCACTAACTATACTAGAAGACACTGACAATTTATTCCAAAGGTGACTCTAGAATTTTCTCCTAGGGGGTGCAATGTGAGTGAGTCCAACCAGTCAGTCACACATATGAGTTTGCAAAAAAAAAAATAGGAAATACATTTACAACAAATGATTTGTACACATTGATATGACTAACACAAGTCACATTTTGAAATATAACTTCACAAAGTGATTTTATTGAACTTAATATGTTCAAATAGCATTTTCACCTGACCAGTAGGGGGCACAATTGTACCTCTGCATCCCCAGTAAATGTTATGCTTCATTCCTGTCATGTTAAATTCAGTATCTGCCTGTTGGCCAACATTTTCGTATGCGTGTTCCTGGTTAAGCAAGAACTGTGACATGGGTTGTGTAAGCTGCAGTAATAGATTAATGTGTTTATGCTTGTTTGGGTGGCTTTGAGGATAGTAGATTACACCACATCTCCAGAGCTGTAGTCATCTTAGCGTGTGAACGCCACAACCAATATACAATGTCGCATACCTCATGCCTTGCAACAGGCTCTGGTTCACTGTGACCGTAACTGGATAAGCAGAGGCTGAAAACGAATCAATGCAGTAATGTCTCTGCATGATCAAATGTACGTCTTATTAATGCATGAGAGGAGGGATCCTTACGTCAAAACGTTTGCTGGCATCATCTGTGACTCTGGTGCTGCCTCTATCAAGGACTGCCACGTGTTTGTGGAATTCGGGATCACAAAGCCAAACTCAAAGAACCACTCTGAACAGAAAAACACAACAGCAACGCCATGATAAATAAGCATTAGTATGATATGCACATATAAACAGATACATATACAGCAGAAATATATGTACATGCATTTTACTGTTCACATTCGATACCATCTACATGCAATAAAGTTTTACAGTAAGGAATGCATCTGTTTCTTGGTTATTTAGGCATAATATAGAACAGGGTTTCTCAACCTTTTTGATCAAATGTCCACATCAGATGTTTGTTCAAAGTTACAGGTCCGTAACAATTATTATTAACAACTGTTAATTTAATAATAAAATAGCATTTCATGAACTTTAATGAATTAATAACTTTCGAAATAGACATCAATATAAACAACAGTGGGAACTTAATGTAAAAACTGGTTTAACATTTGCTGTTAGTTTTGACTCTGGTGGGGGGGGGATTACAGTGAGTAGTTATGTGTATGTAAATTTGGTGGTTCTACGTTGTATTTTTGTACTTTAACATTAAGCCTTTTTACATTAACCATATTGATTCATAAGCGTTATTGGCTGGGTCTGGATTAACACCTGCAACAGAATCTACAAAGGCAATATATATCAGAGCCTTTATACTCTAACAACCAAACTATAGCATTTAAGCAACAAAATTCTACATAAGGCAAGTAAAAAAATGTTTTGTTTTTTTTTTGTTTTTTTTTTTTAAAAGTAACCCTGTTATCTTCTGTCTGAGACACTAACATCCAAGGAGCCACACATGCTCGCACACATGCTCACACACATGCACGCACGCACCTTCTAT
>JAOYFF010000045.1:9274202-9288565 GCA_025773925.1 Cryptomyrus ogoouensis | reverse complement strand
TGGAGTCCTTCTCTAAAATCCTTGCTAAATGGGCTCAGAGATACTGAAGATCCATGGCTAAGCTGGACTATGAGAACCTACAAGGTTGTTGCAGTGCTGAAAATAGACCCCTGTGGATGGGATTGACCCTAATCACACACTGCATGATGCTAGTGGAGGAGTTGTTCAATCACCCAGGGATCGTCTCTCGAGACAGTAACTCAGCCAAACATCCCGTGCAAGACAAAGTGCACTTGCTACAGGCAATGGCAGCTCAGCTCAAAAGTTTGGAGCATCTAATTACATTTTATCTGAGTATTATGGGAGCGTAATGACTTCACAACTGCTTCCTGGGGATTTGCAGTGTATCAGAGTCTGATACTGATTGTATCTCATTCTGTGCCACATTCAAGTGTAACTTCAGAAACTGAATGAGCAACAGCTCCAAGTGAAGATCAGATCTTCAGAGAATGAGTCAGAAAGTCAGTTTCCTTTAATGACAAACTGATCTTGAGAATCTGAATAGATTCGGAACTCTGAGTGAATGGATTGTGTGAACTGACCACAAATAATCTCCGAGTCTTCGTGAGCTAAATTCTATGTCAGAACTCTGAACTCTGTTAGAACAACTGCCTGACAGAATAAGATAATCTCAGTAAAAATATTAGTTGTGGTTTTATTCTGTTAGTTTACAAAAGTGCATTCTCCTAATCCATCCATCCATTTTCTGAAACCACTTATGCTGTTCAGGGTTGCGGGGGGTCCAGAGCCTAATGGCACAAGGAAAGGAACAACCCGGGGGGGGGGGCAACCAATCAGAGGGCACACTCACACATGCACACCTACAGGCAGTTTGGTAACTCTAATTAGCCTCAGCGTATGTTTGGGGGGTAACCAGAGTACCTGGAGGAAACCCCACAATGGCACCAGGAGAACATGCAAACTCCACACACACAGAATCCTGGCAGGGACTCGAACCCAGATCCCAGAGATGTGAGGTGACAGTGGTACCCACTGCACCACCGTGCCACTCTACTCACTAAAACCACCATTAAAAAAAATACATTCTAATATTCATATGCATACACATTCTATACATTCATATTTACAAGTTTTTTTTAATCTAGTTCGACTAAATTGCAAGTTAGATGCAATTGTTGTTATATGCAAACAAACTCAATAGAAAAGCTATATGACATGTTCATATCTATTGTCTTTATGTAGTTCTTCAAAATCAATATTGTAAGTTAACAGTACATTTTGTCCTTCATTCTGGGCGATCCATAGATATTCCCAAGCCATCTGGGAGATAAAAGGATTTTTCTTAATTGTAATGGGAGACATCCCCTTGCACAGTGACTGTAAGGTTACGTCCTGCAAAGTTGTTTTGCATGTGTGTAATGTTCATTGTTGGTGTCGGAAGACAATGTAATATCTATGGGTATAATTTGTGCACAGTTCATACACAACCAGGAAGTGGCAATTCAATGTTTTCAATCAAGATGGCGTGCATGCCATGTGACTAGTCAGATAATACAGTACTAGTATTCAGTCAGGTGTGCGGGATTGGAAATGTATTTGAATGCAATTGATCTTTTCAGCTGTGTAGGAATGGGGATGAATTTTAGTGCTATTGGTTGGTTTTCGTTAAAATGCTTGTATATTTGTTAGTGTTGACAGAAATGAGGCTTGTGAGAGATTTATACAATTAAACAATTAAAACAATTGAACAATGGAAAAGATCTTTCAACACGTTCTACAGATTGCATCACAGTGACACCTGGTGGCCAAATGGTGTTCAACAAAACAAAAATTCCTGTGGCGGATTTAAAGATATATTCAGTAAACGCTGATTTGATGCTGTTGCATTTGGTGTCTGTTATCTAATTGCTCAGTAGTTGAATACACTGAGACAGATTACAGTAATAACATGCCTTGGTGCGAGACCCTTGGAAGAGTGAGGCATGACCTCTCAAAGAAATGAGGTTTAGACAGGCTCTTTAGAACTTTGAAAACAGTTTTCAAAGCCTGGTATCAGCCAATCACACACAGGGGATGTGGGTTATAATTTTGTACCTTTTATTTAGAGGTCTTTTTGGGTCAACATGTTCCGGAGCCCCCTGTGTCCCTGAGCAGGATAAGTGGTTAGGAGATGGATGTGTGGATGGATGTTCTGGTCCTATACAGAAGTGAAGCAATTTGAAAGACTAAAAAACATTACAATGTAGCGAAACCTGTATCAGCAAAGCTATGTCACATCTCCATTTTTGACACAGACTTCAGAATAATGCTTCAAAACCTCTGCCTGAAATGAATCGAAGCCTTTCAGAAAAGTATTTTGAGTTTGACGTCACTGATGTTTGGAAGACCTGGGGGGCATAGCATAGTATGGGGGGTTGAGTCATTTGTGAAAGTCTTTTTCAGTAGGTTCTGTAAAAATTCTTTAGTTCTTCCCACACATTCTTGGTTCCCCACATATTGTCAGTTTATTCAACTAGGTGAATTTTGCGCAAATACCAAATACTCAACAGCCATCAGTTGAGTATGTCAGTTGAAAATATTTTTTTTTATCACTGATGTGCACTGGTGTGAAGTCAGGATGTTTTAGGGTTAGGGGTTAGGTTTATGATTGGGTTTAGGGTTAGGTTTATGATTGGGGTTAGGGGTTAGGATTAGGGTTCGGTTTCATCTTCACCAGTGACCCCCCCCTGCCATCGTGTAGAAGCCCCAGCCAGGATCTGGAGTCGCAAGGTTGCGACCAAATCCCAGGGACGTGTGAAAGAAGAAACCTCCCCCGTACTGCCTCCTCACGCCCACGTACCTTCATGATAAATACTTTGGGCTGCAGATAAATCATGACTGTCCAATCACACGGGGCATCAAGGCTGCCAAATGCCTATTTAGGTGGGGGCCTTTTTGTTCATGGTCCATGAGGAATCGTGTCATAGGGGGACAAGATCAAAAAAATGAGAACCTGGCTGCAGGATGCTTTTTTTTCCCACCCTTGCAGCCATCTAGTGTCCAAGCAATCCCTCAGTAAATGCCCACTAGCTGCCCAGTACTCTTTTAGGGTAGCCATGACCTGCTTCTCTGTGTCTCCCTACCGGCTGACAAAAACCACCGAAGCTGCTTCAGCAGCTCTACGTCTGCTGGGCCTAGACAAGGGGAGAAAATGCATCGTTTGTCCCCAAAACTTGAATGAATTTCAAGGGCTTTACGTTTCAGAGCGTGAAAATGGCCTTGCTGAGCAAAACCTCAATCTGCTGGCTCCATGTTGAAAATAAACCATCTGGCCAGTAAAAGAGAAATCAGAAACTCAATGTTTCTTAAAGTTGTAGTGAAACATTAATTCATAGAAAAGTATTTTCAAAAAGTAGCCCCAAGACAACTTTTCATGAACCCGACATTATTTTGTGATGATTACAGATGCTTTAGGTGATCAAATAATCCTGCATGAGTCCTGCATAAGGTATGAGTGTTATGCAAGAGCAGGCTATTGTGATGTTTAGTATAACCAATACTCATGGTCCAGCAATTTGTACTTGCTTGCAAACATTTAAGATTAATTCAATAAATGACCATAATGTCTGGTCACAATATTGTCAGGATGCTATCACCGAAAAACAAGTAAATAAAAACAAAGTATCGTGGCATGAACTAAACGAAATGGACTTAAAGATCAAGTAAACCATTTCTAATATGAGCATTGTAGGAGATCGGTGGCACAGTGAAATTCTAATGCCCTTTTCAGGAATAATTTTCAGGTGCCTTTTTACTGCCTTGACAAAGATCACTAGAAGGCAATAAGCGTGGATGTTATCGTGTAACAATAAAACACTGAAACACGTAAAATATTTACTTCTTAGACGCAGTTTGAGTTCTGTATGAACCCTGTATGAATAATGAATTAATGTACCTTGGTTTGATTCAACAAAGACATTAAACTCTGGCGTAAAAAGACTTCACAATAGCTTTTCAAACACAGACAAAAATAAACTAAATCAAAATCCACAAATGAATCTACTAAAGTTTTACGCAATGTTTTTTTGGTGATGGTTTCTACTGAATCCTTTTTAGGAATTACTTTTAATATTTATCCCTTCGAAAACCTTAAAATAAATTAGTAATTTAGGAAATAACAGAATACATTTTTTGTATGCTAAGTGTTTTTACTTATTAGGAAAATTATGCTGATATTATCACAAATAGGGTAGTCTGTTACTCCTCGTTAAAAGACCTGACCAGAAACACAAACTAAATTATTAGTACACAGCACCTTTTACTTTCCAAAAAAAGCACTGTTTTTATGTGCATATAAATAGATCTCACATCTACATGAAATATATGCAGCAGAAACATTGTAAATTATTTTTCCATAAGTCCTTTGCATTGTCTTTCTCTGAGTCTGCTTGCTGATTGGATGATAAATGTGAGAGCAAGTTCTGTAGCACTGTGATGACAGGCCTGCAGTTCCCTTCTTTAAATTGCAGGTCAAATGAGCAAGAACAACATAAGCTTGGAGACATATCACGCAATTATGCATGTGATGTTTCTTAATGTCACTCTGGTTGTGTTATTTATTTATTTATTAATGCATCAATGGACCAGAACATTATGAGAACAACACTTAACCTGACCCTAAGTCCAAAATTTGGGCTACATGAGCATTTCCTTCTAATGGGTTACATCTGCCATATATTATTAGCCACATTTGCACTGCAGACTATTGCAGCCCCCAGTCCCCGCCCCCCTCCATTGGGAGATTAACAGTTAGTAGTACCTATCAGAAACTGGTATTGCTGGACAGCGATCATGTCCATAATATTTTGCCTTCTGGTGATTTGGGAGGCTTATGAGATTTAGGAAATCTATATGTAATCGCTTCATATACCAGTGTAAACCGGTGTAAACTTGTTCTTTTATTTAATCAGTGTTTTACCCCCAGAGACACAACAGTCAGAATGAAGAATTGACTGCTTATGTATGAAAGCAGAGCTCGGTTGAAGGTGAGTGTGATCACATTCTGATTGTAATCAGTCTAACATGTTACTTTTACTCTGTCAAAGGACCATGACTGGTTGGAGGGGTTTGTGTGTCTTAATGATTCACAGAACCTAAGCTTGATTGACTATTTGTATGTAAGCATGTATTCCGGAGTCCATGGCTTTCTTAGAGAGAGTGGGTGAGGTGGACTAAATCAGCAATTCTCAATACATGGGTCATGACCCAACTTTGGGTCGCAGCAAGTTCTGAAAGGGTCATGAGGCAGAGCTGGAAATGTAAGCATTTTAAAACCAGTAAGCTCCTATGCTGATCCACGATCAGATTTCCCACCCCCAATCCTAGAATTAACCTTTAGGCCTATAAACGGGTCTGGGGTCTGCAACTGCCTAGTGCAAAACTAGTGAACACTCAACCAATCCAGGAAGCCAAACCACAGGCGCTTAATTAAAATTCACTGGCACATCCAATCAGATTTGTACGATAGGTATTGATTGGCATAAATTGCAGAGTTGTTCATAGCATTAATTTAAACCTATACTTGACATAGGGTCGCGACTGAATTGGCATGGCAAAAATTAGGTCGTAGTGTAAAAAAGGTTGAGAACCACCACACTAAATAGTGTTACTCATGTACTCTGTGCTTCTACTGGCAGGTGGGTAAAAATGGAAATATCTAAAGGGCAATGATTGGGTAGAATTACCTCCCAAAATTAAACTTGTTGCCTCATACCTCTGGGACCTGGGTTCGAGTCTCCGCCTGAGTTACATGTGTGTGGAGTTTGCATGTTCTCCCCGTGTCGTCGTGGGGTTTCCTCCGGGTTCTCCGGTTTCCCCCCACAGTCCACAGACATGTTGAGGCTAATTGGAGTTCCTAAATTGCCCATGGGTGAGTGAATGGTGTGTGAGTGTGCCCTCTGATGGTGCTGGCCCCCCCACCTTGGGTTGTTCCCCACTTCGTGCCCGTAGCTTCCGGGATAGGCTCCGGACCCCCCGCAACCCTGAAGGATGAGCGGTTTGGAAAATGGATGGATGGGTGGGTGGACTTCTGTGCAACCCCTGGATGTTCTTACAGTAAGTGTTTGTGATGTCAGAGCACCCAAGGAGGCTAATCATCGTCTTTGTGGTCGTGTCATGTGACTCGATGTAGTCTGTTTTGGGCAAGGGTTAAGAGAAGGGTAAGAACCATTAACTGAACACCATTGGGTAGTGAGTTGGATTTGGTGTATATGAAGATGGTGAGATGGGCCAAGATGACTAAGACGGGCAGTCAAGGTTTGCTGGAAACATCTGGCTGAAGCTTCTGTGCGAGATAAATTCAACTTGCACGTCCAGAAAAAACTTTGCCCATGTGCTGAGGTCAGGGGCACGCAGTGCTGTGACTGCATTTTTCCAGGACTATGGAGGTCCATGGTGATCAGTCAGTCCACTTCCCCCTCCTCACCTATGGTCTTCAGCTGTAAGAACAAGGTCATGACATTTCTCCACAGGGCTGCTAGACTTGCTCTCTGTGATGGAGTGAGGAGTTTGGAGGTCCAGAGAAATGTCAGAAAAGAGCCGCTGCTCCTGCAGATAGAGAGGAATCAGCTAAGGTGGTTTGGACATTATGAGGATGCCACCTGGATGACTCACTTGGAAAAATAGGTCCAGTCTTACCTACTCAGCATGCTGCCACTGCGACCCTCACCAGGAAAGGCAGTCAGAAGATGAGATAAGGCAAGATGTTATTTTTTTGTGCCACAAACAGCAGGTTTTAAGGAACGTGCCCCATGTCAAATTCCACAGTTCTGCCCCCCAGTAAACAGAAATTATATGCAAATATCCCCACATGTTAACATAATAACAAAGATTATTATTTAGTTTAGAAACTATATATGACAATGAATTAATGTAAAGGTGAAGAGAAGAGTTAAATTAGAAATATAATCTAAACAACAGAGAGCCAGCTTTGTTTGGGTTCAATAATCCATTATCATCCTGGATTCAGCTAGATGGTTATTTTCTGCAAGGTGCAGAAGGTCGGCGTTCAGATTGTTGGTCTTTGACAGCTAACTCAATGATTAATCTTTCCCTCTGCTGACAGATATTTGAATTCAAGGCTCTTTGTGTCAACAGAGAACACAACATCATATAACAATGAGTTATAAAGCCAGATTTTGAAATTTGAGTATCATAATGTCTATTCTTATTGTCGAGAATGGTTATTGTGGTAGTGGTTTTGGTGGTGGTCGATTTTGGATGAGAAAAATCCAGTCATCACAGCAGGAATAGTTTTGAGCGGAAGGAAGAATAGTAGGAATAACTCAAAATGGTTTATGGAAGAGGCAGGTTCTGTTCCTATTGCTGTGATTCTCAAACTAACTTGCTGTCAGATTTTTTTTTGACTACAACCGCATTCCCATAGAAGTCATTGATTCTTCATGGCAGCTGGCCGATCCAGTGATGATCCCGGAGCTGGATAAGTGAGGACCTCCTACAGACTAATCACTCTCAGCTGTCCAGGTCAAGGGTATATTTCTAAGGCCTGAGTCAGCCCTACGGGGAAGGGTCTGGGCAAGTCAGCCTCTGGTGAGAGAACTCATCTTGGGCAACAAAAGCAGGATCTAATCTGAGGTCATTAAGGTTTTATTTTTCTTCTGTAAAATGACGGTCAGACGGCTAGTGGCCATTTTCACAAGAAAAGAGTAATAGGCCCCCATTTTTAGGCACTAGACTGGATGGTAATTAAAATATTAATAACCAGCATATTTTAATCATGTAACTGCAGTCTCCCCCTGAGCAAAAACTGATAATGATGATGATGGCTATTTGTCCAGCTGTGAGTTGTGTGTCATTGGTTCTCCTGTAGATCATTAGCAGAAGAGCAGATGTATGGCCTAGGCTCAATTAGAACCATTACACAATGGAGGAATAGGCCTACAAACCATAATACAGGGTCCCTATCATTTTCATTGAAAATCCCATTGGAGTCTCAATGGGCATCCTGTCTTTTAGAATCCCCACAATTAACTACAACTGGCCTTTGATCCAGCTTTCATCACGGCACATGCTGCGGACACCTCACCATATCCGGTATTAATAGATCAAAGGTGGGGGTGGTGGGGGGGGGTGTTCTGCTTAAATCTCCATAAGACAAAAATAGAAATAGAGATTTAGGGGAAAAGTGTGTTTTGAAGGTTTGAAATGTTTCAGGTGCGCCCAGGTCACGTGGAAGGGCATGGAAGTTCATGGTTTGGTTTGTTGTGGACGGTGGAACTTGTGAATCTTTCAGGCTGGATATCCGACCCAGAATGCACTAGTGGCGTCCTGCTTCCCATTTAATAGTAATTTACATGGAAATGAGGTTCTTAAACTTCCAATGTAGGAGCCGAATAACTGCGATGACTGCTTCATACACCTGTCAAATCTACATTGCGATAGGCCCTGCCTTCTGCAACAGTCATGCATGCTTTAATATGCAAGTGATTTGAGATGCATGGCATTTGTGTGCATATCACTTATTGATCTGATGCATTATTCATTAGCCTGTTTTAGTCTGCAAAAAATATCCTTGTTTTGATCTGCATTTATCAAACCAAGTCTTTTTGCAATTGTTCCGGAGATCCAACCTTAGGGATGGCCAGGTTGCACCTGAAGGGTTCAGTTGGTTGACGAACATTATGAGAGTCGGGCTTCGCTGGCAGAGTACAACAAAGTAGATGATTAGAAAATCATATAGAGGTTTTATAGAGGTCAGCGTGCTCCATAGCTGTTGTGTTCAGGCCCCCTTATAAAGGCACTCTTCTGTGTGCTTTAACTCTCTGTTCTCACGTCTGCATCAAAGAGCGGGGATCCCTCATGGTGCCAAAAAGCCCAGGCGATGGGAGGCAGCAATATTCACAGCCACAAAATGCAAGGCGGCGGTGGACAGGGTTCCGCTAATCCGCTAATTAGCAAGCTAAGTTTTCAATTAGCCGCGTCACCCACCAAAACACAGCTACCATTTCACATCAAATGACATTAACATGCTGAGGGACTTTGGGGATGGGTGGGGAAGGTATCACATCCCCGGTTTCTGTGATGTGGGTCAAATGGTCCTCTGCCCCCTCCCCATCCCCCTAACTTGTTCAAAGCCTTTTTAAATGTCATGGCTGTTTTGAAGGAAATTAAATGTCCGCCGTTGAGTGAACCTACCTACCCTCAGCAAAGTGTTTATACAGAACTAAAAGAAGGGGAAATACAGAGTCCATAGTCCATAACATCAGTGACCTTCTATGGTATTTTCTGGAATGTTCCAGTGTCTTCTTGTTATACTAAGAGTGGCCAAAAATGGATCCTTAAGCTTGGAACACACCAAGCCGATTTTCGGCGGTCGGGGGCATCAAGCTGTCGGTGATTGGTTGTTGCCCCGGTGTGCGTGGCACCGGTCGAATCAGCGTCAATACTAGTCAGTGAAACTGAGCTCTCTGATTGGGCCGTATGTCAGCCGTCACCTCTAGCGATGCCAGTGGGTTCCAGCATAAACTTGAACAAATGACAGGAGCTGATCATTCTTTGGCCATGGTTAGAGCTACCTTTTTGTCGTCGGACTGGTGTGCATCCAGCTTTACTTTTATCGGCACACTTCTTCTTATGTTCTTGAATTTTTCAAGTTATATTGATACTCAGTTAGGGACTGTACTGTGTTTAAGGACTGGGCTGTAATTCATCTGCTACTTACTGTCTCTTTGCTTGGGAGCCCATGAAAAGTTGCATGGTACAGAAATTAAGCGGGGCACCAAATTAGGGCACACCCAAAGATGCCCGACATAGCTGCCACCATCCAAGCAGAGAGAGGCCCATGAAAGGAGCGTTCATTTTAAGTGCTCAGTCCATGTGTTGGTACCTTATGACACCAAGCGGGCGAATGAACGTGATAAACGACTCACCAGGATGGGAACGAGAATAATGGCCAAAGATCCCATGCACTCATCCGGAGTGTGTGTTTTCTGAAAGGTGAGATAGCACGAGTGCAAAAAAAACAGAAGGAGCCCATTCCTCAAAGTCACCACAATCTTTTCTTCCTATAATTCAAATGGTCCGGTTCTCAGTTATTGCCCATTTCGGCCTGCCGGGTGTCTGGGCCACGTGAGATTAACTGTCTTGCATGGATAACTTTATGTAACAGATTGTTTTTGTTCTTGTTTATTCATCTGGATTTAATGCAGTGCCACACGAGTCACACGTGTGGCATGCTGGTAGGTGCACGTGCACACGTGTGCAAGAGGGAGAAGCTAAAGTGGATGAAATGTGGAGCATCAATTCAATTCAATTCACTTTTCGTTCCCAAGGCACTTGACAAGAGTATGTGGCAATACATTACTGCGTCATTTATATAAAATACGGAATGGTATGCGAAACAGGGAAGATGGAAGAGAGGAGGAATGAAAACCAGAAGACAATGGAGGAGAGAACACGAAAAGCTCTCTAGTAGGGAGGAGAAAATACATCTCTGGGTCAAAGGTCACCTGGCTGCCCACCCCCCTGGCAAGCCAACCTTATAGGGAACAGAGAAAATGAGCCTGTTTTAATTAAAGCAAGGTGTAAACTGTGGGTGCTAGTGAGCCAGTGAGTGCGGATGCGGATGAGTCTGGGCCTGCATCTTTACTTCACCCCACTCTCACCTCGTGCTACGTTAACGAGATATTAAAAATGCAGTTTCAGTGACCCCTAACCCCCGGCCTATCATCAGATGAGGATTGCTTCCCATTCAATCCTGGTTTAAGGCCAGGAAAGGTCATCTGAACCAGGCTGCTGTTGAATACCGAATAATCAGCATGGCATTAATACTACTTAAGTAGTAAGTAGTATTAATTTAAACATCCGAATGGAAACATGCTAATTTATAGATCTGACAATAAAGATAGAGTGACCAATGGTGCTGGTGTTTTTAAAGTGTTTGTGCTGCATTGTAATTAAATGCATAAAACTTGGCATGTTTATAAGGCATACTGCTCATTATTTAAAAAAAGGACAGAATTATGTCCTCTTAGATTGTAAAGACGATGGATATTTGTAAGGATACACATCTGTATCTTAGAAAACATTATACCTGTGAGTTAACACCCATCCATTTTCATAGTTATTGATAGGGCTGGGATTTACACATCTCCAGTTTTCCCAGCGTAAAAAAGTGATTTTCTTAAGTAAAATCCACGCTGAGCTAATCATCTGTGATGGAATGAATATCTCTTTCCACATTCCAATCGCATTCCCACTTTCAAAGCTCTTTAAAAGACGACAATGGCTGACCTAATCCCATCAATCAGTGATCCAAGGATCATTTATTCTGGAAATCTCTACCATTAGAGGGAACAAAAAGTCGCGTGTATGTGTCAATTACGGCGTTTGCTTTTATTCCTAGATTGCATCAAAACAAACACCAATAAAACATAATATTTTCATAGGAAACAAATGTGGCATTCTGACACATTCTTATTGTGGTCTTGTCGATAAAGAATAAAAAATGAGGTAAGTTAAATATATTTTCAATTTGCTCAAAGATTAATAAGAACGAATCAGAATAGAAAATGTAGGACATTTGTTAAATCTATCATCAAAATAAGTGGAACTACCATATCTCAGACAAGTGTGCTGGGGATTAACAATGCAGAAATCAATCCATTTCTACATGAATGCTGGGAAATTGGATTTCTATAAAAAGAGCATGACGGAGCGTTCTACCAATATCCATTAAAACAGCACAATGGCTGAGTGACGGAGAGATCAAGTGGCATTTTCTACTTGCTGCCACCCCCTGCTTAATGTTGAGAAACACTGCCATATTGAAATGTGTTATCAGAGCGCTATTACATAGTATAGTAATAAAGAATTTTTTTGGCAGATGTTAACTTTATTTTGCGTATTTAATGGAGTAACAAATGTGGTGTGACCCACTGCCTTGTGCTCTAAAGACGCATCTTTAATTATGACGCCTGCCAAGCTGTATGGGAGGGGCTTAGTTCTGCCTCATGGGACACGATGACTGTAAGCCTTCACTTATTACATTTACAGTGCTTATATTTCCACTGGTACCCCACATGGGACCCCAAAGGCACCATTTTCTTTAGGAATGGCTGAGGCTGAAATGTGCATTAATACTCTGATATAACCATACTGGATAGTTCAGGTCCAGAAAGTAAAAATCCAGACCAAGATTTTGTTTCGGCCAACCAGCTGAGTACTGTGTAACTGTGACTCCTTATAATATAATATCATATCATATAATATAACTGGTTGGTTGAAACAAAATCTTGGTCTGGATTTTTACTTTCTGGACCTGAACTATCCATCTCTTGAAATAATATTTGATAGTAGCATTGCTTTGAGGGTCATGAGTGATTGGAAAGTGCCTCTGTCCGCTTAACTCAAGGATTGAAAGAAGCATCAATGCAATCAAATCAACAAAAAGTGAGTTTGAGGCTCAAAGCTGTTTGAATGACCGAAGAGACATTGTAGCAGGCTGGATTTTATCGCTGTCATAATCAGCATTTTCTTCCACATTTCTATATGGAGATGAGCTTTATGGTTGGCAGGGTGCTGCAGTGAGTAGCACTGTTACCTTACACCTCTAGGAGCTGGGTTTGAATCTCTGTTGTGGATCCATGCGTGTGGAGTTTGCATCTTCTCCCTGTGTTGTCATGGAATTTCATTCTGGTTTCCCCCCACAGTCCAAAAATATGCTAAGATGAATTGGAGTTGCCAAATTGTGAGTGTGCCCTGAAATGGGCTGGCACCCCATCCTGGGATAAAATCTGCCTCGTGCCCTTAGCTTCCAGGATAGACTCCAGACCCCCTTTGACCCCGCATAGGGCAAATGGGTACAGAAGAGCAATGGATGGATCGAAATGGGTTTTATCTGAACCATAGTCAGAACTTCTCAGACAGCGTGGAGCATGCGATCACACCCAATGAGTAAAAACAAAATTGATTTTCCTGCAAGAGTTTCTGTAGCAGAGGAGAGCAGAGATGAGGACAAGTCATCTTATCTGTCACTGGAATGAACGCAGTCCACCTCCCAGAACAGACTCCGAGAACTAATTTCATTCGCCACTGATGCCCTAAATTACCAGAATTGACAAGTACAGCAATAAAAGGGGTTGTCACAGTTTTGGGCGACTGTGACGCACATTCTCATGACGGTAACCCGTTTTTTCCACTCAAGCTTTAGAACATTGTTATGGATTTGATGCTTCCCTTCCAGAACATCAATGAGATCCGGTAGTTGAACAACTATCCAGTATCATTGCTGGTGTCCTTCAAGACTCATCACTATCACTTTTCTGGTACATAAACACACATTGAATGGCAAGGCGCTATTAACATCGACACTGTCGCCTTTCTGCATCTGGGGCGGAGGGGAATCTACTCTCACAAAATAAGAAACCGTCTGTTTTCAGTCTGTTATGTGGGGATATTTTATTGCAAAGACTGCAAAGAATGTGAACCCTGACAGCAGAGGTGGCGTTAGAGACTCAAACAGCCAATCACAGTCCCAGCCACGCACACGTACACGGGACAAATGCCAGGTGCTAATTCTGAGCTTTTCGCAACCTAGTACCAGATAGACATCACCTGGACTTTGGATACATAGATACACGTTCACCCCATTAACCAGAAGTGTCACAGCTCGCCGGACGCCAATTAAGTCTTACGCCGATGACTCAATGAGCTGATAAAATTCAGAAGAGGCACACAGGGTCGGCGAGGGAGACTCCGCAGGAATGTCTTATATCCCCAACCCAAGACAGCAAGAGCAGCTGTCAAGCTGTCACCCTTGTGGGCATCACTGCCTGCTCTTTATTAATTAACACACTTTTTTTTTCTTTGATTAAGCTGTTATCTGAATGAAATGCGTAATTTTAATCACATACAATCAAAATAATTAGTTGCGCCCTTTTTTATACATTACGCTGAATTTTCTGATTGCTACATTGTAACTGGTAATCGATTGTTATTAGAAAATGCACATGCAGTTCTTGAAATTATACATATACACTATTTATTGAATAAAAAAAAACAGAATGAATTACTAATTTGAAACTAATTTTGATGCATCAGTTGCCTTTTGTTTTAGCTTGCTTAATTGTTTAAAGGCTGAGAATAATTATGTGGGGAATTACTAATTAATAATACTAATTAATTAATGAACGCTGACATTATTTATTGAAGGGCCAAAAATAATTACAGAATCATGTATACTTATGTAGTAGACTTAATATAAAATTGGTGTAACACTAATGAAATGTTAAGAAAGTCTTTAACACGCTTTGTCATTGGCATTGTGCAGCATTAATTAACGAGGTCCAGCCACCCTATGGCATGCAATCCAAATGTAGTGTAATTAAGTATCTGGCAGATTGTTG
>JAOYFF010000045.1:9258929-9274102 GCA_025773925.1 Cryptomyrus ogoouensis | reverse complement strand
TTGGCAACTGTATTGTATGGAACACCTCCTCTATTTGGCTTCTGTGATATAATGCAGTGTTTCCCAATCTGGTCCTTGGGGACCACAGACAGTCCACGTTTTTGCTCCCACCTGAAATTGGAAGGGAGCAAAAATGTGGACTGTCTGGGGCGTCCCCAAGGATCAGGTTGGGAAACACTGATATAAAGGAGCAAGAAAGGCTGCTTGTGGGAGATTCCATTTGTTATATAAATATAGCACTCCCCCAAGCCTGCACCCCCCCAAAAAATGGTAGCCTATTCACCCATTTTTGTGTCCATAAATCTCGTGATTTATATGGGAGTCTATGACACTCAGTAAAATGAACAGACATGAAGGGCATTGTGAAGCTAATTAACTGTCAGATTACAGTCAGCACTGCAGACAATCACTTATAATAACAGCATTGCAGGAGCCTCTTCTGTGCTGTTCCCTTTACAGAACCCAATTCCTGCCCTCGTCATTCTCTGTTGCATTTACTCTCCAGTTTGTTTTTCTGTTGCTTTCCATGCCCCGTTTCCTGTTCCGGCCCACAGGCCGTAGGCGATCACTTCACATTAGTGCTTTGCCAGAGGGAGTCAAAGTCTTAGTCCTAGATTAATTTGGAGCTGCAATACCGGTTAGCCTGTTCTTTATCGGTTTGGGAAAATTCCTTTATCTGAGTGTACCGCACCATAGCATGGAGTTCATTTCCTCTCCCCATCACGCCCCCTCATCCAGCAGCCCCATCCTTCTAAAGCAGGGGTGGGGAACCTGATCCATGGAGAGCCGATGCGGGTTTTTGGGATGACCTCCCAATCAGCCAATGATAACGCAGTGGTTCTCAGCTCCAGTCCTGGGGACCCACTGTTATTGGCTGATTCAGAGGCCATCGCAAATACCCGCACCCACACCGGCCCTCCATGGATCAGGTTCCCTACCCCTGATCTAAAATCACTGCTCCTAGTCCAGCTATGTCACACCTGGTGTACAACAAGGTCAGACCTCCTCTCCTGTCTAGTTTACACCAAAACCACTTACAGCTTAATAAAGGAAGAGGAAGGAAAATAAAGAACATCACTGGCTCCTGGGTTCCTGCTCCTTGGTGCAGGGACGCTAACCCTAGGCTGACCAGATAATCCATGTCAGGGAGGACACTTTGAACTACGACAGGATTTGTAAACTACCATTTAAATTAAAAGCACCTACATTTCACTTAAGCACCGAGTTCTTGCTGTGTGCTGATTGGTCAGTCTCCCATAATCATGCATGGGTCATTAATGTTAATGTGAAACAGCTGGATGAGTCTTTCAATTAAGGAAACACACCAGTCAAAGCACAAGAAGAACTGAACTATTTAGCCGAACACAGGAGCCTTTCAGCTTTAAGGTAGTTTGTAAAATCTTAAGTAGCTCAAAGTCTCCTCCCTGACATGGATTATCTGGTCATCCTAGCTAAGCAGCTACAGAAACGTGTGAGCATTTCTGCAACGGACTGGTTTACCGCCATGTCATGGTGCAGTTGACACTTAAAGGCC
This sequence comes from Cryptomyrus ogoouensis, assembly GCA_025773925.1. Classification (NCBI taxonomy): domain Eukaryota; kingdom Metazoa; phylum Chordata; class Actinopteri; order Osteoglossiformes; family Mormyridae; genus Cryptomyrus; species Cryptomyrus ogoouensis. Next base: position 9,272,568 of record JAOYFF010000045.1, on the reverse strand, counting down.
CATGTTCTCCATTCCAACAGGGATGCAGTGACTCCTGAACCAAGGGTGTGAATTTAGGCATGGAGGGTGGGGACATTCCCATGCCAATATTGTAGATGTGTTTAGTGTGGCGGGTGGTTCAGGGCTGATACGGTCCCCCACCCATGCAGAAACCAAACCTACGTCCTTATCCAGGATCCATTCTTGAGGTCAAGGGTTAGGATGCAGTGGACAGACAAGCCAGCACAGGTCAAAGGTCATCACACACACTGGAATGCGCAGGGACGCACAGCAAGGACATTTTAGAGACATAGGGTCACCTATGCTTGGGCTGCGGGCGGAAATCTTAGGAGGAGGCTATATAAATATAGGGACAGCATGCAAACTGCACATGCAAAGGCCCGCAGGCAAGGCAAACAGCACCGAGCCACACACTCGCCTGCTAACCTTGAAAGTACATTCAGGTGGATGGTGGTTTAATGGGAAGCAGTGAAATAATTTTTATAATGTTAGTTCCCCTTTTTCCTGTTTACACAAGCAAAAAAAATGAGAACATTTTTCAGAGTAAAAATATCTTCTGCGCTGTGATATTCTTAACCGCAGAATTGGATAAAACGGCCTCAGAAATTAATTCTCATGTTTATAAACACAAAGCAACATCACACAAGACATTACATTCTCTCATCCGTGTTACAGATTCAGCTGCCCTGTATACAGTGAGTCCATCAGCAATGGAGCGGTAATCCTGTATCATCCTGTAAGCAACAAACAGCAGTGTTTAATCATCTACCCCTGTGTTACAATTTCTTCTTTTTCCTTATCACATTCAGATTCACTTGTCACAAATGAAGAACTTTCATTGAACAGTTTTTGGTTAAGCTGGGAAAACGGTTCTTCGCTGAGAGTTGCAGAAAGCTGAGGGATAGCGATGACTGTAATAAAATCAGGCATAAGTTTTCTGCACGCAATTTTCTCCTTGTCTCCTGCTGCATGGTGCTGAATTAATTTATTGATCTGCAGGAGCTGAAGAGAATCCCAAAGACAGGTTTCCTCTGAAATAAACAACATCCGTCCTACAAGTCCTTATCCTGGGTCAGGGTCACAGGATGACCTAAACCCTGTACCAGGCAGCAAAGGTCACACCCTGGATGGGATACCAGTCCATCACATACACACACACACACACACACACACAATATAGGCAATTTAGAGACACCAGACACGCTTATTGCACGTATTCGGAATGTGAGAGTAAATCAGAGAACCAATAGGAAAGTAGCATAACATGAGGATAACAGGCATGGATGAAGAGAAAGATGTCATCAGTGAAGCACATGGACAGAAAACATGCAAGGAGCTGAGGAGAAATTGACTCTGAACTACCTGGCATGCAAAACAGGCAGTTTAATCAAAAACAATCTATCAAGAACGCCACAGAAGCAGACGCCGTGGTGGGGATGCAGAGCTCGGGCTGTTTGTCACACCTGGAGATGCATGTTTGGACTGCAGAACTGTGGGGAGATGCGAGCTGACGAGATGGATCATTCTTAAACGTATCCTGCAAGAATGCCCTTGATATCAAGGACATTTAGAAGAGGAAATTAAACCTGATTTGATTGTGCAAAGCCCATTTTGAATTTATGGACATGCACTGACAGATTTATTGCACTACGAAATAAGTGTTTCGTTTATGCTGTAAATTTTATATTTAAATTTTGGTTGTTTGACAAGTTTCTGGGAAATTTTCTTTTTTAATTTATTGAGTACTTGAATAATTTGAGGCACTTTTGTCTGAGGTATGTGCTATTAATGACACTTTACCGATCCCCATGGGGAAATTCACTTTTCACCTACCCCACCTTACTCTCCATGTAGGTGAGAGCGAGCCTGGCAGCGAAGGGCAGCCACCTGCAGTGGCGCCCATGGAGCTGGGGGTTAAGGGCCCCGCTCAAGGGCCCACAGATATGTGACTATTCTGCTGAAGCCAGACTCGAAGCGGTGACCTTCCGATCAGAGGCTTAGCTCACACCCTGCTCCCAAGTTCTGTAGAACGACCTTTGTCTTGTTCACAGAGAAATTTGTGTGGCGATGCCCTGAGCAAGGTGTTGGGCGTTTAAGCCGTAAGCTGCATTTTGTCCAGCGCAGTCTGGTTGCACTCATGTTCTTAGAAGGTCGATGCTAACTGCTACTTAATGCTACTGACTTATCATCTCCCCAGGTTTCAGAGTTTGCTTGCTACCTCTTTGAATGTGTTACTTCACCTTGTTGTAAGGGCACTCCTGGAAGAAACATCTAGTTACTCCACATCTACACTGTCGCTAGAGGTGCTAGAATGACTCACAGCTCCGCAGACACTGATAAAATGTTAATGGCTTCGTGTGCTTATTTTCTATTCCCAGAACTGTACTTTCAAAATATACTGTTTGCACATTTTTTTTTCTTTTCAAATCATTATTTTTGATAATTAAACCATCCATCCATAGATCCATCCATCCATCCATCCTAGTAGAGGGCTGCAGGGTTTGATAATTACTATAATTGTATTGTCTTCCATCATGACGAATGGCTGTATTGGATGTAATTATTGTGACGTTTTTTGTTTGATGGACTTTGACCCTGTGCCACTTCTAGTCCCCCGTCAAAACGATTCAGACCTGACATCTGCCCAAGCATCCACAGACATTTATGTGGACATGCCTCCACTTCCATTCGAGCCCAAAATGTCGCTGTTCTAATCATTCTGCTGGTTTGCTTCAGGTGCCCCAAGGTCGTCCACCCTGTCAGGACTCAGATACTGGAAATACATTCTGGATTCTTCTGGAGAGCCTTTGAAAATCCCGACAGCAGAGTATGTAAATGCTCCCTTCACTTGAACAGGAAACCATTAGTGGCTAATTAATCATCACAAAAAACTTGGAAAACTTAAAAAAAAAACAAACAAAAGCTGTGAGCCATATTAGCACTTCCAGCGACAATGGCGACGTAGGGTAACTGGATACGCATTCTGGGAATGCCCTTACAACTACAAGAAGTGACACATTCAGAAGCAGATGCTCCCACTAAAGGCTTATGCTCCAGTGGGAAGCGGAAGTTAATATTACCGACAGGGCTCTCCGATGGAAGTTAGAGTTGTTGATTGCTGTAAATGGAGTTCTCACCATGTGGTCCGCTGAAGCTCATTTTACCTGGAGACACATGCTTGAAAATTAAAGAGAATATTTTTGCAATAGGAGCTCAGTGAAGAATTGGCATTGTTAAAAAAAGAGACAGTATAATATATATAAATAAATGTTAATAGATTAAATATAAAATAGTATATTTCTAATAATAAAATAACAAACTACTATACATAAACATATTGGTTCTTTTCTGTTATTGGAATCAAGAATTATTATTATATTACAGCAGTTCATAATGAAAATATATGTTTCTGATTTTTTTTCATGTAATGGAAGTCACAGAAACACTTTTCATTGGGCAATAAACTCTTTAGGTACCCAGCTTTGAACTGAAGGCGAGTTTAGTTAAAAAAAGAGGAACTGAGGGTGACGTAAGTAATGTACCTGCTAACTAAAGACAGGAAAATACACCTTTACAGAAGAAAAGGAACAGTCTTTACGGGAAACAATGTGAATGGACTGCATTTTATATAGCACTTTTCTACTCCTATGAGTACTCAAAGCACTTTACAATTCACCCATTCCTACACTGGCGGGGAAGGCACCAACCTGCACACCAGGAGCAATTTGGGGTTCAGTGTCTTGCTCAAGGACACTTTGACGGGGTCAGGAGGAACCAGGGCTCAAACCTGCAACCCTCTGGTTGCCAAACGATAGCACTACCTCCTGCGCCGCCATCACCATGCAAAGCCATGTAATAAGCTAATCCATGCTGACCTCCATGGGAAAAGAAATCATTTTGCTTAAAAACACCAAAATCGCACCATTGCCCAGCGTTACTTGTGACCTCTGGGTATAGGACAGGTCTCACTTACACCATGTTCCTGGTCTCTGCTATACTTCTGCCTTTGTATCCAGTTCCTAAAATGCAGCCCTGTCCAAGATGTGCCAGACGCCCATGACAGAGTGAGGAGACACCTGACTGGATCTGCAGACAGGCCGTGGTCTAGTGTAAGATGAATTCAGCACAGTCTCTAGTGTTTATGGTACCAGGCCCATCACATGACCACGGGGACACAGACGATAGGACTATTCACAAACTAAGCTGTACAACTTGCTTTCCCCGGAACCTCAGCCTATATATTATTAAGATCAATTACTTATTAATTACGAATTACTGAAGGTTGTCTTACAGTGTATAGTGATAGACGGGGAGCTGTGAGTCATCCCTGAGGAAGACAGCACTACCTTTATATCATAAGATAAATATATGTCTTGATCATATTACGCAATGATAATAATATTTTACACTTGCATAAAGGGCATTATGCCTATTAGATTGATCGGTCATATTTTTAAAGAAACCTTTCCATCCATCTTTCATGCCTACTTGTCCTATGCAGGGTTGTGGGGTTGTGAATCCTGGAAGCTACAGGCACAAGGCAGAGAACAACCTAGGATGGTTCACCAGCCCATTGCAGGGCGCACTCACACGCCACTGAGACCTAAGGATGACCTGGAAACCTCAACCCTGGTCTCTACAGGTGCGAGGCAACCATGCTAACCACGACATCACCGTCCCACCCCCAAAAAAGCCTTTTATTGGAGCAATTTAAGTATTGCTATTATTTTATTCTTTACTGCCCAACTATTTTTAACATTTAACTAATTCCTGAGATGCTTCTGCGCTTACAGAAAATAACACTTAGTAACGGCAGATGTTCGGTGCTGTCACCACCATCCTTATCCACAGCGCGGCTTAGCGAAGCCGCCTTTAGAAAGGTGCGTGAACTTCCCCTCGGCTCCCCGGGATTAGGCTCTCAGCCCCGGCTGTATCTGTTACGTGGCACTCAACGGGGACCTTAAGGACTGCATTTGCCACAACGCGCTTGCCATGTCAGTAAGTGCGATGTCGGAATCCGTGCACATTTGTTACCTTTGACCCCATTTGTTTTGCATAAACCATTTACAAAACAAAGCAGCAGTAGCAGAAAAACAACAGCAATGCTAATAAAAAGACTACTACTATTACTTATAATAATAATAATAATAATAATAATAATAATAATAATAATAATAATAATCTATGAACTCTTTGAGTGTCTTATATTCTTCTTTTCATAAGATAATGCATAATGATAACTTGATCAGTAGAGAGGCGTCTCTTAGGGTGACGCTGTTTCATGCCCATTCAGACCCCCTGCCTTTGTTCTCCGCTCACTTATGTCCTTCTGGGAGAAACACGTGAGTAGAGGAGGCGGCTCCAGCTGCGCGCATATCAGCCGGGCTGGGACGGGCGCGGAGCCGAGCGGAGCGGAGCGGAGAGGGAAGCCGGGGAGCACGGAGAAAGCGCGCTGGAGAGATGGCAGGCGTGAAAGTATAGGGGGAGCGGAGCGAAGGCAGCGAAGCCGGTGCGCAGAGGTCGCAGGCGCGGTCCTTCGCGGCTTTCCTAAGTTGTCCCGTCGCGTCCCCGGAGCTGGAGCGCCTAGCGTCGGGAGCGCTCCGGCACTTCACTTCCCTCTCGCCGGTGCATAAAAGCCGTCTCTCTCAGTCAAAACACCGGCCCGGAAAAGAGAGGCAACTCTGGCTTTCAGCACTTTCGGCAAGGACAGCTCCTCGGCCGCCGTCGCCGACTGGCGCAGCTCCGGTCCACCGCGCCGAAAGGTAGTTTTGACCCAAAACTAAGGAGCGGATTTCAGCGTCACTTCGCACATATGAGACCCCGCAGTCACGGTGTAGAGCAAGTACTCAACTGACCGACAGCGGTGGGGAAAATATCTGACTTTTTACTCAATATGTACCAGGGGCATTTACAGGTAAGGGCTCGATTTCTTTTTTGCATTTTGGGGTGTCGCGTTTGCCACCGTCTCTGTGGCGGTGGCTGCGGAAGAATTTCCGCGAGACGGATACGCGCAGGGTTTACAAATATAAACGGAATTTCACACTCCGTATCACTGGCTCGGCGACGCAGCCCCTGCCAAGGACATCCTCATGCTTAAATATTCTGTATTTGCATGACGATGCAAAACAGCCATAATACAAAAGAGGGTCCAGGAAGGAGTAATTAAGATGAAATGCTTGACAGTAACTCACGTATTATACGCGTCTCTGTATGTCCCGTCACAGAATGATGTGAATCGGGGTAAGGGTGTTTTATTTTAATGTTTCAGATATTGTGGTTTATTTTAATAGGACGTGCATATGCAGTTTATGTGAACTACCCCCCCCCCCCTAAAAAAAAGATCTAAAACAACTTAAAAAGGGCTCCATACATAAGACTGCTGGTAATTATTGCATGTTTACAAAGCCAAAAGATAATCTAGAGATAACTCTTAATAGTGGGTAGTTAATCCAACGTCTCAGATCATCATATTTTGCAGTTCCTGACATGTCAGGGCATTTGACGTACTTTATGAACCTAACGTCATAAACGAAGGTAGTGTGGTCATTTTTTAACCTTGAGGTTCGCCTTTGCCTACGAGTCACACGATTCCCAATTCATGTTTTCAGTCGTAATCTTTAGTTATACAGGAGACATATACCGGGACAACATTCAGTCTACAATAATACTAATACTACTAGTCCACTACTACTAATAGCAGTAATAATAATAATAATAATAATAATAATAATAATAATCTATGAACTCTTTGTGTGTCATATTCTTTTCATATGAAAAGTGTTTGCCAATTATCCCTTCTCCATTATTTTTGGAACATTTGGGTCCAAAGTTACTCAACTTTGGTTTAGCGTGATAGTTTCAGTTGTTGAGCAACAAAAGTACCGATATGCAACAACGTGCGTGTTGTAACGTTCCACGTACCCTATGGGCTGCTGAGGATTTGGATTATTAGATGTCCTGACAGTCACTGCATTGCAATTAAGTTTCCATAATACAAGCCATGATAATCACCATTCTGTTTACTAGCCAAATACAGTTTCGATGCATTATTAGAAGAAAATGTTACATACATTGATGATGTTGAATGCAAACTATAGGTGTATGCATTGCAGTCATTTGTATGAGATATAGATATGTATTGTATGTTCATTAAAGGTGAATATTAAACATCTTGATTATGCAGGGTTTAGGCCTACATGCCCTTAATTAAGTTCACATAAAATGATCTGGCAAACAAAATATCTTTCTTAGCCACATTTTAAAGCTTAAATGTCTTTCTTTATTGTGATATCTATTGCCCCGTGAAAATAATTTGCGTGTCAAACCATTTGGCAGACTGAGAGTGGAATTTAAGCCAAACACATAAATGAAGACCCATTGCCCGCCTAAAGGGGTGACAGAATTTGTTATTTGACATCGGCATAAGCTTGTAACTTCACTCTCGCAGATCGGACTTTAATGGATGAACTCATTGGCATTTTCTCGGAGAGTCCATTTCCGTGAGTACTTAAGTCTGTACAGTTCACGGAGCATTATCCACAGGGGTTAATATTTTATGGTGTTAACTCAGACTGTTTACTAAAGCTAACTCAGCAGTTTCTAGGATATCCCATTTGGACTTAAGGAGACAGTTCATTTACAGGACAATCATACGAAATGTAGTAGCACCAAAGTGTACTAGATCAGCAACACAGGACAGCGGCTCACCTGGGCTTTTATGGAAAGTGATATGATATCATGAGCACATTTTTTTTTTAAGCAATGTGCATCCTGTCATTTTTCTCAACCTGGGCAGTATGATTCATAGTGCCTTCTGAATGTGATGCCCATACATTATGGAATACAAATTACATTATGAAACACCCAAGGTACCAGATCGATCTTTTATTATTCCTACTTATAAATTTAATTTCACTTAATGTCTTGGCTGTCTTTCTCCATTTAATAATAGATTCAGTGTTGCGTTCGGACTGCTATTGGCATCGGAGCTTGGCATTATTCAGCTTATCAGTGAACCAGGATTATTTTATTTAGAGCAGTTCTCTATGCAACTCTAGAGGAGGAATGCCAAGAAAGAAAACCAAGACTGTGATTTGTGTATCTGTAAACAGGCACTAAATAATACTCTTGATTCAAATGTGAGACACGCATGTGCTTCCGCCGGCTGAAAGCAGATGTTACTCGCCTTCCACGCATTAAAGTTTTGGGGGAACCAGCAAATGAAATGAATTTCTCATGCTTCTTCTCTTACGTGAAATACTGCAGAGATAAGTGATACAGTGAAATCCTTATTTCTTGTGCACGGGCTTAATGCCCCACTGGGGTCCACAAAACATATTTTGCTGCTTATTATGTAGATTTTGTCACTATCATGCCTCAGTATATGTCTAATTGAATGAGTTTTTACAGTCCATGTGGCTTTGATGTGTATATTTATTTAATTTATTTTAACACATATTCAAATATGACTCATATTTAGCATAATGTTAATGACCGAATCTTCATGTGTTCACTTTCTGAATCAAAAAGTAGCTCCGAGTTGTCCTGAGACTTTCCAGCGCTTCATCCTTGTCCAGATGAATAGTGCTGGTGCTGGACTAAGGACTTAGTCTAGATTCTTCTGGAAACATCCTTGGCATTCGTTGTTGTGTTGTATTCTTTTATCACAGGGTAAAATTGATTTGGTCTGTAATGGAGTGCTTTCAGTCTGGGCTGTTTCCAAGATCCTTTGGGGGGTGATTAACGGCGAGCAGACGTTCCTCGTCTTCTTGCGGACACTCGATATATCGCAGCCTCCCCCATCTCCCTGTTTTTAACCTGTGATGCTAGTCTTTTCCTTTCAGACAAAGGTGGGTGAAACGTGATACCGCCCTCACCCTGTCACAGAAGCTGCAGGAACGAGTGGACGATGTCATTGCTGAGTGTCAGATGATTTGTCCGCTCATTCAGCCACACTTCGCCATTGTTCATTTATGAAACATGCATAATAACATAATGAAGACATGTTTGAATAGACCTACAATTCAGCACATACTCCACAGGTTAAATTTCCCAAGAAAGACTCTTCACTTTCTAATTACTAACATCTGACTTTGTTATGAAAATATCGAATACTTGTCAAGATTCATCTGTTAGTCCAACTCTCTGAACAGAATATTGCGTGAATAGAATCACACGTAATAAATGGGGATAAGAAGGGTGGATCGATGAAGAGAATGTTTTGAGTACTGAGTAAATGGTTTAATCAGTTGAGTATTAGCTTTCTTTTTTAAGGGCTATACATTAAATATTAATAATGACTAGTTCATCACTAATATCTGGATATCGAAAGCAGTATTGTATTCCAATTGAATATTCCATTTCAATTCTGCCATATTGTTTATCAGAAAAATAAGCAAGATGCTTCTTAGGAGAACTGGAAAAAAAAGCATTTTTTTCCCACTTTGGCACATGCATTCTGCTATTTGTGCACCTTCCAAGTTATTGTTTTGTGTAAACCAAGATGTATCCAGTTCTGCAGATGCCACGCTGGCAGGTTTGCAAGGTCTGGCGAGCGAGCGAGTTTGTCACCTGGCGTGTGCAAGCCAGCCGCTTCCGGAATCGCTGTGCGCCGGGTCTAAGGTAAACCCACTCAGGTTGAGCGCAAAGCTGCCGCCTAAATCCACATCCGTTGTTCCTTGGGAAGGGAAAGCAATTTTCTGCACGTGTGTGCACTCCTGGAGCTGCTGATGTGCACACTGTCGTCAGTGTATCACGGTGTGACTCACCATACTAGTATTATTGCACTGGGAATCTGGGTATCTGCCTATAGCAGAGAAGGAGATAACAGCCCCCATCCATAATATATGGGATATCCCAGCATGCTTTTCTTATATTTTCCTATGTAACGTGACTGTTTGGGAGACATTTTTACATTAGCTATTTGAGGAAAAAAATTAAACTGCCAAAAGATGATGTTGGAGAGATGCTTTCCTGTACGTTCGGGGCTTCAAATCTGACACCGATTGAAAGCTTGAGCTCCGCGAGTAGAAGTGATGGAAATTCAAGCGCAGCTGATGGTCCGAATGGAAGCCGACGGCCTTCCGTCAGCAGAGGGCGCCCTGATAAGGGTGACGGTACCGGAAGCGACGGGATGGGACGACCGGCGGCAGGCGCTGCTTGTCAGCACTGATAGAGGGCATCTGTGTTCCTCTCCACTGCCAGCTTCCCAGCTCATTTGGTTGAGACACCTTGTTGAGTCCCAGCTGATGGCTGTGGCTTGGCAGAGATTCACCATGGTTTGCTGCTCGCTTCCCTCCCGATCCTGCTTAGAGTCCTTCATAAGCATTCATCCATACCTCCAGATAATAATGCCAATGGCCAATCAGCATCCTCCTGACTGCAGCTGCTTATCTGCGCTTGCTGCAACAATGCATGCCGCCTCTCTGCATCCACACAGCTCCAGGTGTTCTTGTCACCATTAAAAATCACATGGTGAGTGACTAAAGGGTGCCGAGAAACTTATCCATGCACATCTGCTTCATAAAACCATTTAATAACCTTAATAACTCCCCTTTCACCTCTGCTGCATTTGATCTTTGCCGGAAATTTCTGTTACAGTAGAGAGAGGTGCTCTGCAAGCTGTCGTGAGCGACCGCCATGTATTTGTGGCTTCCGAACAACTCGTCTAGTTATTATTTCTTGAACGGGCACTTGGACACATTCCCGCCTTGTTCTTTCCGAGCTCAGAGGCATAATTTGCAAATTTTCATCTGGGCTAGATCCCAGGAGAGAGGAAATGGCACTATATCCTTCTGAAATGTACCTGCAACTTGTGTAAAGAACATAATAAGTTATAAGCATCTGCTATGCTGAGTAAACGCCATGGCTGTGATGGCAGCAGGTATGCGTGTCAAAGCCCCGGTTTGCAGTGCTGTCACAGATCCACCAAAGCCATTAGCATATAGGTTCTCAGAAGGCTCATCAACAGGATCGTAATGTGTTGATAGAATTATACCCCCTTGTCTTTTCTTGATGTTGGCTTCGCGCTCTGCATTACACTGGTGCTCCGGATGTGTTGCTCCTGAGGGTCTGGAGGGAATAGCCGGCTGGTGTCTTGTTTTTGTCACCATGTCATTTTTCTCCAAGGTGAAACAGGGTCCTTCCCCCCTCCACAAACCTTTGATATTCCACCCTTGTCACCGAGACGCTGGACATCTGTCGCATTTATTGCCGCAATCCATCCCCAGTCCCTGGATCCGCTTCTGGAGCTTCAATGTGTAATTAAAAGACACGTGTTTGAATACCGGTCCGTGTGTGATGGAAAATCACTAGGGAACCGAACCAGCCCAAGTTGCAAAGACACGAATTAGTTGCAAGAGAAATAATTGAAATAATTAAGCCCAGTTACATGGATTTTTTTTAAAAGGTGCTGCATCAGTTACCTTCTGGATACCGTCGGACTACATTGCACTTAAAACTGACTGCTAAGTGCTTTTTACGTGGACAAATTTCTCTCCCTCTAGTAATAAATATTGTTAGGCTAGGCAGTGAAAGTGTTTATGCTGGGAAAGTTGCTATCCGTAACATAATAAGATGGACCACGATACGTATGAGAGGTTTGAAAGGTCAGTCTTGCTGATTACTGTCTGCTTGCTGTTGCACACAGACTTAGGGTGACCACCTAACCATGTCAGGAGGGACACTATGAGCTACTTCAGGTTTTGCAAACTGTTTTAAAATTGAATGGTTTTTGTGCTGGGATTAATAGTTCAGTTCTTGCGCTTTGACTGGTTTGTTTCCTTGATTGAAAGACTCAAACAGCTGTCTCTCATTGACATTAGTGACACGTGCATGATTATTGGAGACTGACCAATCAGCACACAGCAAGAACTCGGTGCTTATGTGAAATCCGGGTCATTTTAATTGGAATGGTTGAAATGGTAGTTTACAGACTGTCGTGTCCCTGCTGACATGGATTAGATGGTCACACTCCATGGGCTCCACTCCATTCTTGCTCTTTTCTAGCTTCAGGATGTTCAATCAAGATGTTCAGAAGCATTTATCCTGGCTTGGATGGTACAGTGAGCGTTAGTGTTTCTCCTCAGGGTTTGCAGAGGAGCACCCATGGTGCATGGTGGTGTGAGGCTCATTGGGGTAAGCGTCTGAGCTTGTGATGTGTGCCAAGTTGTCGGTTAGAGGCTCACCAGAATAGTCACATCTTCATTGGGTCCTTGATCAAGGCCCCTAACCCGCCCCCACTCCAATTTTCCTAGGTCACCACATAAGTGGCCTGTGCCCTCACCTCTATATATGTGCCAGTATGTCTCAGCGGAAACCAAATAGAATATATGAAAACAAGCCTTCCAGTCCAACTGTACTTGTGCAAATGGCAAAAAAACATCATCATTATAATAAAATAATGTTTTTTTTTGTGCCAGATAATTAGTTACGTTTCAGCCGCCTACCACCCAGTTCCTCCGACTGCATGACACGCCAAACGGCCCACTGCTGTGCTGGACGGTCAGCTATAATGCCAACAAGAGAAACCGCTTTGATTAATGTGTCATTTGAAAAGCAGCCTGAGAAATGGTGGTTGGACGTTGGGGCAGACTGTCTGAAACAGCCGCTTCCCGTGCCAAATGGGACTTGTCAGAGCTTAAGCTTAGCATACTGGTTTCTAAAGGTAATCTGTGTTGTCCCTTCACATCTGTTATTGCACTGTTAAAGTAATATTCGGTAACGCTTTACATTAACTGCACCTTCATGATGCCTTTATAATGCATTCATAGAACATTCAATGCCCCTACATAATGCATTTATAGGGCATTCATAAGAAGCATGTAAGTATACCTTAATATCCTAACACAGTGTTTCCCAACCCGGTCCTCGGGGAACTCTGGACAGTCCATGTTTTTGCTTCCTCCCAGCTCCCAGCGCGCTTGTACCAGGTATTCAGTGTTCCTGATTGGCTGGGAGCTGGGAGGGAGCAAAAACGTGGACTGTCCGGGGGTTCCCCGAGGACAGGGTTTGGAAATACTGTCCTAACATACCTTAACAGCCTTAATATACGCTAAAAACAAACACTATATGATAATAACAAACATTATAATCATTTAATCTGATAATGTTTGTTATTGATGTATATTAAAGCTGTTAAGGTATTTTAGGATACGGTATAGATAAATGAGACTATGAGTGTTCTATGAATGCATTATGAATGTATTATGACAGTGCACTGAATATTCTATTAATGCATAATGAATACCTTATGAAGGTGCAGTAACCTAGTATTCTGTGTGGGAAAAAAAAGAATCTTAAAGCAAAGCAGGAACTACACCTGTCACGAAGACGAAGAACGGCAGAGTCTCTCTCTGCCGTTCTCCGTCTTCGTGACAGGTGTAGTCTGTCTGCAGATGTCGATTTGCTGACCCGGAAAACAAACGTGCCTGAAAGTGACTGTCGTGTAAAATACAAAGTGGTCAGAGGGTGATTGCAGTGCGGACAGGCCTTATCGGCGTGACACAGGGGGCGTTGCAGTGCGGACAGGCCTGTTCAACGTGACGCAGGGTGCGCTGCAGTGTGGACAGGCCTTTTCGACGTGACGCAGGGGGCGCTGCAGTGCGGACAGGCCTTTTCGACGTGACGCAGGGGGCGCTGC
>JAOYFF010000045.1:9247508-9258829 GCA_025773925.1 Cryptomyrus ogoouensis | reverse complement strand
GGACAGGCCTTTTCGACGTGACGCAGGGGGCGCTGCAGTGCGGACAGGCCTTTTCGACGTGACGCAGGGGGCGCTGCAGTGTGGACAGGCCTTTTCGACGTGACGCATGGGGCGCTGCAGTGCGGACAGGCCTTTTCGACGTGACGCAATGGGTGCTGATATAATATGCTGGGGGCTTTTTTGTGACAGTGCTTGATTTCTGTGCGACTTCTGCCGGTAATTTGAAAAATTAAAGTATTTGTTCTCTGTCTGTACTTTTCCTTGTGCTGTTTAATTATCTCTTGTATCTCATGCAGCATCCTGACATCTTTGGATCACTCAAGCCTCTTTTTAATATACTTCCGGGGTGATCTAATTTTACACTGCAGCGGTGTGACGCAGGATGAATCAGACCCATGGATCATACCCATGGCGTGTAACATTTGATGGGGACGCAACTTTTGCTGTGACGCCCAGTGTCTGCAAAACCTATAATTTTGGGCTCTCGAGTCTCTGGCGGGCTGCGCGCGGCGATGTTTCATGTCAAACAGATTCTATCTGAATAATCTCGCGCAATCAATTTCACAGCACATTTCACGATGCAGTCTATCTAAAAATGGCAAGCAGGAAATCGATACAGTGGAGGAATGTGTTTCATTTTAATTTATGAAATATAACAGGCTGTGTTTTCATCGTTTGAAATATATATGATATCATAAATATAAATATGATGTCCGTGGAGGGCTATATTGAGGAGTAAATTTAAATAAAAATCACCACCAACATAAAGGAGTAATACTGAGGAACATGATTCATCAATCATTTAAACTCTTCAAACATGAATAAACACCATCACCTCAGGAGAGTTCCCATGTGTATGTACCCATAATCCCTTGCAAACCACATGGCCTCCAAATGCAAATACAAGGGAGAAACAGAATTCTGTTGCTAGGGTGATTCTACAGAAAGGTGGGTGGGGCCTACAATGCCCCTCCCACTCTGAAGAATTTTTAGCTGTATTAGGCAGTGCTTCCTAGTCCGGTCCTCGGTTCACAGACAGTCCACGTTTTTGCTCCCTCACAGAAAAAAAAGTGGACTGTCAGGGAGCTCGGAATTAGCAAAAACATGGGCCGACTGTGGGTCCCCGAGGACCGGATTCGGAAACACTAGTACAAGGGATTGATATTGATACAATGATATGTTACTGCAGCCACTATATTAACCTAATTTCAGTGAACAGACATTAAAATCTGTCTTCACTTCCCAGGTGAGTACTTTTTCAAACGGGAATTCATTCCTGTAAGCGGTCGATATAAACAGCGATAGCTCAGCTTCCGCTCGTACGGAATTGTGGCAGGCGGTGGCAGCACCGACAGCGTGAAAATGGATGCCGTAAGTCATCAAAAATACTTTGAGAGACACCCAAATGGAGCACTATAACAGAAGAGCACCCGGCATAGCTCTCCGCTGAATAGTATATGTTTATGATCGTGCCATCAGACAGACATAAGTTCTGCCCAGTGAGCCAGATAATAGATTGAACTCCGAAACAGTAAAATTCTTATCTTTGTAACCCTCAATTACAGATGCTCTGTTAGTCTAATGGGCTTGCATATGACATCTCGCCTAAATGAATATATCGTTACATGGCTCAAGGGGGACAGAGCCTTTTCCTAATTGTGCCAGTTTTCACATTACATAGTAAAATCGAACTAATTAGAGGCCAATATTGATAGTTATTAAGGTTCCAAGAATCTAAAGATCTGCACTTCAAATGCGGGGCTTTCAGTTCTGATTGGGCAGGGGGGTGTTTGAAACAGGCACAGCACAGCGATCATCGAGTTTAATTCCATCAGTGGGCTCATATGTAACTTTCAGATACCCGACGAGATGGCTGGATGTGGCTGAAGGGACAGTGGTGAGCAAACCGCTCAGCGGCCCAGCTGCAGGAGTCACGCAGTGAACATCTGGATCAGCGTTTATAAACCGTTTTCACTGGCAGAGCGGGTTACTGCACAACTGGCCCGAGCACGTACTTGTAGGACACAAGTTTGAGTGATGGAGTTTAGCAGTCGTTTTCATTACAGAAGCAGAGGATAATCCCTCTTCCATCAAAAAAAAATCTCCAGGCTCACCATCCAGGATCGCAGTGGGACTGAATTCCAGCCCAGGAATTTTATCCCTCTGGCCTTGGTGGGGGTGGGGTCTCGATGATAACATTTGCCAGGTTGGGTAGGTGGGGTGGGAGAGTTGCTGATGTCTGTTCAGTACCCGATTATTTCCCGACCCACAACTGGGAATTCCCCCAATTAGCCGGCATGGCATTTTGGGAGGAAGGGGGGCCGCGACTGATCGCAGAGCTAGCGAGCGCAGCTACGTGGTGGCGGCTCAGTGTGCGGACCGAGGCCCCGTGTCGCATGCAGGGGCTAATTACGTCCACGCGGACTCCTGTAGGACACAGCCTGCTGCCTCCCAGGGCCGGCTGATGGCATTATTAACGGTCAGATGGAGGCGGAAAAGCTTATCTGTGATGAAAAAGACAGGGCATGGGCAGCAGCGGCTCTCCAGATCTGATGTCCTTCCTCCGCTTCCGTTGGGTGCAGGGGGCAGACAGCGACGCTAGCAAACTCATTAGCGCCGCAGCGTCGATGTTCCTGAGAGGCCGAGGCTTCTTACGACAAGGGCCCTGCCTCCGTCTAATGACGGAGCGGCCAAACATCGCCATCTGCCAAAACAGAGCCTTGGGGAGAGAGGAGCAGTCGTCAAAGTCACCATTAATCGAGTGATTTACTGTCCGAGGGCCAGCAAGGCACAGTAATGCGTGACCCAGACCCGTTTAGCTGGGAATCCTGCATTTTAAAGCTCTTCTTAATTGTTTGTGCCGTCCTCTTAGTAGCTGACCGATATTGATAGATTTACATAAAGTTACATAAAGGCTGTCCTAATGAAGAACATATTTCTGAATGGATAAACTACCAATGTTCTAAATTGCTACATTTTGTTAATGATCTGTCGCTTAGGCAAGTAGTTTCTGGATTATGTTTACTGGCTTGTTGGGTGGGTGCGTTCATGAATGAATGAACGTCGAACAGCCGAACACCCTTTTATGACTAATGAATGGTAATCAGGAAATACAGATTTCCTCTTCATGAGTTCCCAACCTGGCTTTTACCAACATTATGTTGCTGAGCTCTGCTGCATTAATCTGGATCGGTCTCTGGCGCCGTATTTGTATGACTGCGAAGCGGACAAACATTGAGCCCCGTTTCCCATAATAATAGCCTCTGGAAACCAGCACTTCCGACTTCAAACCCTTGAATAATGAAGCAATTTGCATGTTTGAACTACGCTCTCCTGTATCCTCTGTCCCACCTTGTGAAAGACCTCCACTCCACGCACCTCCGTACAGAGATGGAGAGGGGATTCCCTGACAGAAACCCCATCTGTATGCAAATTTGAGGCACAGAGACATATTTATGTATTAGATGCAAATAGATGCTTAAGGAACATAAACAGTTAACCTGTGTGTGGCTCAGCAGTAGAGACTTATGATCTGGAGACTTATTGTCTGGATTCCTGAACCGTGGGAGATGTTCCTCCAATCTCACTCTCCGTGACACACCGTGCAAAAAATGTCAGGCGGTCCAGGGAGGCCTGAACCAATGAGAATCAGCAGTGCAGACTGAGATAGGGTGAGTTTCCCCCTTTCCTTGATCCGCCGCATGTCTGAAGCTTGTCGCACCTGCTGGGAGTGAGGAATTTGGGGTTAGCCAGCAAAGCAGATGGGGCCCCCTTTGCAGGCTGCCTCTCAGCCCCTGCGTGGGTGTGGTAAGCCGAGGGGGCCCGCTAACCACGCTAGCCTGTGGTCTCTGTTTGTAGCACCCCTGCTTCCGGCTCATGTTTCTATTTCCGTTGTCCAGCGTTGCTATTTTTGCTGACCCAGCAGCATGGCACCTTCAGTCCAAGCTCCCTCGGCCCGCCTCCGCTTCTTCTGATTGGCCGGCCCTCCTCCGCTTCTTCTGATTGGCCGGCCCGCCTCCGCTTCTTCTGATTGGCCGGCCCTCCTCCGCTTCTTCTGATTGGCCGGCCCTTCTCCGCATCTTCCGACTGGCTGGTCCTCCTCCGCATCTTCCGATTGGATGTGAAGGCGTGAGGTTTTTGCTGGACTCGTTTCTGTCGGCTTGCACGCGGCACCTGAAGGACCACGGCGTTCCCCATTAGAGAAACTGACTGGTCGATTAGCCTTACGTGAGGTCAGACCTGTGTTACGGAAAAGGAGAGCCAATTAAGAAAGAACGGCGATTCAAAAAGTACATCTCAAGAAGGGGTTTTCTTCGCCTGACCTCTGTGCTGCAGGGTAAATTCAATTATCCAGGGTTTTACTTCATGATTCAATTTTTTCGAGTGGTGTGGGGGGGGGGGGGAGCAGACACATATTTATGTTTACCGGGATTTCATTTTCAATTACACCCTTGGCTGTTCCGTCACTGTACGATACCTACAAGGACCTCCATACTCCTATTTATACCAATATGGGAATTCCGCCGGCAGATTTATCGTACGCTCTGTAAAGTTGCTTTTTATAACTCATTTTTTTTCTTCAGCTGTTGTGGTGGAATTGATGCCTCCCGTGGCATCGCAGGAGGGAAACTGAGCAGGGATTATTTACAGAGGCATCGGTGCGTTTATGTGTTTTTGCGTGTGTGTTTAAGTTTCCCCGCTTGCGCGTCAGTTTCGGCACATGCGTGCTTGTCTGTGCATGCGTGCTTGTGCTTTAGCGTGAGATAAAGAGAAAGAAAGAGACGGAAGGGCAGAAAGGGGGGCAGAGAGAGAAGTAGAGAAGAACAAAAGTAGAGAGAGAGAGATACAAGGGCAAAGTCAGTTTGACCCTATGGCCAGCTCCCCGGGCTCCTGACATGAGACTCTGGAAGTTACAGCACAGATGGTTCCGCCTTCTCCGCCATCCAGTGCGCCCTCTGCTGGAGACCGTGCCCCGGCCAAACCCCACGGAATCCACCCACCGCCGCCCTCAGCAAAACAGCATGTGCCTCTGGCAGCCAGCGGATCATGCAGCCGTCCTGCGAACGTGCTGCTTCAGCAGGCTCACACGTGTGCCCTTACTGCCTCTGAAAGGTGCACGTAGCTCTGAATGCAACTCAGGGCCGCGGCGCAGCTGGAATCCTTCATGCTCCTGTGCTCCTTCTGTGACATCACTCAGCTATGAAGAATGAGAGCCTGAATGGGACCATGGGAGATGCTGTGTGGCACGAACCCGAGGCAGGGGGGAGGGGGGCAGTCCCAGTAGGTACGTATAAGGGGATGGGAGATCTTGGGAAGGAGAGTCAGGTGACCAGTGTCAGGTGATCAGCTGATATCTTCTGACTGTCCCCTGTGATGTGTATAAATAGGTGTGTTTTTTTTTTATCCCTCGCTGACCTGGAAGAAGCCATGACCTTTAACACCTCATGAGCACGTCCCAGACACTCTCTGAGCTCTACCCCCGCCCAACCCCCCGCTGCATCCATTTCCTCGCCAGTCCTTCTTGATCATCCAGTCCATTCCCTTTCCCCTTGCGGGGGATGTCGTTTCCTGTTCTCTGGTCCCGCCCCGAGGTGACACGCCTCGCCATCCCAAATGCAGACACCCGGCTTTACAGGGAATCTTTTTTTTGGCACGGAGAGATTTATATATAAGTGCACCATAGTAGCGCATAGTAGCATGTCAAGGCAACCTTTTGAAATTCAACCTGTTTAATAGAGAAGCAAAGAAATGCCAAAAAACGGCAAGACCTCGGAGAACGCTGCCAACGAGCCGATTCAGCTTGAGCTGCGTCACCTTTATCGGTCGCTGACAACAAATCAAATTAGAATCGACGGAGAGGCAGCAGTGCCTTGTACCCGCCCGCGGCCCTCCATTCATGGGGGAGTAAATCCTTCCTTAGACCCCTGGAGCTCAAAGTGCCACACGGGAGCTGAGGCCTAGATGCCGATGAGTGGCGTGATTACCTGATCTCCGGCTATCAGCCGGGGGGGTTTAAGTACGAGCTGGCAGGAGACGAGTCGCTTAAGGCCTTGGCGATTATTAGGGGGGGTCGCACTCATCAGGCTGTGTTCGACAGTTTGACGGCGGCGGAGTTTTTCCCCCTCACACTCCGAGTCCCACTTCCCATCGAGGGACCTACATGTGCAATCACTCCCTCCCCCCATTTGATGACACTCTAGTGGCCCGATGGATCTTTGATACCTTTGGTTAGAGAGGAACAAAACGTGAATGAAATACAGAAACTGGACCCCCCCCTCCCCATGCCAAGCCCAAGTCTGGCTTAGGATCGATGTCGTCTCCCCCACTAGGGCTCCCCAGCCACCCCGTTCCTGCCACCCTCTGGAGTAATGTTGGCCGGCCACGCCCATTGATAAAGTTCACCGAGCTGGAAAACAAACAAGAAGATTCTGGTGGGGTATGGGGGGGTGTGTGTGTGCTTGTCCTACATCAGGTCTCCACTTTACAGGCAGAATAATGAGCGAGGCGCCTTTGGATGATCCGGAACTATGCTCAGGTTCTAGGTGAGACAGGTGCTGTGTCTATGATCGGGTGGTTGCTAGTTCCAATCCCATGGCAGAGTGATTTCGGCACTGGGCCCTTGAACAAGACCTTCAGCCTCTAAGTTCTCCAGGGACTGTCTGTCCCTCTTTTCTCAAAAGAGAAAAAAGTGTTTGCTAGAGAAATTAAAATACATAAAAAGATGGAGGACAGCGTGTGAATTTAGGTGCCCTGACCGCTGCGTGTCTGGTTTACATTTCACCAGCACGTTCAGATAAGGAGCGACAGGTCCCACGCCTGCTCCAGTCACACCTTCCTGCATCTCCCAGGGCTTTCATCTGAGTTTGCATGAAAGCCAGCAGACAGACACCTCTGTCCTTTGCTCAAGGAAGAGTCACGTAGCAAGGAACGGGGTGGGGGAACAAGACACATAAAGCCCCCACTGTACAAACACCTCCACTCATATGACACAGTGGCCTTGCAAACATCATTAATTTCCTCAAAGTAAAGGCCACTACCTTGTTCCCCCCATCATTAGCAAATTCCCCCCCCCCCATGAAAAAATGTCATACCTCACTGGCCATCCAAAGACAAAATAAACAAATTAGAGCCCTTTACTCCTGGCCATGGGAAAATTCTCTATCATTTTTGACCTTCCAGCAAAAAGACGACAAGCTTGAGTAACATTTAAATCAAAGCACTTGATGCTTTCCGGGAGAAATGAAACAGGTCTGCCTTTGATGGCAAGGACGACCAGTTACTTAATGTCATGCAAAATATAAGCAGGATATCGGCCGCGTGTGATGTCTTACTGTCATTTTTGTGGCTTAGATGATATGTTCCACCAAAGAAACTTGGCATTTCAATAGGGCTTAAATTCGGGTGGAAAAAAACAGGTGAGCTCTGCTACCTGAAGAACGAAATGCTGTCGTCACGATACCAAAATCTCTAACTTCGATAAGATACCAAGAAATATGGAGCACCTGAAGGGACTTGGGCAAAAAAATGAAATATTCACCTGAATTAAAATTCGGCTAACTAACGTTTCACATGACTAATTATGAAATAAATTAGTTAAATAAATAAATACTTAAAAAAAAATAAAAAAATACACAGCTTATGAAGAGGACGGTATCAATAATGTGATTGACGAGACCTACCCCTGGCTATGGACCTGGTCTTAATGCGGAAATATTTAACTGACTACAAAAAAATGTTTTGACCTGTAAGGCAGATACTGTTTAATGTTTCGTTCATTCATAAATAAGATACCTATCTCTCGAAACTAACGTCTCGTGGTGGTCTTTCAGGTGTTTAGTTAAATTCGTGATTTTTGCCCCCGTTGTCAGTATTATGTGGCAGCGCGACTTGTGGCACAGGATGTCCTGTGGTTTACCGTCTTCATTTATCACACAGCCAAGCAGGTGTGAAACTGCACTCTGGTGTGGGCATGCGCGCTGGTAGCCTGCGAGCCTCAGCGGGGACGGCGTGGGCATGCGCGCTGGTAGCCTGCGAGGCTCAGCGGGGACGGCGTGGGCATGCGCGCTGGTAGCCTGCGAGCCTCAGCGGGGACGGCGTGGGCATGCGCGCTGGTAGCCTGCGAGCCTCAGCGGGGACGGCGTGGGCATGCGCGCTGGTAGCCTGCGAGCCTCAGCGGGGACGGCGAACTGCAAGTGCAGGCTGCGGAATCAATACCACGAAAAATCCAGCATTGAAACAGTTTTATACATCGATACTTTTCATACGTTTGGCAACACTAGAAGGAACGAAACTAGAAAGGGTTGCTACACGAGGTGGTACTGGGGTCCATTTTATCTGCCGTTGGAATTGCTGTCCTTCTGATATAGATCCCTGCCGTGAAATCTGTCTCAGATCTCTCATGCTATGGACGTGGATGACACTAACATGCATGTGAGGTCCAATTGAGCTGACTTTGTCCGTATCCAACTAGCAGCCCGAACGACAACATCAGAATAATAATAAAAATGTATAAACACTTGTGTTAACACAGCATGCTGATATATACAGATTTAATATGGTGCGACTTTGAGAGCCAAACCTTGTTCCCTGCTAGTTACCCAGCAGTATGATAAAGGTACAGACACCCGTATTGGAATCAGTGAGAATGACTCCACTTCATTCTAAACGACTCACCTGGACTAAGAGCTCCACACTTTCCACGGGAAGAATTGAACTGCTTGGTATCTTTCCAGCTATATTCCCTGTAGACTGACAGCTAAAGCTTTCCGGAAGCTACTGCCTCGCTAGACATACCTAGACTGAGTCTGGAAACACAGATATTTCCAGGGCACGAACGTAATAAGTTTTAAAGGCACATTTTGCAGGATGCATATTTTGCCGGAGCCCAGAAGGACTGAAGGTGATCTGTACACATTTCCATTAACAAGGACAATGAATGGATATGAAAATTTATATAGTCAACTATTTACATTCATGGATCTGACATTAGCGGTTTTGTTTTTTTGTGAAATATTTGAAATGGAAATATTTTTGGAGCTTGCTGAAGGATTGCAGAAACTTACACGCAATGTGTAAGCCAAAAACAATACCGAAAATGATTCGGATCATATCAAATCATATAATATATAAATATTAGTGATACTTAATATTTGTTAGTGTAAATGCATAGTATATCTTTAGTATTAAAAGTTTTGGCTTGGGTACAGCGCTCATTGTCTTGGCCACCAGCATCACTCACATGTTAGCTGTCATTGTGACTGTGGAATCTTGCATTTCCGGCAGTAACTCTAAAACCTTTCAGGGCCGGGGTTTGCATTTTTAATAGTGGTTACAAAACATAGTGTTCCCTGTGCTTATAGTACTGACTTTGTACATACAGGGAAAGGGCACCACTTCGGTGTTGAGCACTGAGGGGTTGAGGTCTCCACCCATTAAAGGGGTCCAGCGGGTTGTATTGGGTGGTTTTGATTATTATCCCCCCCCCATAATTAATGCTCATTTACAGGGGCATTATTTAGATGGTTTTTTATGTTAAATAAAAATCTAGACGGCAATTTAACAGGCCAAGCGTACAGTACAGTGCTGTTTGTTTAGAATTTGGTGATAAACAGGCTTTTAATGTTATCGTTCGGCTAGCAAACTTTTTCACGTTCACTGGGATCTTCGGAACGTCACCCTTACAAACGTGAAGCGGTTACCGTATACTCAAGGGTGGCAGGAGTACAAAAAACCTTTCCCGAAACTTGAACCATCAACCTTCAAGCTGTTGCCCTTAGCCACCATTTTACCTTCCGCTCTGCAGAATCATGGGTTTTTATTCCACGTAGGAGGTATCCTGGCAATGCAGCTGACAAACCTGAGGGACACAAATCGCCAAGGGAGCACGAGCAACAATATGCCGGTAATCTGCAAGGTGAAAACAAATAGCTATTCCCACATGGCATCACGCTGGGCTTGGAGACGGCGTGTATGGTGCCGCAACGGTTTACGTGGACCGCGGACCCTGCTTCCAAAGCAACGAGCCTCACAGCCTCCACCTAATCCATTCGACCCGAGCGGGCCGCCGCAGTCCTGAAGACCTGATTTTTTACGGCTGCTTAGGTGAGGCGCGGAGCAAGAACTCAGACGAGCACCAAAAACACTGACCTGGAAAAAGTGAGACTGGAAGAAGCCCAGGGGCAGACATGTTTTCCTGATGACTCAGACGGTGCCGCGCAGACATGGGAGATCACGGAACACAATGCGTATCGGCTACACCTGGGAGGAAAAACAGCGTGCCGATGGGAGGAAATTGTTTTTTTTTGCTGTTGTTTTGGGAAAACGTACCAGCGGACTGACAGAGCAGCTCAAAGCTTTCCCCGGTGGCAAAACGCACCAGCGAGACGGATGCATAGACATGCTCACCTCGACATGACAGGCAGCGTGACGGACGGCTATGGGTCCTCTTCAGTTACGCCGTACCTACTGCTCCCGCATGCAATATGTTTCCTTGACATTCTGATGGACTGAGGTGTGAATTAAAAAAAAAAAAAACAAATAAAAAGTCCTGAAAACATTTGTACAGCATTAATGGAGCATTTTGTTATCAGTCTATTCATAATGATGCTACTAGAGATAATTTAGATTCACTATATTAAATTAATATCAAATTAATGTTCTCCCTGTGCCTTGAGGGTTTCTGCTGGGTACTCCAGTTTCCTCTCCACAGTCAAAAGTCTTGTATTTTGTTTGGTTACTTATGGTTAAGGTTAGCACTGGGTAGGGGTTACGGCTGCCATTGCTGGGATTAGGGTTTTCCAATAGAAATGAATGGATAGTCTCCACAGAGATGAATAAACGTGTGTGTGGATTATGCTTATATTACATTGTGGGGATCAAATGTTCCCCACAATGTAATAAACACTTGTTACTTTGACGTTGTGGGGACCATTTTTCAGGTCCCCACAAAGACCTGCAAATGCAGTCAAAAAACTAAAAATGCCAAAAGTTTGTGCATGAGAGAGAGAGAGAGAGAGAGAGAGAGAGAGAGAGGTGTAAGAGCCCTATGATGTACTGATGCCATCCAAGATATACCCCAGCCTTGTACCCAATGCTGCCTGGGGTAGATTGCAGGGGCCTCATTCACCAACCGTTCTTACGAACAAATTTGTTCTTAAACCCCACGTATGCACTTTTTAATGAAGATTCTGACATTCACAAATGTTTTCTTATCTGAACTTGTTCTTAGCTAAAAACAGAATCTAGGCACACTCAAGACCATTCGTACGCACATTTGAGTAATGATAGTTTGTTCAAAATAATCGGTTATAGCAGTTTTGTTC
>JAOYFF010000045.1:9194147-9247408 GCA_025773925.1 Cryptomyrus ogoouensis | reverse complement strand
GCTTTCAGTTACGAAGACGTGGGATTCACCATTCTTAAGAACAAAGGTGCGAACAATTCTGCTACTTAAGAACACGTTATGAATCCGACGTAGGTTGTTCTTAACAAATTTCGCAGGAACACATTTAAGAGAATTCTTAAGAAAATATTGGTGAATGAGGCCCCAGGTCTCCCCACACCCCTGATCAGGATAGGCAGTTAGTAGATGGATGGATGGATGGATGGATGGATATGTTAAATTATTTACATGGCACACGGCACCCTGTGGGGAGTATGACACTGGGGAGACACCAGTCGGGGGAACCGGGCCAGCGCCCCTACGCTGGGGCATGCTGCTGCCCCCTAGGTTCAGACAGGATGACTGTCCGGCCCTTATAAACATCCGGGTGACAGGCCAGATCCGGCGCTGACTAACCATGTCCAGATTTGGCGGAAGCTACCTGGCTGAGTGCCGCTACCGGCCGTGCCGGCTGGACGAGCCATGACCTCCGCGCGTCTGACCCATCCCGCGTATCTCGGTCTTGGCACGACCGATCGCGTCCGCAGAGCGCAATTAAAAAAACATCCCCAGGTCGTGGGGCACGCCGGCGTTCCTGGCAGACGCCCGTCTCCGGTGTTTGTTCTCAGACGCGGCCTCGACTTCGGAGCTTCCAGAAATTAAACCCCGCCGCACCCCGGCTTCGGAGCGGCACATAAGAGGAGCTTTATTTTCCGAAACCGAGAGCTGGATAAAAGGGCCGCCTGGCTCTCTGATCGGAGGGAGCAGCATCGGCGTAAACTGATTAAGGCAGAACAAAGGGGACGTCTCCCTGCAGGTGGGCTTAACCAGCCGGTGCCCGCAGAGGCTGCACCACGCCACGGCTGACGGGGTGTATCCTCGCTGCGCACCAAGGAGTTTTGGTCCCTCACGGAAACAAATTACTGTTGCTTAAAGGGGGTCGCAGTTGGGGGGTGGCTGTTAATCAGGTCAGGCCCCTACATAGGACAGGGAGGGAAACCCCCTTCCCACCCACCCCCAGGGGAGTGACGCAGTGGTTTCCCTTCCTCATTAGAGCTGTTCTATAAACAGAAAACAGTGAAAGTCTGGCAGGCCCAGACAGGTCCAGCCCTCCAGTGAGGCTGTGAAGGCTGTGGGTGACTGGGGCTCTGCCTGCACCCCCCCCCCCCTTACCACCTCATCAGGTGTGACCTTCTCTGCAACAAATCAATGGGTCAGCATTACACAGGAGAAGGCATAGCTGGGAACCATGGCAATAGGAACTACGGCAATGGGAACCACAGTGACGGGAACCATGGCAACGGGAATTGCCATGTGGCATACAGGCAGGGCCGGACTGCAATTAAAACTCAGTCCTGGACTTTGAGATTCCTTACAATCAGAGGTGGGAATTTTAGGTCCAGAAAAGTAGCCAAGATTTTGTTTCAATCAACAGTGACAGTCACAGAGTTATGCAACTGGTTGGTTGAAACAAAATTTTTGGTCTGGATTTTTCTTTTTTTTACTTTCTGGATATGAACTATCCACCACTGCTTATGATAAATTTTGCCAGTCAGGAGCAGGTTGTCCCATGATAAATTCTGACGTCTGGGAGGTGGGGGGGCCCACAAACCCATCGTGCCACTGGAAAAACACCCAGTAAGCCAGATGGCCCATGCAAGCCTGCGTACAGCCCCCAGGTCAGTCAGCACGGTATTACAGTAAATGAACTGCAGTGTGTGGCTTTGCACTTGGGCTACTGTCAGTTCACACTTGCGCTGCGTTATACTGACCATTTCAATTAAATGAATCAGTTTTGTTCTATTTTATATTGAATTGCAAAGCAGAGAATTGTGACTGTGGTAAGATGATTAAAAATCACTCTGGTCATTGGTATAAAATGATTGGAGACAAAGTATGATTAATAATCCTGTACTGATGAGGAGCTTAGGAAATTCATGGATGGATGGATGGATGGATGGATGGATTAATGGATGAGTAACCAGACGAATACAAACATCACAAGTCCAAGTGGGAAATTAAGTAGTGATGCAGAACTAATGACCAGAAATGAATCTGCACTTAAAAAAACCCATAAAGGCTGTACAAATACCAGTACAACATCTCAAATTACAAATAAATTATAATTATAAATGGTACAAATGTTCACCACAGTTATATGCTACAGTTCCAGCAGTGATTATATGTTTCTTCGGAGTGGATCGTCACGCTTATTTGAGAGGGAATCCCTGTGATTCAGCGGCTGAGAAACTACCGGAGAATCCCAGGCTGCAGCAACGTGGAAAAACAGCTTCCCAACCGGGGAGGAAGGACGCCCTGGGGGATCGGAATCAGAGGGCCCCCTGAGAGGGCAGGGAGGCTGGCCACAGGGGGCTTCGGAAAAAAGGGCACAGTGAAGTTGCAGGTATTTAAAAATGGCCATCACCGAAGATTCACTGAAACTCGGCCTTAATGAAGGAAACCAAAGACTAAGGCTGCGGAAAGACAAAGCGTCACGGCCAAGCTTATTTGCCTCAGTGGTCGCATCCTGCAGGATTATTACATTCCGGATCTGCTGTGTTTATAAGGTTGTCGTGGAAACCTGCTGGGTCATGGTACCTGAAAGCCATTCACAGCAGGTGTGGTTGGGGTGAGGGGGGGGGCTTCAGCCAGTGAGGCGGGACCAGGGAGCCAGATGGTCACTAGGGAGTCCTTGAGGGGGTGGGGAAATGGAAACACGCTATTAATCAGGTATGAAGTTAGCTAAATACCCGTAGCCCTTCCCTGACTACAGTGTTGCCTATAGTAACTGTAACCACAACAAGACCACCTAAGCGGATAATCCATTCATAAAAATTGTTACATCTTATATCAGATGTCACGTATAAATACAGCTAAACCATTTTACATTTAGCTAAAATATAATTCAGTGCACGCGTACCAGTATAAAGGAATAATTTGTCAAGGTACCCAGGGTAATTTTGGAAATTAGATTTTATTATATAGCCTATTTAAAATATTTATAGCTCATTTTTTCCTGCGTGGATGATATTGAAGGTGTTCAGAATCCAGGTCTTGGACTGCAGGGGATGAAGAGAATATTAACTGTCACCTGGTGTGGCTGGGCCAGCGGGGTATCGGAGGCGAGAGGTTCCCCAGCACCGTGCTGTGTGTCGTGGGGGGCATGTTTGTGTGGTGATGAATGAATCATTACAACGGGCCCGTCTGCTCTGGGGCTGAGCTGCTGAAGTACGTGGCAAAACGGGCGTTGCCCACTTCAAACTAATAGACAGCGTGACCTGTAAGACCACCCACATGCCACTTATTAAATCCCGCAATGTTCTTCGCGATGTTCCCTCGGTCACACGCGCTCTGACATCCTGCCCTGCTCTCACCCCCGCCCCCATCCCAAAAATGACAAAAGGGGGTGGAGCCAGCCAGCGTTATCTGTCCTCTCCCCCCACTTATCTTGGCGATGAGATCCTTGAGCGGGTCGAGGCTTGCTAGGGCCTGTGGGGGCCGCATCAGTTTCCGTTTATAGCACAGCTCTGGATCATTTTCGGGCCTAGCAGGCGGGGACAAAGAGCGTCTCAACTACGTTTCACAATAAAAGTCTCTCGCTAAAGCTGAAGTATTATTTACATCCCTGAAAGTGAAGGTGACAATGCATTCCCTTTACAACAATGTTGCCACTGTTGTTACTTTATTGCAAATCGTGGTTTTAATGGACATGGCATGTTTACAATATTCATTTACTCTGGCTCCAAGAATAAAAGGTTCTAGAAGCATTGTGTGGTACTTTTATCACTGAAGGAAGGAGAGTCATTTGACTCCCACTTTAGGTCTAGTATGCAGGCTTTTAAGTACAGGGAAGGCTCTGAGTTCAAAGTGTCTCCAGTGGCATCTACTGAACCACAAGGTCCTAGTGCACCCAGGACTTTTATAGAACATGACGCCACAATACTTCAGATGTACCCCGGGGAAAAAAACTGAAGGTCTGACCTTACTTTGAGGTTAAGCGATTCAGTCATTATGAATGTTTAAGTCAGTGTTTCTCAATCCAGTCCTCGGGGACCCACTGAGAGTCCACGTTTTTGCTCCCTCCCAGGGAGCTGTGAGGGAGCGAAAATGTGGACTGTCTGGCAAGGAGCTGGTAGCGTGGACCGTCTGTGGGTTCCCGAGGACTGGGTTGGGAAACATTGCTTTAAATTGTCACTGTTTGTTTGGAATGCATCGTTGTTTTAGCCCCACAAGTTGCTGTACATTTGCATAGTCCATCTAGCAGCATCAACCTGTCATAATGCCAGCTTCAGGCCTTTAAGACTGGCGTTTAAAATATCTTTATGTGACGTGAACCCTGAGTGCAATTCAGAAGTCAAAATATTCTCTCATCAGGTGACAATTCCGGAGTTTTGGGCGGCCCTGTGCCATTGAACTGAATCAGCCTTTTGGTGCCATAGATACAGTCCAACTGGTTGGAACCTTAATTCAACGATCACAGCAGTAAATTTACTTCTGACTGGGAAAATAAACCTTCACTCCCCATTAATGAAAGCTGTAAACAGCCCCTTACGATGCATTGATCTGACCGTCACCTCGCCAGATCTTCTCTGACCACAATTACCGAGCTGCATTTCAAACGGAGGGTTTCCGGGGGTGCGTCACATACGAACTCGCCAGTAAACGTGCGCGATGAGATGAAAATCTGACCTGATGAGAATAAGTCAACATCTAGTTAGCACCGCAATCCATTCCACACTGGAGACAAGTTCAGCGTCACGGAGGGCGACTGTTTTATGCATAAGATCGAAGCGGTCAGCCTGCGATTACAAGGCTGCCCGTTACTCTGGGGGGGGCACATTTGGCAGAGTGAGGGGGCGGGGGCTGACCTTTGACTGGGTGACGTTTCCTCAGTACACGCACCTGTGATACACGCCCAAGCCCTGACATCCTTTCCCGGTGGTATGGAGATCCCTCTCTGGTGCTGCAAGAGCCAGCCTGCAGCATGTTATGTTGTTGATCGTCTGAGCTCAAGGGCCGACATCCTGTGCAGAGTAAAGGCGAACGGATCACCGTCTCCCACAAGTACGGCTGATTCACTTTGTGAAGCACAAAGAGGTTGTGCAGGGTCTCATATCGAGGGAAGCTGGAACAATCCTGGCTCTCGGCTACACTGGACCATGTGAGCAGAGCTTAGCTAGCAGCTATGTTTCTCTGCTACATTAACACTACCTCCTTAAGACTTTGTAGTAAGGTATTCAGCAGATAATAAAATTATAATGGTCCAGTTTACAATCCCAGGGGAAAACAAGAGTGGGGGCAGCTCATTAGAGGAAGAATGGGGAAGAACTCTTAGCTACCTAGTGGAGGTGGGTTGGTGAGCCTTCATGGGAACATCTACTTGGTATCTATTGAAGGATGCTGGAGGGTTAGGAACGATGCTGGCCAAGGAGGCTGAGAAGGGCAGCTTTTGGCTGTGGCTAAGGAGGAACGATCAAATTTGGGGAGCGTGTCAAACGCGGTAGGCAGGTAGCAGAAGAGTGGACTTGACGTCTAGTGGCTGGAGGACTTGTTCCTCCAGGTCCTCATGCATATTTATATCATGATTCAGGACGTAAAGTACGGGCTTCTGGTGTCATGAGGGGCAGTTCTGGGAGACAGAGTTCGGTGGAAGGCTTGACGGAAAATTTGAATGTTACATTTATATAGAGCATTTCAAGACACCCAAAGCCCTGTACAGAGCCAATGGGGGCCACTTCAACACCCCCACTGTGTAGCACCCACTTGGATGATGCGACGGCAGCCATTCTGCACCAGTACGCTCACCACACTGTAGCTAAGGTGGTGAAGGGGCAGGAGAGAATTCACCAGTTACCACCTAATGCATTACCAGAGGTGTAAATACTCTTGATTTTGTAATTGAGAGTTTTTTTTCAGAATCTGTACTTTATTAAGCAGTTTAAAACTGGGATTCTGCTTGAGTACATACAAAATACTGTAACAGTATAGTTACTCCCGTATTTACCCCTGAAGTGTGTCTGCAGAGTATGCTTACCTGAGTATATGATTTTCATACTCTGTCCATACCCTTCCATAGCCTTACAGCTAATGTATAATTCGGGTTTTTATAACAAGAATGGAAATCAGTGCTTAACAACCTGCTTCCCATAACAGGCGTCATTTTCAACATACATTAGAAAATGTCCTTGTTTGGGGGGAGTTGGGGGGGGGGTCTCTATTTAAGTATGCTGAAGAGGGAATAACAAGGGAGCTTTCATTAAATTAAAAGTGATTTTTTACTGTCGTCATTCTCACATTGGTGCCTAAAAATATGGCGGCATCCCGCAGTGTCCATGTTATATCGATCAGGCCGCTGTGGGGAATTGCAGGTGAATGCTGCCGAATTGAGTCACGTCACCCGAGATGCCAGACTGATGGGTGTTTTGGATATTCTGTCCTTTACTGGCTAATCTGGGTTGTGCACTGACTCAGTATATAACAAGTCTGCTCCCTCCATGGCTGTGAGATTCGATTCCTACTTTCTCAAGGATGTCCACTGGAGTTCTTGTTTTGTCTTACAGGTTATTCAGTTGGTATTTATAAATTGCCCAGTGCTCAGAGCGTGTGTCCTGCTTTGAACTCGCATCCCATCCAGGAATGCCACAGGATATGTGGTCACGGGAAAGGAATAGACCAGGTAACCTTATTCAAAGCCTCACCAAGAAGGTGGAATGCTTACGGTCACCCGGAAGCAGATCAAGTCAAGTCACATTTGAATCATGTCACACAGGTGGAGGAAATCCGCGTTTCTTTAGAGCAGTATATAGGCAGAATAAGGAACGATACATTGCTGCTTGTATTTTACTGACTCTGTACGTTAAAGTCACTCGTTGGTGCTAAACAGATGTATTTAAACACCTTTGAGGACCAGTAACTTGGTTTGTATGGAGGACGCTGTTACAATACACAGCTGGTCTGATTTATTTCTTGACATAGTTCAGGCAGGGTCAACTAAACTTAATTAGAGTTGGTGCTGCAGAAATCTGGTGATTAATTCTTTGGTAACACAAAATCACCCCCTAAACAGATGTTTGCACAAAGACACTTTTATCTTGCGTCTCTGCAGAGTTCAAATCAGATCTTTGAAGGCAGGTCTGTGCTTCGTATTTACAAGTCAGTGAAAACCTCAGGGTGTGTTTGTGCAGTTTCTTTCCCTGGAACATAAACTAATAATTATTTTGTAAAAAATATATATATATTGTATTCCCTAAATATTCACGTCACACAGGATGGGGGAAACGTGAGATACTGAGGTGGCAGGAAGCTTTGCTTGGTGACGGGAGTTGAAATGGGTTCAACAAAATCAGCGGGGGAATGAAAAAGCAATAAACAGCTGTTTTTGTCATCGGCAGGAGGGGGACACCCCGTGTGATAAGGGGTCTGTAAAAGGGTTTGGTCATGTGTACTGGGGATGCTAAGGAAAGGAACATTTAATCGTATAATGGCTGCAATAACCCAAATGGCATCTGTATAAATCTACTCAACTGATTCCGTTTTAGCCACTGACATGCATTTCCCCAACCTGTCCCACCTTACAGAGTCACTAGAATTAGAATTCTGTGAAAATAAGGAGTAAAACTGAATCAGATGATAAACCTGAGTTTGTATTATTCTACGCACATGTTAACGATACTCTGGCTTGAATTGCAAAGGTTTCCGAAAGTACATTAAATGTGTGGTCATCGTTCAACTCGTGTTCAAGGCCCCCGTGCCCACTGCGTTTTTGTGATGGAAATAATCTTTTATTTTTTTATCTTGAATATTTTCTTTTTAATTTTATACCCGTCATTTGCTAAGTTTTTTTGATTCCAGAAAGTGCATTGTGGCAAAACACTGAGAACGGATTAGGCTGTTACTGATTGAAAAATCTGGTAAGAAATGCAGTTTAATTGTTAGCATACTGGCATATTCCAGAAAAAGGCTTTCCTGCACCAGAGCGATGGCCCCTGGAGAGTCACAGGACAGCACTCACTTTTCCTATTATTGGCCATGCTGATTTTTAGCCAGGTGGGAACTCTCTAGGGACAGACCAGCCACTGGGATTTTTGTGACAATAATCTGTCATCAGTCTCTAAGGTGCCTGGTGCTGGTTTGCTATGCTGAGTCGCTATTCCACAGCAATGATAAACACTCCGCTCCCTACATGAATAAAAAATGTAGCTGCATAGCCTGTTGCTTTTGTCCAGGGTACTGGACACTGTATACTGGCTTTAATCCCACAATCCAACGCAATGCACTTAGACAGTGTTGGGCATTTCAGGTCCAGAAGCTACAAATCCAGACCTAGATTTTGTTTCTACCCATCATTTGAGCATAAAGAGTGACAGTCACAGATCACTCAACTGGTTGGTAGAAACAAAATCTTGGTCTGGATTTGTATTTTCAGGACTTGAAATGCCCAACACTGCAGTTAGGTGAACTACGTCTCTAAATAGTGCATAGTGTGCATGAAGTGCGTAGTGTGTAGTGTATAGTGTGCAGTTCATTGGGTTAATGCTCTGTATCCAGAAGTTTGTGGGTTGACTAACCATAACACCACTGGGTTCCTTGAGCTAGGCCCTTAATCCCAGCTGCTCTAGGACAGAATCCCTGTTCTGTAACAATAATCTGCTAGACAGATGTAAGTGGACTGGCATCATGGAGAAAGAGTTCTTGTTTTTGTCCTGTGCTTCCTGGATGAGGTTTCAGGCTCCCCAAGAACCTGGGTGCTTGTGTAGCTCACCGAGTAGAGTGTTGTGCTAGCATTGCAATGGTTATGGATTTGTATCACACACATAAATTGCAACCCTTTGTTGTACTGTGAGACACTTTGGATAAAGAGTGTTGAGTAAATGTAGATAACTAGACATGATGGTTAGACAGTTGGATGTTCTACCTGGCAGTATAGATGTTAAGATGCCATTGTGATTTTAAACATTCTGTACCACTTTAACCACATCAAAACCAACTCAATTCAACACCAGCCGAAGACATGCTTATAATAGATCAGTTGTTTGAGGGTTTCTGCCTACTGGGTGGTATTTCTAACATCTGAGCTGATAATATCTGACCTTGTACGCCGCTGAATGTTTTAATGAAGCAGTTCAGGTTAAGTACCAAAACAGCAAGGGTCATCTGGGAACCCCAAGCAGTTCACATTTTTGCTCCTTCCCAGCTCCCTGCCAGACAGTCTACATTTTTGCTCCCTCCCAGCAAAAACATAGACTGTCTGTGGGTCCCCGAGGACCGGATTGAGATACACTGTTCTAGGACACCCACCCCAAGCTGGTGGCTTTTGCTCTTGGATTCTATATCCATCCTGACAGTTTGTGTTAATCGAGTTCTCTTAAAGCCATTAGCTTTTACTATCTTAACTATTCATCAGTTAATCCTGGTTGTGTCCCTCACTCGCTCTGAAGCAGCACAGGAAACGTGACTGAGCTGGGTGGTTGTGCTTAATCTGGTTGAGTCAGACATTGTGAGGCGATAAGAGAAATACTCAGGCAGCCTGTGTTATAAAAGAGCTCTTGGTAAAAAACACTGTGGTCTCTGAACAGAATCAGCTGTAAGCAAACCTCAGTTACTCAGCTGTCTGGTTCTAAGATCCTTGAGCCCTGTGAAAAGGATTAAGCTTTGTAAAGTAGTGAGTCTACAAACAATTCAGAGCTGAATACTTTCATTTATAAACAGGTGATTAATAAAAAAGACTGTTTTCTTCAGGACTGAAGTCTTCACACATATAGCCTTGAATGTGAAATAAAAGAACAGAGACTAATATATCTGGCCCGTTGATTGAGTCATCTTGCATGAGACATCAGGTTCTGTTTACGTCAACTGAATGTCACTACAGATATAAAGATGCTTTTGGAGAAGCTGTCACTACATCCGGCTATTAGGTTCTCCTATCTAAGGAGAATCAGAGACAAATCAGAGCAAAATTCACCTGGTAAACTGATAAAATCAGTTTAAGGACACAGGGATGTTTTGCGAAACACAGAGTCTGGCTGCTGTCTCTCACTTCATGACCCACAAGGCCTCACTTATAGAGAACTAAAATTCTCTTTGAGTCAGAAAATGGAAAAGACCACTGCAATGTCGAGGCTTGTCAGTATGAATAGTCGCCTTCAGTGAGAGATAAACCATGACTTTGGTAGATTTTTCACTCAGCAGGACTATTCCAGAGAAACTACACTATTCCACTTCAGTATGATCTCCACTGGACGACCCTAGGTGCCGTGCTAAAAAGGAAAAGTGGGACTCCGAACAGCGGCTTCGTTTGTGACCCGTATGCGAGCCCACGTGCGACCGGCAGCTGTCCTTGGTGCTGATTGGATAGCTGACCACAACCTCGTACACTTCAGTATCTGCAGAATTTACATCTGGCATGCGGCTGTTTGACTAAGATCACAAACGCGATATTCGCCAGCTGTCATTATTTATTACAAACTTTTAGATACCTGTCCTGCATGTATTGAGGAGTCATTAGGAATGTCATTCCTTGATGGAGGTAGCGCACAGTGTCTGGGTTGGTGACACAGTAGCCTGATATCTCCCGGGTCACGGGTGCGATTCCGAACTCCAGCATTTTCTGCATGGGGCCTGCACGTTTCCTCTGTGTCTGTGCTGGTTTTCTTTGGCTCTTCCAATTTGCTCCCAGAATTCAGAAGCATGCAGTTAAGTAAACTGGGCCACAGTGAGTGAGCGTGTGCCCTGTGATGGACTGGCATCCTATTCAGGGTGTACCCCAGCCTAGTGCCCTGTGATGGACTGGCATCCTGTTCAGGGTGTACCCCAGCCTAGTGCCCTGTGATGGACTGGCATCCTGTACAGGGTGTACCCCCAGCCTAGTGCCCTGTGATGGACTGGCATCCCTGCCTTGTACCCACTGCTTCCTGTGATCAGCTCCAGACTCTCTGTAACCTTATACTGCAGTGTTCCTCTGTTACTGTAGTCGGCCCACATTTTTGCTCCCTCCCAGCTCCCAATCAGAGTGGACTGTAGGGGAGCTACGAGGGAAGCAAAAACATGGACCGACCGTGGGTCCCAAAGAACCGGATGGGGAAACACTGTTCTACCGGATAACAGTATATCCTGTACAGGAAGTATTCCCATTCCCTGGCAAAGGTGTACAGTGATTAATGTCAGTAAATAGAGCTCACTGTACGAAACGCCCTGCAAATAGGCGACTTTCAAAGGAAGGAATTAATCAGTGAGATGGCATCTGGTTAACATATGCTCGATATGGACACTGTATAAACCACACTTGTGTAGAATCTGTATTCTGCGTAGCATCTGTGTAGTAAATAGAGATTATGGCTACTTAAGACAGATTTGGTGCGTAGCCATCATTACATGTTGAGGCCCTTCAGAGGAAGAGCTGCGGGAATGCGCAGGTGCCCAGGAATGCGGCGGCGTGCTAATTAACTTAAGCACTTCTTTTGCAATTAGATGAACCTGGCTACGTGTTTGGAGCATTTTAATTATTGGCAGTCAGCATTTCTGTCATATTGCAATTAAGGGAGCTGAGGACTCGGCAGCCGCAGCTTGTGGTAGATTAAATACGCCTTCGCGAATAATGCTGATTCGTAATCAGCAGCGACTAGGGGTCGAAGAGCTGCTTAGAAGCATTTAATTACCAAAATACAGATAGTCCAAGAGAGACGATGTTGCAGAATATAGCAAAAACGTGAAGAAACACATCACCGACAAAGAAATCCCTCATCATTCCTTATTGTTAGCATTGACCATCCTTTATACATTCCTTGACGCCTTTTCCCGTCTGTATGTAGCTGCTGGCGTGTGTCGAATACGCACTCATCTTCTAAACACAGATACGGCAAACCAGGCCTTGATCTTTGCACCAGTGGCAAATTGCAGTGAAAAGGGGCCTGTCAAGTCCCGACTCACAGCACAATTCACAGTAAGAGAGAGAGAGAGAGAGAGGTGTATGTTTAATTCTTGCCATTTTTTGAAAAAGAATGCCCTTTGTTCTGACCAGTGCATCCTTCCAGCTAATCAGCATGTCTGATTGTGATTGGCTGGATGCCCTCTCTTGCCCCTCCCACATGAATGCATTTTTAACAACATGAAATCGCAATAATACACCTTGTCTTTAGTTGTCACTCCTGGACATTCAATACCCTATGACATCACTTGAAGTTTCCTTTGGAAAATGAGTAAAAACAAAGTTTTTTTTTGTAAATCGTAAATGACATCAGACAGACCTAGTGTGCATTCGGTTACCTAATTCAGTTTTTTGGAACCTGTTCTGTTAATTTCAGGTGTCCACTCCCGCTCTCCCATTCCTCAGAGGGCCCTCAGAGGCCTGTTCTTAAAAGATATCTCACTCAGGATGGCGTCAGAAAAGCGATGATCCGTGCAATCCGAAAGGTAAAAATCTAGTCGTTTGAAATGCGTAACAAATTGGATTATGCCGTGCGAGGTAAAGCTTCCCGCTGCTCTGATTTAATTTGTGCACGCTCTTTGTTTCCCCGCGAATCTTTTTCATCTAGCGTGTGAAGCTGGGTCGCTGGAAATGGGCAACTGTGATATATGTCTGGTGAAAACAAATGTGACTGAAATACGTTTTTGTTTTTTTTCCTTTTCCCCCTTTTGCCTGGCTGTAGTTTGCCGTTGCTACTATGAAATACACAGCTGAGTTTTGTAACGTGCCAGTTCTGGGGAAACGGACTGAATAAATGAACGAACTGTCCTGATACAAGTCATTGTTGATTTCACTGTTGTAGGGGAAAGACTCTAGGGCCGCAGATAAGACTGTTGCCATGGTGCTGAAGGAGATACCAAGTAAGGCGTCTTCAGAAGAAAAACCTCTCCTCACTGTGACAGACAAGGTGGGCAGACCAATCGCAGTGACCCAACAGGAAGTACTTCCTAGTTTGGGGTCAGTAAAAATCAGTAACATCCCATACCTTATCTTTCACCATAAATGCCACATCTAAAAAACTAATAACTAAATGTATCAGTCTGCTTTTTGTCATCGCAAGCTGCTTTATGGGGTATATAAAAAAAAACAGGCCCATCTCTTACTGTGGCGAACAGTAATGGAGGCTTTATTAATAGTTATAAACGTTTAAGACTCGGCGAATTCATAGTAGTGGTGTGCTTTAGAGAGTCATACCCAGCTTAAGAGTCAGGAACGCAGCATTTCATGGTGACAGGAAATCCTGTGCCCTGGTACCTCATAAGCAGCTAGACGAATTTCTGTTTTTGTGCCTGCATTCCTAAAATGCAACGGATGACCGCCTGCATGGCTTCCAGTGACCCGTTTTTCAGTCTGATCCACTTGTGAGATTTGGAGGCGCAGATACACATTCCGTGTGTGCATACGTGTGTGTGTGCGTGTGGTCTGTCTGTTTGCTGTGGTGCTGCGCTGCACGGTGGCTCTGCGGCCGCTGCAGCACGCCAGTATTGCAACCTTCCTGGCTTGCCAGCGCTTGCCGCGCGCCCGTCCTGCATTCGCTTCTCAGGTGGCTATCATTTTGTGTGTGCTTCTTAGGTTTGATGTGTCCTGTAAGTAACTGCGAGGCCCTGGGGAAAATGGGCAGCTCTGTCTTCTTTCATTTACTGGGAACTTCTGGTTATTTTCTGTTTAGTTGTCTTCTTCATTTCTATGAACCTGGATCTCAGTTTCTGAATTTTTTTTTAAACCCTTTTGATGTCAGCTGGATACCTTCTGCAGTTCGTATTAGAATTTAGACATCAATTTAGTGCTATGTCTGGGAGTAAAGAATTCACAATTTTCCAGGCTCTCAGATTTCACCAGGCTGTTTCATCAGAATACTAACATGATAATAATAATACCATGATCTACCTGTTTCCTTTGAAAATGGTGTCTACAAAGGATGTATCAAAATGATTAAAATTATTATGCAACTAGGTAACAAGACGCCAGCATTGTTATATCCATCGTTTGAGTCAGTTCCTTAATTGTGTGTTTACGCTATAATGACATATTAAAAAAAAACAAACATGACCCATTGTGAGAGCCTGTACTGGGTAAACTGGTGTGGAAGCCGGATGTGACCAAAATATCACCATCAATCAGAATGAGTCTAATCCTGTTTTACACAACCTGGACCGATTGTCTGCTATTATTACACACCATATTGTAAATTTAAAAAATATATTGTCATTTAGATATAACACAAAGGCATACTCAGAGTTAAATATCTTAATATTTACAAACTGTGAATTTGATAATGGCCAAAAATTGACAGACTTACATATTGTCAATTAATATTTATTTATAATATTATATCTGTAGTATATTGTTTCTTTCCTAGCTACAGAAATAAAAATAAAAATTTTTGACTGAAACGTAAATAGAAACTATTGATTCATACTGTTCAAAAAAGTCTTGTATGCAATATGATTTAACTGATATAATGCCTTTAAATATGCATAAAGATAACCCAGGACTGTTCCTTAATATTGATTTCTTTACACAAGCACCGTGAGTTAGTCCTGTCTCATCCCGAATTCATATTTTCATATCAACACAGGAAGGGTGGATTTCACTGCAGAATGTATGTGTATTTAAGCTATTTATGTCTGTATTGCAAATTTAATTTAGCTATCGAGTTGCCCAGACGTTCCTCCAGTGTCTGTTTTTTTCATATAATTTACTTAATTTGTTTCAAATAGATGTGACTATATGAGTGAATGTTTACACTACATGGGATATACTTGTGGGCATAATTTTTCTCAGTCTGCTCTGTAGTAAACATGCAATTACTAGATCTTGTTAAATAATCATGGGGTCAGCTGTCGTCTCCCCTCATGCGCTCAAACTAAATGATGCAGCAAATATCTTCGTATGCAATCTGCTGCATCCCTGTCAATTTTTACTGTACATCTGGCGGAGCTTGCAAAAGTGCGGAGCGGTTGAAGCATCGCGAAACTGAACCAGTATCGCCCATATGCATATCAGGGCTCTTTCAGATACATTCGGCGTACCCACATCCGATTTCCTCTGATGGATGCCTTTGCTTTCCGCTTGACCGGTCCTGTTAGCGACTTCACGCATATGTATGTTTTTATTTTATTTTTTCCTATACAGCACCAAGCTTTCAGCCAAACGCTGGATTATGTATGTGCTTCCAGAACTGGAAAACTGGATGCTGACTTGGTGAGATTCTGGACTGTATCGCACAGGTGATTTTGCCGTGAATCAAAAGCGGTCAGCAGATAGGACGCTCAACGTGTTTCCTGCTTTGTCTGGGGTCCGAGGCATCGAACAGCGAACTGCAACCATGGTCAAAGCTGTTAAAAGCGTAGAGGGGGGGTGGGTATGTGGAAAGGAGATGCCGCTGCCACACTAAGAGGGACGTTCTTCCTGAGGTTTGCTGAGTTAATATTGGAATAGACCATTTCACACTCACACCTAGAGTTAAGCACTATCAGCAAGCTCTAGCTCTTGATGCAAATGATGCAATAAAAGCGAGCCGACAATCTCTCTGCGAGTGTGATCGCGCACACAGCAGGTGCGTCACGATCTAATAATCTACTGATAATAAGAGAAGCATTGTGATCAATGTCATTGTCAGGATGTCAAGTTGGTTTATTAACCGCAGGTGCTGCATGTCATTTTATAAAGCCGGCACTATCTCTCGCAAACAATGAACTGAACAAACGGCGCCTCTCCGGGGATTGTGACACACACAGGACTGTCTGCTGGGGGACTTAGATAGAGAGGATTCAGCTGGGCGCAGTGTTCTCAAAATAACTGTTTTGGTGGTTGTTATAAATTTAAAGGACTAGATTCAGGCCCTGGAAACTCCACCTGAATATTATGTCATAGACATACAACAGTTTAGTTTCCTGTCGCTGTTCTTCTGTGAGCTCTCCACTGGCGAGTGTCCGACAGCCCCAGAGTACTACAAACCATCTCTCCCCGTTCAGTAAGCACTGTCAACCAGTTTACTGCAGATTGCCATTGTCTACAACACTAATGGTTCATATGAGCTTGTTTTTGAATTCCTCAACCCTCCAGAAAAATCGCCTCCAGAAAAAAAAAAAAATCTAATGATTCCAGTTACTTCATGAAGTAAGAAGCCTATTTCTAGAAGACTCGGTAAACAGACGATTGAGATTGTTTGTCATTCCTCATAAAGGACACTGTAGGAATCAGTTGTGCGCTGCATTATCTCTCTGATGTTGTTTTTCAGTGTGCCTCATTGCTCTGGGTTACTGCATGATATTGTAATTTTTCCAGCCATTCAGCTGTATCGAAAGCAATATCAATGTCAGAACGGTGCCAGTTACGTCCCTGCATTTGTAATCACCGATAAGACACCTGGAACATGCCACACATTTCAGGAGAAGCTCTAAACTGCGGAGGCCTTGCTGCTTGTTAGCCATGCAGCTTGTAAATAAAGCTTGTTCAAACACGAGCCTCTGTCCAAATTTCAATATAAGTTCCAAGTAATAATGGCTCTGATGGCTTGCATTCTTTTTATTAGAGTTCCCCCCATGGGTTCAACAAATATATGTTGCATCAAACCTACATAAGTGTGGAAACTAGCTTACGTCAATCTTAATTTAGCAAATAGCATTTTTCATTTTTTTAGTCTGAGAAAGCATAATTCTAAGGCGTAACGGTAAATAGAATCCATCTAGCCGGAAGATTATTGGCCAATATTGCGGCGTGTTAAAGACACAGCAGAACAAGCACAGGGTGGAACTGGAAAGAGGAGGGAGGCTGGGAGGTAAGTAGCCCCATCATCTCATGCACCTACTGCAGGAAAATCTTTCGTGTCGCATGCTGTTCGGGTACGACTGCTCGTCTGTTTCCACAGGATGGATGCCGCTCGAGTCTCCAGATCCCGCTCCCCCGTATCCGTTAATCTCTC
Source organism: Cryptomyrus ogoouensis (assembly GCA_025773925.1). Classification (NCBI taxonomy): domain Eukaryota; kingdom Metazoa; phylum Chordata; class Actinopteri; order Osteoglossiformes; family Mormyridae; genus Cryptomyrus; species Cryptomyrus ogoouensis. The sequence continues at coordinate 9,230,522 of JAOYFF010000045.1, read as the reverse complement.
TCCTCCTTCCGATCCGAGGCGCTCTAGGGGGAAAGAGGCATTTTGGCAGAAAGCTCCTACTGCGAGTTAATAAAAAGGAGCAGTTTGCCCGTCTCCGCTCCCTCGGCGAGGAACAGTCCCGCAGTGCTGGTCCGCCATGTGCCTGGGGCTTCCTTCCTCTTCATCATTTTTTTAGTAATTTCAGCAAGCGTCCTGCTTTTCCTTTCAAGAAGGAGAGAGAACTCTTTGAACGCAACCTCATTACTAGTAACGTAACGGTAGTCTGCTACATAATGTGCGACTCTGCTGATGAACCTGTGTGGTAACTTTCAGGACTTTCCCTGCCTCTTCCGGCCATATTCCAAGCCATATGCTGTTTGCTGATGTCAAGGTCGTCCAATATTAAAAACATCAGACCCGTGATTCACACTTTGAATAGACGCAACGCTAGAAAACAATCTTGATCCTTTTTCAGCGGAACTGTATTTGTATTCTCTTTGACGCAAACAAATAGATACATCATTGCTGTCCACACCTCTCTCCCACCTTAAATGAATTTCAGGAGACTTAAATATTCCAAGTGACCAGGCAATTTCAAGGCAACAATAGGGTTTAGAAGATGACACAAGGAAGGACTTCTGAACTCCCTCACCTTAAAGAGTAAATTCATGACAAAAGCTTAATAAATGCAAACATAGCTACTGAGATGCACTATTTCAAAGACAAGGGAATGGATTCATTCCCTGACCCCTGTAGCTGTTAACTGGCTTCCTTTCTCATTTTCAGAATGAGCCATTTTTATCATCCTGCTTATTGTTAGCATTGCATGTTTTTTTTGACAAAAGAAATAACCTACAATTTGTTCACCAGGACATTGCCCCAGTCTGCTGTGTCCTCCATTGTGGAAGATGAACATACAACCTGTATAATAGGGTTTGTGGGCATTGGACAAATTCCGACACAGATTAAGAGGAATTTCCCTTGAATGTTCCTCTTTCATTCGGCAGAAGAATAGGACACGCAATCAATACTAAAAACACAGCAGGGGTCAAAATTTCTAATCCTGGAACGAACATCGAGGGCATTGTTTTGATTCGATTTAGCCGTTTCTCACATTATGTCAGACTCACAGAAGCACGGCCAGATTGTCTCCGTATAGGCTGACCTCAGGGTGTGCTAACGTTGTAAACACATGTACATGGATGCCAGGGGAGGGGGGGGAAACAGCAGATTTAAAAACTAGTGCCATGTCAGGCTGTATTTTTATGCTACAGCATACGTATAATGACGATTTATAGGATTTCATCACACGGAACAGACCCAGTAATGGAAGCTACATCAGGGCAATCAGTTCAGCTTTAAGGAGTACACAGTGAAAACTGTGACAATGAAGGTAGCAAGAAAATCTATGCATGTGCATTAAACCTGTCTGGTGCTTATAATAAACATAACGGAACGACTAAAGGACCTGGTGGGGCGGCGGACGCATCAATCATGGTCGGCTTTGCAGCTCTAGCGATGCGAGACGCACAGGAGGCGCGTTCCGGTCTGATGCGCTGTCCTTCGGCCGTGCTCTTGTTAAAGGGAAACGGGCGTGTGTCACCGCAGACCCGGGAAGGCTGCAGCTCTCAGGGCCTGCAGCATTTGGTCAACAATGTGTTGATAGCGCATCCAGGCCTTGGGCCTTGCTGTACTGTGGGTTTGGGGGGGTCCTACATGGGCAAGAACGTTGTTTTAGGGAGCATTTTGATTGTCTTTCAGGTTTATTTTGTATTTGCTTTCAGCATAATTGGGAGTCATTTACAGCACTGAAGAGCAGCGCCCCATAAATACTACATATGTTTGCCACCTGTATCCTTTCATTTTATGCGCTCAGATGCAGTCACAGGCCTGAACATGCTTTGAACGTCCCTGAGCAAACCGTCTCCTTCCACTTGCAGCTGGTGAGCGAACAACAAGAGAGTCGGCCGCTCCTGAGTCCGTCCATCGACGACTTCCTCACCGAGACCAAGTGTGATGCAGCCGCCCGCCCAGTGACCTCCAACACCGCGGGTATCTCTCCTCCCCCCTGGTCCATACCTCCCGTTGCTCGACTCTCCCTCCTGCCCTCACAGCTTGACGTGGGCCATCACTCCACATCGTTTTAGCAGTAATGTGGCATTTTGAGGCCAGGCTGACCTGTTATGTTGCGATGCTTGACAGGAGATTGTTATTTTTTTATGCTGGTCTGGAGCGATCACACCCTTGAAGAGTCGATTATGTGCTAAAGGCTTTTGCATTGCTTAGTTCTTTTCATATTACCAAGGAAAAAAAACTCTTTAGGTGTTTCTCAACATGTGTGTTTGAACATACTTGTGTTCGATTGTACCTGTTTTACGTACCAGGTTGCCGACAACCAGCTGCAAACCAAAGCACAGAGGACAGAAAAATTCCAAATGTCGTTCTTTACCATCTGCAAATATCAAGGATGCATCAGTTGCATCCTCGCCAAATAAGGGCAATCCCATGATTCACTGCATCACAAGTTCGTTATCAAAAATGCTCTTGCCAAGAACACAAGTGCGATCAACCGTTGACATTTTGTTAAACTCACTGCATGGACAGTAAGCTGCAGAGATGCATTGATTTTGATTTATTTTGATAAAACTCTCAGTTTGCAAACAACTAACAAACTGTTTACTTATCAAAGTAGGTGAAGTTAACTGTTTAATTGTCAAATGCTGCAAGTTTATAACTAAGAGGCCATGAGCTTCAGTGAATCAGCAGAGAAGAGTCTGGAAAGACTGAGCTGAAGGTGTATGGCAGTAAATCGGGTGCCTCGCCAACCTGGAAGCGAGAATTCCTGATTTGTCTGACATCCCACTTTGCGCCGAAGGTTGATACAGCCGCGGATAAGTCTGCTTGATCTCCTGAGAACTTCCTCGGATTAATCGTGTGGAGAGGGCAGAGGATATCCAGACTTTCCAGAGGAATAATTACTTAATGGTTAAGCGATCCGGCCACCCTCCCATTATGTATTTACTGCTGGGGGGGTGTCACGGTCAAACAGGCATGTGAAGGACAAGCATCAGGTTAGTGAATGTGCTGGTAATTTTTATTTGAACTATAATTCAAATAGAACATCAGCGGCTCAGTGCTGCAGGCTTACAGTCAAAGGTTCCAGCCCCAGGCTCTTTCTTCCAGAAGTTTCTGCTAGGGATCATTAAAGTATATCATTCCATACGATTAAGTAATGTTCCAGCAGATTAAAGCTTGTGTTTGGACGTCTTTTGGCTTGGGGCCTGTTGAGGAGAGAGAGCACCTGACCTTCTGAGGTGGAACGATTGCTGGTCGTAATGCAGATGGAGGTTAGATGGACGTGAGCAGCTGAAGCAAATCCAAAATGGTGGAGAACTCTTTATGCTCTCAGGCTAAGTTTAATCAGAAGTGTGGGTGAGGTCTGAAAAACTTTCCTGCCAGAACTCGGCAAGTTATAACAAGCTGAGTTGTAAGTCGGGAGAAAATCTCTTTGGGCAAACTCAGAGAAAGTGTCTGGTTGGACTATCGCACACAAAATAGATGGTGAATGGTACTGTATAAAAATGAGCACATTTCACAGGTCTCTGTCTAACAGTGTGTTTCCCAGTGGGAATCAATTAGCTGGTTTAAAAAAAAAAAAAACAGACGAAAGTCTCTGCGTAGAAATATAAACTCTCCTCAAAACCAATTCTCCAGTTTAGACACAGGGATTAAACAAAATCATAGAATTTCACAATGACGCTGCCTGAGGTAATGTGTCCCAGCTGACTATTTTGAAAGATCATATGAGGTTAAGACTAGAAAAGGGGGAAGAGACCACCGGGGTTTGGCTGAGGAGAGAGCGACAGGTGAAGCCAACCGTTTAATTAAAAACCTCTGCATTAGCATGTTTTCCAGCGTCATCGTTATGAAGCTTTGTACAATGGAGCCTGCTTAATTTAGGCTAACAAGGCTAAAATATTCCTATCACCATTATGCCATGAAAACGTTTTCTTCTCTTTTATGCAATTTGAACACTTAATCCCCTTTGGTCAGATCAGTGGTTTTCTGTGGTCCTCTACCCCATGTTGCTGTTCTTACTGGTTGTGCCAACCCTAACTACCAACAGATGGCCCCTCTAAGTGATCGATCCATGGCATTGAACAAGATAAACAAATGCATACATTCAAAATCATGCCCCGCTTTTCCTGGTGAACTTGCAGATATATATTGCAGAACGTGCAATATAGGCTTGCGTATGCTTGTGGTGTAGTGGGCTGCATTGTAACTTCATACCTCCAAGGTTGGTGGTTTGAATCTCATCTCTGCTGTGTGTGTTGGGTTCTACATGTTCCCCCTGTGTTACCTGGGCTTCTTTTGAGTTCTCCGTTTTCCTCCTGCAGTCCAAAGACACGCAGTTAGTTTTATTGGAATCTCTGAATTCCCCCTGATGCAAGAATGGATGTGTGTGTGAACGTGGGAACCTGCAGTGGACTAGCCTGGGCAAACCCTGATCTTGTGCCCCGTGCTACATGAGATAAACTCCAAGCTCTGCTAAGACCCTGACAAGAATAAGCAGTGAGAAGACGAAGGGATAGATGGATGGAGGGACGGATGGACGGATGTCTCTGTTGTAGGAATTTTCCGCTAGACAACGATGATTTGACATTTAACTTACACCTGACTCAGAAGTACGGTGGACAGACGCCAGGAAAAACGACAAGACAGAGAGCTTGAGGCTGCATTGAGAGATAGTAAAATGTTATATCCTTCAAATGATTCTTTTTTTTGTTCCGGTAAAGTTCATCCCATTCTTTAGAAAGCCAAACCTTTGAGGCTGTCATGACAATAGGACAGAATTATAGGAGATAGAACTTAATTAACAAGGTTCTGAGCACGGAACACCATCTCAGGCAGAAGGGTACACCCTTGCGGTCAGGTACTGTGCCAGGCGGTCCTTTCTTCTCGAGCATGTGAGGCTCCAGGTGCTCAGTGCTGGCAGGAGCTTGGGTGCCAACTATGAGGTACACAGCAGCTGAGCAGGACTCAAGCACCGGGGACAAATGAGTCAGGCGAAAGACGAAGGTCTTAGGATGAGTAAGATCAGGTGCTGGGCAAACAAGATCCGTGATGCAAAACAAGTCAGCATGAGGACTAAGAAAACAAATCTAAATCACAGACAGACACAAGATCAGAGACCAAGAAGTCAGAAAGAGATAGACTCCTTCCCAGAAAACTAGACTGAGGACAAACCACCAACACAGAGCAAGTTGACGTTGACCATATCAAGATATGAGGTATTGGGTGATTATAGAAGAGGATTACCTGGAGGTGGAAGTAGTTACTGGGAATGATCATGTCTGAATCAGGCTATTGGTAAATCAGATTCTGAACCAGATGCAATAGACTCACCAATATATCTATGATTAAATAGTCAAGTAGTTAATATGTCTTTTAGGATCTAAACGTTTTATCTTATGATTAAATCAATAGTAAATAATTTAAATGCAAATTAACAACTGATTTATGGTTTGAACAGATATCGACTAGTATTGCCTGCAAACAAATTACGTTTTCAGCAGACCTGCTGATACAGATGCTCGTATAGTATGGCTTTTATTTCTAACAGAAATAAATTGACCTGCTCGCTATGACAAGTTCAGATTTAAAGACAGGGAATCCTATTGTAATCACACAGGGAACATCTGCCAGAACTTCTGAGGTACCAGTACGATTCTCCTTGTCTAGTCCTCTCCACAGCCTTGGACCTGCTGGACCTCGGGGAGCCCACTGAGAGTCGAAAGAGCAAGGACAAAAAAAGCCCATTGTTGTCACGTGGGGAGAGCCGGCGGAGCACCTCCAGCAGGAAGAAACCGGATGAGACGGAACTGATCCAGGTGGACATGGAGCAGACAACTCCCAGCTACTGGAATCCAGAGCGAATGTCCTTGGACTCAGGTATGGAGCTGCAGAAGCACAAGTAAATACAGGTCTGAAAAACTTTCCTGCCAAAACTAGGCAAGTTTGTACATCAGGAAAAAATCTCTTTGGTTAAACTCAGAGAAAGCGTCTGGTTGGATGATCACACACAAAATAGGTGGTAAATCATATTGTATAAAAATGTGCGTGTTTCATAGGTCTCTGTCTGACAGCTACAAGCTGTGTGAATGCTACTACACAGAGAAAGTTTCGTGCAAGTGAAACTGAACCCTTTAACAGATTTGTAAATTCCATATACAGTATTGTGCAAAAGTCTTTAGCTGTGAACGAAAATGATGTTTAAATAATCTTTATGTTGGTGTAAAGCTGTCAAAGTGTGTTAGAATAACCATATCGAAGTTTCTCCTGAAATCAACCCAGCATTTGCAGCAACTATCCAAGACAACCATGTGTTTTTTGGCTCGACACCTCGTACGGCGAAATCAATACCTCACCCACTTTTTAGACTAATTAAATTAATCAATTAAGTGAGCTGGTTGCGATATGTAACGAATTCATGGAATGACTGAGGTGCCCTTGGGGAGAGGTTTGGGAACTGAAACAGAGTCCTTCTTGCCATCTAACAAGAAATCAGTAACTTTTTTGGAGAACAGAGGAAATTCTTGTTAGTTTTTATTGTGTTACTCTTAATATCCCATGTTCTAATGTTAAATTGTGATTTCTGGGCAAATGTACACTTACTGCCCAGATAAATAGCTTTAAACATTTCCTTTCACTGTCTAAGTCTTTTGCATAGTACTGTACATTCATTTATGTTTCTAACGTTTATCTGACTGTTTCCTTCAGTTTAAAGATTCTTGAAGCATCCAAAGATATTGCAGGATATTGTTAAATTACTTGCAGGAGGGGCTACTGATTTTCTGCGTTGCCATGTTTATAGGACATTGCTGACTGGGCATACCTTGAAGACACTGAATATATATATTTTTTATAATTAAAAAAAGGCTGACATTGAAAAGGTAATGCACCTAATTCACTAATGAGCCCAAATCATTTGTCAGCCAATTTTAATGGAAGCAATACAGTCAGTTTTGTGTTTACAGTTCCGCAAACATGACCTTTGTGTCCATTTTATTTTCATGTGCTGACTGTATTCCTTGCTTGTTGAAGGCTTGTTTTCTGAAGGTCAGTGTCTTGTCTAGAGACCCATGTGAGCTCCCAGCAGGGGGCCCAGCGCTCATTGCCAGTTTCCTCCCCCCAGACAAATGGGATGATGTGAGCCTGCACCCCGAACGGGAGGGGAGCAGCAAGCGGAAGCTGGAGAGGAGGTGTTCCTCACGACACTCATCCAGCGAGTTCCTCTGGTAAGATACCAGTAGGTGATCATAGGAAGATTATGTCTGTCTATGGGAAGTCTGCAGATCTGGCTGAATACCTATTTGCAGAGGTGGAAAGTTCAGGTTCAGAAGGTACAAATCCAGACCAAGATTTTGTTTCAACCAACCAGCTGAGTATGAAGAGTCACATTCAAAGAGTACTCAACTGGTTGGCTAAAAGAAAATCTTGGTCTGGATTCATACTTTCTGAACCTGAACTTTCCACTTCTGGCCATTATAATACAAAACCAAACTGGTAATTGTAGAATCTAAAACAAAATATTTTTTTTTTAATCATTTCACTTTTTATGATCTTTTTGATTTTGCATTTTTATGTCTGATAAGCAGGAATTCTTTGGCCGATTTGACTGAAATGAGCCTCATCAGTATAAGAATCCTTTTTCAAATTCTGTAGTTAAATGTATTTCAGCTTCAGCTAGCAGTGGTGGCTTTAGCGGTCTTCAGTAAGATGTAAATTGTCTGCTGACGGTGAAGGACATTCTTTCTGTTGCATTGATTTAAGTTCCTCACCCCACAAGTGTCAATTGAAACTCCAATATTAACTGTGAAGAGTGACATGTGGGCCAATAATTGGGAGAGGAAGTGTCTCGTGCAACATGGTCGAGGCTGTGGCGATGAGATCATTGCCGTCATAGCTGGTAATTCCTGCTGCATGACCACCTGATGGGCACAACTGTTTAAATGGCTTGTTTTGCAGTACTTGAGGATTTACTTACACTAGCTGTGACTCTCTCCATTCTCAGGACCACGGAATACAAAACACCTCCTGAGTCCAACACAAAATACTCTCTGGATGTCAATACCAGTGTGGAGCTGGAAGGAGTTTCTCAGGTACTTGGATTTTACTGTATCAGGGCCGAGATACCAAGGCAGGGAATGTACTTTTATACTGCTCGCAGCAGATCTTCTGGAACATGAAGGTTCATCGGGCAAGATGTTTCCGAATTTGGTAACAGACTACTGAGGTGTGATTTTAAACTAGTTACATGACTCTTTTCCAGCTAAGCAGCAATGTTCTCAGAACTTCAGTCAATATTATGTGAAGATCTTCTCAAAGATGGCAGAGAACATTCTTACTGTAACATTAATGGATTGTTATTTTTGTATTTTACATTTTAACAAAGGTTCTGTCTGCCTCAACATGATAACATTACCAAGTGAACGTCCTTCTAATGCAAATAATCTTCAAATTATTGTTTTATAATAAAATATTGTTTTATCCCACTACTGCATCTACTGCTCCAACAAAGACTAATAATGTAAAAGCAAACGAAGGGTATGGCAGCAGATAACGCTGTTTCTTTATGCCGCAAAGGTCATGGGTTCGAGGCTGGATGGTGCATTTGCAATGTACAAATCAGGGAACTCCAACATCAGGAAAACTGGACACTTTGAACATTTCCATGTCTTAACATTCAGTAAACAGTCGCAGAATGAAAAATGGTCGCCTGGGAGCAACTGCAGGCACGCTCCTCCACAGTCGGTCTCAAATGAAAGACTGTAACGTTTTGTTGCATCATTGTAGTGTTTTGAAACATGAAGTAACCAAAAGAATTAAAATAGAACAGTCTTTTCTGTAGCTTCGGGTGTGTGTTCCGGGTAAGGTTGGCCGTATATCTCAGTTGCTTTTAGAGATGTCATTGCTCTGTAGAAGAGTACTACTGCTGCAGGTGATGTTATGTTCCTGCACGATGAGGTATAGATCAAAGGCCGGCAGCTCACACGTTTTTATACTTGGAAAAGAAAACAACTTTTTATGGCATCCAGGTGTTGCCGGTTCTATACCAGGTGCACGGAACCGTTCAGGAGGGAGAGAGGAGAGCAAAGCAGGCCCTATTTTTTGCAAACGGCAGCAAGTTTCTCAAGGCATGCCAGGGAAAATTCCCAGAGGTCCCTCTGCAACTGGCACAGCGGGGAGGGTCATTCGCTTGTGTCAGTTAGTCTTCTTTGGAGGGGGGCCATGGTGATTGGTTCCCGCCTGCCCTTCTCGGACGAGTTGCGTGTGAATTATTCAACAGGCATGTGGTTCCATTTCCTGCACCGCGTGTGCCGGCCCCGAGGGATGCGCTGTCATCTTTAATCGTTTATCTTAATCAGCGATGAGTCTGCAAATACGACGTGAGAGTCCTTCTCTAAAATAAAAAAGCTCCACCTTACGCATGATGGGCAGACGAGTCTGTCCCCTTAACTTTCTCTCTTCGGCAATGCAGCTCTTGTGGGATTGTTTGTAGCTCCAAAATTTGGGACACGGTTTAATGGACTTTGGTTTTATGCAAACAGGGCCAGTGGGTCACCCTGGACCATGGTGATACATGCACCATGCTTTGGAGATTGTCGTGAGAAGAGTAAGCCTCGGGCAAAGCAGACAGTGACAGACTGGCGGGGACCGGTTCTCCTCCCAGAAGCCCCCGGGGCATTTTGCTGCCTAGCTCCTGTCCTCAGCATCCAGCATCCAAAGGTTAACTACTGTACAAGACCAAATTTGACCAGTTTGGTTTAACATCTAATAGTATGAGTAACGTCATGGAAACACAGATGGTGACATAACAGACAGTGTTGATAATGTCACTATTTGGTGTCACTTGTAATGGTCAGACCGGCGTCTAACAACAGAAAACAAACATCGAGTAAGGTCTAGCTTTGGACAGGACATGGACAGGAATGGACACATGCAGACCAAGAACTCCAACCAGCAACTCCACCGCAACACCAGAGTAGCGAGCTATGACTGCTTAGTAACATGCTATAACGGTACAGATGGAAGCAAGGAATGAGTTGGAGTTTGTATAAATGTACTCCTTCTTTCATAATATTCATACTATTTGCAGCAAACTCTGCTGCAAATAGTTCCACATGATTCATCGTGGAGTCGGCATAAGAAATTAAATGGGAATTTTTTGGGAGTTTTTGGGAGTTTTTCAAAAGCTGCAGGCGACACACAAACACAAAAAGGACACACAGAAATTTCCAGATTGCGGGGGGCCCGTACCCCAGACCCCCACAACAACCCCCGCAGTGTGGAAGGGTCGACTGTATTTGCAACTCTGCTGCTACCATCATTGCCTAAATTCTAGATATTCCAACACTGTTTGCATTGTGTGTTCTTTTTTTTTTTTTTGTCCTGTCTACCTCTACATTTTATGTGTATACAACTCTGGAGCAAATTAAGAGACCACAGCACGATTTTTTTTCACTCATTTCCCAATTTATGGGTCCACGTCTGTGAATAATATATATTTTTTGCAAACTGCAGCCTGGTCCTTCTCTGTTTCTCATTCTTGAAGGGCTTCTTCCTTGCTTTATAGGACTTCAGTCCTGCTTCTAGGAGCCTGATACGAACTGTCCTAGCAGTGCACCTCACACCTGCACTTAATGTTTCCCACTACTTATGAAGGTCGCTTGAGGTCATCCTCCGATTCATGAGAAACTGTCGGATAGGTTAACAGTCATCTCTGGCATTAGGATGGCGCTTCTACCCTCTACCTGGCTGGATTCTGGTCGTTCCCAGTGTCTCCTGCTTCACCTTACTCTTGTGTACTGCTGTCTTAGAAATTTTGAACCTGGAAACATCCTGCTGCTCAGCGTAGCCTTCTGCCAGCAGAACCAGGATTAAACCAGGATTTAAAGATGCAGGTTCATTTAAAAACAGAGCGGTGAATGCTAGCTATGTAATTGCGTGCTGTAATTTTTTCTGCAGCTGAATGTGGCACCGTTCGTTATCTCATGACAGCGTATTTTGTGTTATTGTACATGGTTGGCCAGACAGTAAAGGCCTCATTGTCTTCACTTGATTTGACCCCTCAACTGTATCTGTCTCCCTTTGCCTGGGCCGAAAGCGTCGCTTCAGCAAAGACCAAAGAAGGGGCGGAGCCTTCCTGTCCAGAAACCACTCTCAGGAGGAGGAGTTTGAGAAGGCCAAGGCAGCAGTGGAGGTGAGAGAATGGGTCTCCAGCAGTCAGACAGCTATTCACATTCGTCCATATTCCTCTTCCTGTTCATATGATGCTTTACGGTCCGTTTTCAGGCAGGTTACCCGTAACGACATTTTCTATGCTGAGGGGTCATTTAATTTGAAAGCTCCGACATTTTTAAAGTTTTTTTTTTTGCCGTCTTTGCTTACAATTATTTAAGGTTCGTAGTCATTTTCTTGTCAGGATTTAGTCTCATATAAAGATATTACCATCTGTTTTTTTAGTTTTTTTAGCGGAATTATGCACATAAATAGCCCAAAAGACGGTAATTATGGGACAAGCCGGTAGCCAGAGGACAAGGCGCTGTCCAGTAACGGGATACGCTCATGAAACCATCAGCCGAAAGTTATTTAAAGCTGTTTCCACAATGTTCCCACTTATTGCAACAGAGAAGTGTCGGCGTCAGCCATTCTCATGTGGATATATCTGCTCTGGTTTCTGCAGTTGCACTTGGTGACCTGATTCAACCCGCTTTTATACACCACCAGGCTGCCGGGCTGTTCAGCGTGCATCGGAATTCTCAGGCACGGTGTCTGCGATCAGTCTAGGGCCAGAAAGCTTCAGGGTCTCTTAGTTGTTGGTGATACGTCCGGCTCTGCCAGCAAGCCGTCTGGCTTGGGCGGTGTTTCCCAACCCAGTCCTCAGAGACCCCCAGACAGTCCTCACATTTTTTTCCTGGAAGGGAGCAAAAAAGTGAACTGTCTGAGGATCCCCAAGGACCGGGATAGGAAACACTGACCACCCTCCACAACATGCAGGAGGCACTCACCAGGCCTGACGTACAGGAGGACAGGACCTCATCCCCTACCTCTGACCCTAACAGGCTCACAGTCTACTGCAGACCGTCGTCAGAGGGTTTGCATGGCACCACCACGTGGTGTATATTGCATTCAGACTTTCTTTTCTCTTCTCTGAGAAGATAATTGTGTGTTGATTATAGGTTGTGTCAGAGTCTGGCCACCAAACTACAAGCATTTCTGATTACATAAGGAAGGTTTCTAAGCAGGGTTTGAGTAGCTCATTTCCCCCACAACTATCTTGCACTTCATTCTGCCCAGTCATTGGAAAGTAACGTTAAGTGGGACCTAAGTTGACTCTTTTATTACTCCGTGCTTATTATCATTATCCATCTCATTTGTATGTCACTTTGGACGAAAGCTTCAGCCAAAAAGAGATACATGTGAATGAACGACTAATATTTTGAACTGGGTCCAGTCACATTTTCCAGCAAAAGCATTATGTGGGAATGTGCACTGTGAGTTGTGGTAGGATGCTGTGGACCAGGAACCTATGGAAAGCACATAACTGGTGTTGGGAGGGAAGACAGAGAATGTCAAAGTAGGAGCGAAGCAATGGATGGATCTTTGTTTAAGAATTAGATACTAGGGGGAAAAAACTTGAGAAATGTAATGGCAGAACTCACCATTTAAAAATACTGGAAAAATTTTAAAAATCAGTAACAAACAGCAGTATTTATGATAAGCTACCTTGTACATCGAAAATTAACTGCAGAATTTATAAATATAAATATTGACATACAGGTGAGGCATGTGTTTAAAAATAGCCACACTGCTCGGGCTTGGATCGTGTTTCGGGCCAAAGCTGTCAGGCTTATCAGATGCAGCATGAATTCTCGACTCCGGTCCAAACCACCAGGAGCCTCCTGAATGTCACAGGCGCGCTGCTCCCGGCCCGGTTTGAACATGAATGCTCCCATAAGGCGGGAGACATGAGCGATGCACGCGGACGAGACGGTCGATCGATCAAAAATCTTAATCAGGACTCGAGTGCTGGCTCCTGCGTGATACCTGCTTCTGGATTCATCCTCGCTCTTTTAAGTGCCGTACATTTGAATTGATTCATTCATGAATAAGACTCTATATATCTTTTGCATGCTGAGGGCGGTAGGTGAATGCTAGCTATGTAATTGCGTGCTGTAAGCATTAATAATAGCGAACAGCCGCGGATCAGCAAAGCTGGTATTTAATATAAGCTCACGAAAGGCAGGGGGACAGAGCAGAACGGCTTTCCAGAAAAGCAGCTAATTGAATACTACGCTTGCGTGTGATTTGCACGAGTGCTGATAAGAGCTCCGCCCCTGGATAACGACGGCAGCGGAGTCCCGATTACCGACAGTGTGTCTGCGGGGCGGATCTGTCGCCAGGGCAACCATCCACCATGCCAGTGAGTGTATGTGGCAATAAATAAAAAACTGACAGGAAGCTGCCGGTCTCTGCTGGGGAGGCCGGAAGTTGGTGGCCTTTCGAGCTGGGGAGGATCACCGGCTCACCGAGAGTCTTTGGTCCAGAATCAAGATTCAAGATATATATTGGTCACAGGCATGAATGATCTGTCAAATGGGCTGCTATCGTTTCACGACTATTTGGAAAGTAGAGCCCAACGTTTTTCTTTCCCAAGTCGATGGGAAAAACCCTTAAGTTGCTACAACTTAGGAATCACATTATTTCTTCAAGCCAGACTTAGTTAAGTCGTTCATCTACTCCCGACAATGACTTGTGATTTGCTACCACTGGTAGGGAACTGGGAGGGAGCAAAAACATGGACTGTTTACGGGGACCTGAGGACCGGATTGGGAAACACTGCTCTAGACAGGATGAGTTTTGGTATCAGAAAGAGCTGAAGCATCATTCCCGAAGAGTCGTCTATTTGGCTGCACTGACATTTCATGTAGCTACTGTCATATTTACAGGGTACTACTCATATTTTACTATATTATTTTGTTGATTCTGCTTGCATGGTGGAATGAAAGTCAGACGCTCAAAAGAACATTCGCATTTAAAGATAAAATAACATCGCAAGTCATTCTTGCGTCCATTGTTTGACGTAACTCTTTGTTGTGCTATTGTCTCGTGTTCGGCAGCTTGCTTTTGTGATTTTAATTAGCTTGTATGCTTGTTGCCAAAGGAATCTGTAGCCTAAAAACAAATAAATGCCTAATATGCATAAATGCATAAAACAAATTATAAATCTGAAAACAAATTATAGGCATATTATCTCTTTGTGAAGCTGTTAGTATGAATATTAAGATTTGCATCTTAGAATAATAAATGACACGTTGCGTTCTTTCATGTTTTTTGTTAACTTATTGTCGTGGGCATTAAATTGTTTAACTTTAAATAATTTGGAAAAGCTAACAACAGCTACATATTGAAACCCGTGGGCCTCAGAAGCTTTGAAACGTGAAGACTAACCAAATATTGTTTAAATACGGGCAAACACAAAACTTGATCTAATAAGCATACCAAGCCTACTAGCCATTATTTATAATCTCACCAAATGACTGGAAAAATGGTACCTTGGGGACAGAAAAGCAGAACAGACGGCTACAGCTCAGATTGCCTTTTTAAGCGGATGCAGAGAATGCCCTCTACAATCTTATCATGACGCTAGGAACTTGAGGGGAAAATGCACACTCCACTCCCACTTTTGTGACAGGCAGTGCGATCACATTCATAGCCCGTTTGTTCAAGTCTGAGTTGGATACAGACATGGGAGACTAGTACTTAAAAACACTTTCATTGCATTTTAGATTGGCTTCTTTTGAATAAGCGTCCAAGAGATAGAAAAGACATGGTCTAGATGTAAGGAAGGATCACTGTGGTCGTCTTTCTCTCTCTTGCAATCCCCATCTGCTCAATCTTATCATCATCTTTGGATGACAAGGGGAGTTTGCTCTGCCGAGGTCGCAGTATTGGGAGGTTTAGAATAGTGTCCCCATGTGCAGGACAGGTGAATTCTCGCCGTTTCAGTTCAGTGCTCTGTACGTGGGATCAATAGCTGAAGCAGCTACGAAAGTATCTGCAAGCTTGTTCCTTCGCATCTTTTGAGGTACTGGACATATTGTTCTGTGAAATAGCAGCCGATTTTGCCGGTGACCCGCACACACTGAATGGTTAGCTTTGTGAACTGGAGACATTTTGTGGCGTTTTTGCAGGTGTTGGCGCACAGGTCATACTAGATCAGAAATGTCCTCCGATTCTGACGCACACGCTCTTTCATGTTTGGGGACACATCCTCATTTAAGGTCCAGAGCTCACGCAGCCATTGAAGAATGTCACATGTAGAACGCCAGTACCTCGCACAATCTGTTATTTTTAGAACAGCGATTCTGTTCTGTGTGCATCATTTGCAACGTGCCTTCTATAATTGTGGTAGGTGATTTTTGATGTTTTTAATGCATTTTTGATTCGCTAATCGTCAGAGTATGAACTGAACATCACACATTGCACTACATGTATCCATGCCATCAGGATCTGCAGTTAATTCCCGTGTTTCCAGATGCTTCCCAGTCTCGTCGACCACATTTGCCGACCCTCTGTGCAGACACAAGGTGCCCTCTGTTGCTGCTGTGTATATTGCTTCCAAGGACAGATTCTTCTCTGCATGTTGCGGGATCAATTTTAAGCATAAGATGCCATCCGCTTAGTTTGTTCTTCAGCTGTTGACTCCCATCCCTGAACAAGACTCGGCACCACATTGCGAATACTGGATGAATTGACTGTAAAACCAATTTCCATTACTTTCAGTGTTTGATAATTCGATAATTTTCCTGAAACCACAGTCTTCTATTAACAGAAATGATCTACCATTAAGAGTTATTAGCTCCGCGTAGGTATCAGTTAAGACTCAAGGGGTTAATGACATTCGGATGTCTTTGGGGGTTTTTCGTCTTACTATGACCCCATCGAAATTCATTAGGCCGTCCTCTGGCGTTCTGTAGCACTTACTGGGCGCATTACTGGGCGCACTGTTGTATGTTATCACTGCAAGTGCCGCTGCAGGTTGCCAGCGTTACCCCTAGAAATCGCTTCACCGCAGCCCATTTTTAAAACAAATATTAGTTGCTGGTTCATGTTCACAATGGATTTTCCAGATGTCATCCCTCCTAAACCAACATACTCCAAATAAATGGCAATATTCTGGTTTTTATGTAAATGCTTAATGCGCATAAAATGCTGCATTCAATGAAAGAATGCGACACATTTCAGGGTTTAGAGGCGAGACAGAATACTCTACTTCAGTTACAGGGAACCAAAAACAATGTAACTGACCAGCGATTCAAATTAACATTCCATTACGGAACAATCAAAAGAATTTTTTTTCAATTTAAAACACAGTTTGTTTTGGGGTTTCGTTTTTGTTCCTCATGCCGGTTTGGAGTCCTGCCTCTGACTAGTAGTAACCAAATGCCACCTGGAAATGTAGCACCTTTGTAAATAGGACACAAACAGAGTGGTCTGAGATTCAGTCCGTCTGCAAGGCGACTGCCCTACTAACACAGCCTTGCTTTTGTTCCGCCTCATCGAATTCCGCAGCGATAGCAAAAGGATTCAATACAATGCAGTGTTCCAACATTACTTTTTAAGCAATAATTTGATATTATAAAACGGATTTAATGGCTACATCCCATTCTGTCAGATGTCAGAGGCAAAAGTCTGTGTTCTGCTGTGAAATAAATCACACAACACTTACGATTTGTATTGCGTAACATGCGATGTAAGCAAATTGACCTTTTCAGCTTAATTCAGATTCTGTCGCCAGGCCTACAAATAGGAGAATGTCGATGTTTGACAGAAGTGCATTTTCTTGGTTTTCTTAAATTCCAGGGTTGCAACAATGTTTCAGTGTCGGAATAAGAACTTGCATTGATGTTAAGGCCACGTGTCAGTAGAGGCATATCGATGTCTGACCAAGCAAACTTTTGTAATATATTACAAATACTTTGATAATGCATTGGGGACTTCTTCACTTGGATTAAAAAAACAACATAATTACATTGTATTTTATCATATTGAAGTATTAATTTTTTTCTACTAGCTATATTGCGAGTTGCTTGATGTTCCCCGTCATATTTTAGCATGATATATTTTTCTTTCTGGTTATGTTGTTTTGTGTTGATACGACAAAGCAGCTTCACAAACGATCGTGCCACTGGGGGGCCTCATTACAGGGGCCATAGAGAGAATAAAGCACTTCCACTGGAGGACTGGGAGAATAACGTTTGGTAGTGGGTCGGTATAGTAGTCACACAATAAACATGTGACAAACAATACCCTATCTCCAGTTACACAAGGAGATCCTGAAGGTCGTGCTATTAATGGCCAGGATTTAGGAAGCATTGTATTGAGATGATGACTCCCTGCTACTAGAACTGAGGCATCATGGGAAATATGACTTGATAAATGATAACATGGAAGGAAGTTATCAAGGAAAGGTGATTATCTTACATGTTTTAAAGCTTTTATTTTGTTCAGCATTTATTGCTGCGTTAAATAACTGAAGTATATCACTCGTCATATTTTTTTTGGTCCAGTGGAGGAGGACATGGGGAATTTGTCTTCCGATGGCTGTCACTGCATAATAAATAATGCAACAGCTTGTATGTTTCACCTAAATTAAATGAGGTGTCTTGGTGCAGAATTAAAGCAGCTATTTGCCGAGGTGTCGCTGACGCACCATGCAGTACAAATGGAAGCACGGTAAACTGCAAAAAGCTGAATGTGGTGCAGTTTAACTGGTGCTGCTCAGTGAATGAATGAAGGAATGAAGGAATGAAGGAAGGAAGTGTGCTACTGTATTCCTCAACATCCTCTGTGAAAAAATGAATCCTGGTTTGCCGTCTGCTTAGTTGTGCCCCCCCCTCCTTTGTTCAGATGCACATTTCAGACTAATGGAATCATAGGTCAGCCTATTGGATTTCAGCAGATTACAGTGTAGAGATTTATTTAGTAGTGAATGTATTGCTTTTAGTCATGGGTTGAACATCAAGGTGAACAATTATGGTTGCACTTAGGAGAAAACTAATTTAACGGAATTGCTTCAGTAAATATCCTTTTGTATAAATAGATAAATGAATGTTTCATGTGTGCATGCGTGTGTTTTAATAGGGTGCCAGAGTAGGCAGTGATGGTAAACCACGACTTTGGATCTGTAGGCTTGCATAGTCTGCAGGCTTGTCTGTTGTGTGAGTTGCCTGCAAATATTCCATCTCACAATCGAAGGATGAACATTTTTCACATGAATTGCTTGTAAATTTCCAGTTTGTGCCGTTGCACAAGTGCCCTGTGGTAGATTTGTGACCCTGTGCTTCTTGGAATACACCTGGGTCATCACTGCCCTAACCGGATAATCTATTGCTGAGGGTAGATAAATTGACAATTCCATTAGTACTTTTTTGTGGCTGCATTTGCCCTCACAGTACATGGGTGTTACAGATAATTTGACCATCTATAATGCTGGTTTCTCTTCCTCATGATGATGCCTTTTGCGGAAATGCTTATTTAGGGTAATGAAAAGCTAACAGGCTATGCACAACAGCAGGCATGTGATTGTACCAAACACTCTGTGCTACATTATTGCATCGTATTGCATGACTGCATCCTGAAGAGTAGCACATTTCCCTCCCGCACCTGAGCTGGAGTGCCCTAAATCTATAAAATTTAAAAATCTATTAGGTTCTGCTAAGCACACGGTTTAATTTTGAGGAACTTAAGCTGTTTACAGTCGCAGTGCAAATGTAAACAAGCTTACAGTGGTTTTTACAGCTGGCTATTTCTGCTGAAGTAATTTGCATTATTTTCACATATGACAAGTAGTCAAAAATGTTACTGTGAGGTTTTCACTTTGTGTTGTAGTGAAACTATTGAGGAATTTAGCGTACTTGTTACATCGGACTGACATAGATTTATCCCAGACGTTTTCCTGCAAAAGGCAGAGGTCAAATGAGCAACTCTTCGTTTTAGCGCTGCCAGTTGCATTAAGTAAGATCGCCATACAGTGCGGATTTAATTGGCTCTTGAAACGGTCTGTGTAATCTGAATAATCCCATGATGCCGGCTCTGTACCATCGCTCTAATGAGCGAGTTGTGTGGTCTCACTGAGCTGCGTCACCTCATCAAAATGCTTGTTTTGTGCATTACCAAGCCCATTAAAAATCTCTTTCCCTGAGACTGCTCATTCGTACAGTTCCCACATTGTGCGTCCAGTGCTGGCTGAAGGAGCATCTGTTAAGCTTGTTCCACAGACGCTTTTATCCATAGCAACATACAGTTTTTTTGAGATAACATGATCAGCCGGACCCTGGAGGAACTGGCAGCTAAAGGCCTTGCTGAAGGGCCTAGTGGTGAAACCACTCTATTGACCCTAAGATTCGAACCAACAACCTTCTGATCACAGACGCAGCGTCAAAATCCAATGAATCACCATCCCCTGAACCAAACACCATCCCCAAATTTTGGATGTAAAAGTTTGTGTTCACTTTTCTGCCCATAAAGTGCTTTCCACGATTGGAACCTCCCCCATCCTAAATAGCCCTGTTGGAAAACCTACGTGCACAGCTGTGACAGATTTAGGGGTATGGCTGACAGAGACAGACCCACCCCGGAAATCGGCTCCCACCCGCTCAGTCATCTACATCCTTCAATCCAGCTGGATACATGGTGTCTTCCAACGTGAGCAGCAGCCAGGGTCTCCTGGCCGAAGCTCTTGCCTGTAGCCCGCCCCAGCAGAGCACCGGGCTCCGGGAACTGTTCCGCATCATCCATATTGCGTTACGTAAGCCAATCACAGATGGGGTGTCAGGCCTGATTGAGAGCGGCAGTCAGAGAAGCACAGTAGACGCGGCCTGCAAGAACTTAATCAGACGCTGGTGCCGAGACAGAGGCCACGAAATTAGCTTGATAGGAAATGTCATGCCACCCTCTGCAAAACAGCAGAAGACTAATTGCTCAGTGTAAAGTACTCATGTTCTTCATCATAAAGTCAGTAGACAGGCATGGTGAGGTATGCCTGCTTAATAACAGGGATGGTTTACCAGAGGCTTCTTCTGTAGATTTCAGCTTGTGTTCACTATGGCCTAGTGGACCCCTGAACCCGCTGCTGATGTCACAGGTCCCAAAAGCAGAGTTCTGCCTCAAGGGTGGGTGGGTGTTGGTGATTTCACGCTGCTGTGACTTTAGGAATTCTCATAAGCACCACCGGGAAGCTGAGTCTCGGACACTGGCCACAAGGAGCTTTAGTCAAAACCTATCAATTCAAAGTTGCAACCCAACTTAAAGAAATGAATTAGGAAAGGAATCGGATCTTTCACTTGATTCCTGTCACATTGGCTTCCAGAACAATTACTGGGAGGATGTTAAGCTTTACAGGTTTACTAGGCGTGTTGTGACATTCAACTCCAGTGCAGTCCAGATTTCAGCCAGCCTTTCCGCTAAGACCCTGCACATGTTGCACGTGCATGATAAACCTTTGCGGGCCTTTTTTAGGTGGTTTATTTTGAAGTCTGTATCTTCGTCTGCTTATTTTTTTGTTTGACTGATAGATTAAAAGTGCTTTGCTCTTAGTGATGCACAGCTGCTTCATGTTTGTTTGATGTTTGAAGGCCTGCAGACCAAAAGCTTAGCAGAATGGAAAGATTCTAGTAAAAAATAAAAACAAAGCCCTGACATACTGACGATTTATCACCTGCTGGCTTGTCTGGCCGTCGCCGTAGACGCCTCAGGTCTCCAATGCCGATGTGACGTAGATGGACAGTCACTTGTGAGAGCCAAGTGAAAAGCAGCGATATCAGTGTGGCCCACTTCCTGCTATTAGCCTATTTTACACTTGGCTGGGTAGCTAATCTCTCCTGGACAGAGGGTTAAGCTGAACACAATGGAACTCCATTAATTCTATCACTACAATGAAGCATTCATTTCTTTTTTTTTTTTGGGGGGGGGGGGGGTTCCCCGTCTTGGCTCACTAAACCAGATGTGAAATTTTTGCCCATGCATGCCAGCACGGACGCGCTAATCCCTACGTCTCCTGGCACTTCTAACATCTTCTGTCTCAATGCCTGCGAGGACCAGCGGTAATCCATGGCGACACAGCAGGAGAGGTCAGGGGTCACTTATGTCTCTGACAAGGACGCGCCTTCGGGGGCACGGTCATGGGGCACTGGCCCTGAGAGTGCAGCGAGGTGCCTGGTTAATGGTGCGGCTCGCTGGCGGTGCCAGCGGGCATGGAGGATGCGAGGCAGATCACCATGGGTACCCATGCACGAGAAATGATTTGTGTTTAAAGAGCAATAGCAGACAGTTGAACGTTAAGCTAGATGGCCTGAAAATATAAGTCCTGTGATAAATACCAGCCTCAGAGTCAGAGTCTCTGAGGCACTGCTCATGATTATGAGTCAGTATGCTAAAATTGTACCGCAATTCACTATGCTAAGATGCTAGCTGATCACAGAGCACATGCTTACCTGATTCACGCAGGTGTCCTTTCTCTTCTTCAGCGTCATGATTGGCTACTCATTGCTCCTCCCCCGGCGTTCTTGTCCACTCCCCTAGTCCGACACAGAATTCTGGGACAAGATGCAGGTGGAGTGGGAGGAGCTGGTGCGTAGGAACTGGCTGGAAGAGGCTGAGAACGAAGGCACCATTCATCCTACCGTCTCGCTACATGAAAAGGTGCTTTTCCTCACACGCCGCCCAATGTGACGTCGCTCTGTTGCATATTTTCATGTCCAGGGAACGCAGACACTCAAAGGGAGCGAGGCAGTAGATGCCCTAGGCAAAAAGCGGCTTTGAAAAGAGAATTTTTACAGGAGTTTTATCTGCATCTCCAAAAACAATGGCAGCATTCCAATTCCGACCATACATCTAATAATACCTCAATGGTTTAATAGATACAGGAATAAGCTGCTCTTTAGCTTCAAATCAAAAGTCCAAATGTGTTGTTGTATCATCTGAGTGATTAGAGGGAGTTTGGAGCTGGCTGCTCTCTTGTTGCCTGTATCCCCGTCAGGGATATTACTTCCAAACGGACAACCCGTACCGGGAGTGGCCCAACCCCTTTGAGGAGGGGCTGAGGAAGGCCAGGGAGGGGGACCTGCCGAACGCCGTGCTGCTGCTGGAGGCCGCCATCCTCCAGGACCCGCAGGACTCAGAGGTGAGGGACAGAGGGCGTGAGACGGACCCTCGGCTGCTCGGAGGGCTGACACCAAGGCTGTTTCTCAGATGGCTTTCTACTGAGCACAGCCAGAGAGGTTCTGGCGGGGAAAATTATACAGAAAAGGAGTTTTAAGTGACCACGAGGCATTCCGATGTTCTTATTTTTAATTAACCCTTGTGTTCATTTGCGGGTCCCAGGGACCCAGTATTCAAATGAATGGGGTTAGGGGCGTACTGTATTTCGTGAACACAAGGGTTTCTTAATTATTGGGTTGGTCCCTGTCCTGGGTTATTCCCAGCCTCGTGCCCATAGCTTCTGGAATAGACCCCCCTAACCCTGCATAGAACAAATGGGTATAGAAGATGGATGGATGGATGGATGGATGGATGACATTATTGTGCTTCCTTTGTTTATCAGGATTTGACTTGTACGTTTATATCAGCTGTTTCCAGACCAAAGAGTACCACAATTTTGTCATTTACTTGATGCTTTTACCCAAGTGACTGTTTAGAAAAGTTTTTCCCAACGCAGTCCTCATTGACCCACAGAGGGTCCACATTTTTGATCCATTGGAGTGAGCAAAAACGTGGATTTAGACTCATCTATGCAGCGATTGCTAGAAATTTGCACCCGGCGCCTCGCACAAGGTTACTACAGTATTGACAGCCCTTGGAATTTAAGCCAGTACATTTTGGGTTATAAGTCCACGTCCTTAAGTGCTACACTGTCTCACTGCTCGTGTGATATAGGTCACCCTTAGATGACACATCCGATCTATTTAAAACGTGGATTTGTTTACTGGGGGAGAAAGAGAGAGAACACCAGCCGAGATTTTCCAAAAATACGCCTGTGCTTTCCTTTAGCGCATATGCTTCCTCTCCCACTGCGGTTCATTTGATTCTGCACTCCTGTTGTGGACTGGCATGTTTCCACGCTTCTGCCTTGGGGACGTCCTGCGAGCATCTAATCCTGCCTCACCAGACTCCTTTACAGTTTAACTAGCAGTTCTTTCATTCATCCTTAACCTATTCCCTGTGTCACAACATGGACGTCAATCCTAAAGCCCCAGAGGGGCAGTTATATTCTAACCTGGCATCATTCTTGAAGGGCTTTGCAGACTTGCGCTGATTTTGTAATAGACCAGTGGTCGAAGTACAGGGTTAGTCAATCTGTACAGGCTGTTCTTTTGGGATGTACAGTTAATAGATTATTGCTCTGTCCATTGACACTAGGGGTTCATAAAGACCCTGAGTCATCAACTTGACCCAGTACTTTGGTCAAGTACCTGTCAGAATCGGTTCCTGTCCTGCCCCTTTGTTATGCCTGTTCCCTGTCTGGCCAGGAGGTGTCACTGGTCATCCCGTGTCCCCCTCTTCTAGTGATTCTCTGTTCCCCTGATCCCATGTTTGCTTACATGTATTGTTTGTGTTATTTTACTTTTGGTTAGCTATAGTTTAGTTCTTGTTCCTGCCTACTTATTTTGATCCCTTGTGTCCCCTTTGCTGTCTTTTCCTCCCTTCGTGTTTAGTACGCCTTAATAAAACCCTGTTTGTCGAGAGCCGCTACGTGGGCCGTCCCTCCTTCGCCATGCCCACAATGACGTACCAGCAATATGAGGCTAATGGATGCTGCTGGTTTGTTATTGTTTTACGCTCAGTTAGAGTTAGGGTTTGATTTAGGGTCCTAGACAGTTGGAGTGGTTAGCTCTCAAAGGAAGAGATTTTATATGAACTCTTTGCACCTGAAAGAGTCTATGTTGCTGTGACCCCAGGTTAAGTACGCTGGCATGTCATTAATTCTCCTTTTAATTAATGCTGCGTTGAGAGTCAACTGGCAGCCAGATAGTGATTTAGGAAATCAGAAGGTTGCACATTCCACATATGAGAGATAAGGCACTTAAAAATTAAGCAGTAAAATTGCCTAAGGTAAGAGTCAGCTTAGTAATGTAAGCAATAATAGGAGCTGTTTAGCTTCAAAGTATGTGAAGCACATCATTCTGATGAAGCATTCAAGGTTGAGGGCTTGTGTGTCACCATTGAATTATCTTAGGGGCTGGTGTCACTACCGGAGCACAGTGTCCAACCTGGGACATCTTTCATTTTAAAGGGCTTCTCTGTCTTTTCTTGTGTGTTCGAACCCGTTGTCTCCTCAGGCTTGGCAGGTGCTGGGGACCACACAAGCGGAGAACGAGAATGAGCAAGCAGCTATCGTCTCCCTCCAGAGGTAAGGAGGGGCACTGCATGGATCTCTACAGGGGTGTGGATTTTCCAGGAGCAGGGCAAGGTCAGAGCCAAGCTGATTAGCTCACCTGCAGTCAGTTAATAATTATTAATGGTATAAAACAGTCTCATTTACTGGAGAAGCATGTCTGAAGGCTCTTGTCCTTCCCTGGTCTGTTAATCCCTATGTTAGCGCTAATGCAGCCATCTATGGAGGCCATTTTGTTCTCTCGCTCTGTTAAAACGTAATAAACTCCCCATTCCATCCTCCTACCCCCGTGTCACATACATCTGTTAGCGTCCCGGGGGAAGCAAATCTTACAGCTATCTTATTGATGGGTTTGTTTTTACCGCTGTGCACATCGCCCTCACTCAGAACAGCTAATTGAGCTAAGGGATGTTTGGTTCCTTGCTGAAATGCTCAAGCTTCAGACACATAACCTTGAATGATATTTCAGCAGTAAAATGTCAGGAAAATCTCACGTCTTGGTCTAAGGTGGTGTTTCCCACTCCGGTCCTCGGGGACCCGCAGACGGTCCACTTTTTTGCTCCCTCCCAGCTCCATGTCAGACAGTCCATGTTTAAATGTGGACCGTCTGTGGGTCCCCAAGGACTGGATTGGGAAACCGTGATCTAAGAAGTCAGTATCATTCTGCCAAAAGCCTCCTAATCAGTTCTGACACATACATTACATTAATAAATATCCTTATATTCTTGTGGAATTATTTACAACATATCTAGATTAAAATCCCTGTTTGAGAAAATTACAGGAACTTTTGCACCTTAAAGAACCTGATTTGCCATGTTATTGCATAACTCAATTTTTAAAAATTCCAAAAATAACAGGATTACCAGGAGCATTCAACAAATCACAGATAGGCATCATCTTCATGGCACCTAAATCCACTTTAACTGTTTCCGTTTTTGGTGCTTTGCAGCCCTAGAAAAAAACACCCACCATAACTCAGGCTGGCAATAAATGTAGCATTTTCTGAAAACTTTGAAATTCAGCTACTGCTCTTCCAAAGGAAAAAAAGAACATAAATTATGTTAAAAGATTAGCTGAAGGTAAAGTCTACACTGCTGAAAGGCTGAGGGATACCGTTAAATATAAGACACTTCGTAATTATCCCTGGGGCAGTGGCTGAGTGAAGCATTAACTAAACAACAATTAAAGCCTAATTGTTTCTTATTTTCATTAGACATTCACAATAAAAAAAACAACAGCAAAAGACAGCGAAGCGAAACAGGATGCTATTGCATGTCAACAAGGACCCTTCTGTTCCAGGCTCTGCAAATCATAATTGGATGAGAAATCGCTGTGAGAAGGAAACCAGCCTTGATTTAACAAAGTCACTCACAATTTAGCGTTAATTGGCTTAAGCTACTTGATAAGGGTATGCTAACCTGTCAGGCCGGACCCAGGTGTCATTTCACGTGTGTCGAATAGACGGTCAACAAGTTCACGCTATAAACAGTTTTCTCACATTAAAGGGATCCATTCTTTATGTCCTGTACTTGCTGTTGTTGGCTCTCGACAACAAAACAAAGTGTTGGGGAGAAATAAATAGTGAAAAGTTGTCATTGTCGACACACCAGAAGAAGTACTTTGCTCAGGGGAACCCAGTGACATTTTGCTGAGCAGGGATTCAAACCAGCAGCCTTTCACTCATAAACACCCTTCCCTAACCCTTAAGCTACCATTGCTATACTGACGGTTTAATTAACAGTTCTTATTATTGGTGTCTCTTAAGTGACGGGCATTCAAATACTGAAAAGTAGAGACAGACAGGAATAGAAAAGAATGAGGAAAGAGGAGTAAAAATACGGGAAGTGTGACTGTCCTGCCATTGGTTGGCGCCCCGTCTCGGGTGCGATGCCGCATAGGACAAGCGGGTATAGACAGTGGATGGATGGATGTGAATGAGTTGGAGCAGATGGGACCAGTGAGCTTGAGGGTGTACAGAGTAACAGACATTGTTCATAAGCCTCTCCCTCCCATCCCCCCCCCCCATGGCTTCACATCTCCTCAGGTGTCTAGAGCTGCATCCTAACAACCTACAGGCTCTCATGGCTCTGGCCGTCAGCCTGACCAACACGGGCATGCGGCAAGAGGCCTGCGAAGCCCTACATAGCTGGATCTGCCACAACCCCCGCTACAAGCACCTGGCCAGGAGGTCCCCAAAACCCCCCCGCTCGCCCCGTGCCTCCAGCGTGACCAGGTACGGCCCGTTACCCCCAGAACGTCGCCGGCGAGACAGAACCGCCCTCCAGTTCTCAGTCGCCACCTGACTGCTTATCTTTAGGCCGTATTTTCAGGTCCTCGTGTCTCTCAGCGCGGGGAACTGCACCGTCCATCAGTAGAACGATTCCTCTGTTTTTTCAGGGTCCTCTAATCAGAGGTGGAAAGTGCAGGTTCAGAAAGTACAAATCCTGTGAGATTGTATCTCAGCCAGCCAGTTGAGTACTCTGTGACTGTGATTCTTTATAGTCAACTGATTGGTTGAAACAAAATATTGGTCTGGATTTGTACTTTGTGAACCTGAACTTTCTACCTCTGTATGAAGTGTGCAAATTACAGGCGTTTGCTGTCACACTAAACGTAGTCCCACATTCTTTCAGGATCCCGATTTTAATATTTCATATGTTGTGCAATATTTACATATTCATTTAGCCTATTTGAAGAGCAAATTACAGATTTTTATTTCAAATTATTACTATATAAAAATATGCATTCACATTTTAAAAATATTTTCCCAATCCGGTGCTCAGGGACCCGCAGACAGTCCATGTTTTTGCTCCCTTCCAGCTCCCTAAAATGTGGACTGTCTGGTAGGGAGCAAAAACGTGGACCGTCTGTGGCTTCCCGAGGACCGGATTGGGAATCACTGGTCTAAGTAATTGTAGAATGCCACAGATCAACAGATTTTAACCATACCTGTAATTTTTAATAGTCGGTAACAGTCAGTAATAGCAATATCACCGAGTGTATGTGTATATGTGCACGCTCTTTGTTTATATGTATTTCATGCAATCAGATGAAATTTTGCGCCCTCAGCCCGCAGCTGGCCGACGTGAAGGAACTCTTTCTTGAGGCCGTTCAGCACAACCCGGATATCATCGACCCGGACCTACAGACAGGCCTGGGGGTGCTGTTCAACCTCAGCTCCGAATTCAACAAGGCAGTGGACGCCTTCAACGCCGCGCTGTCTGTGCGACCCGAGGTAGGCCCAGTCCCGCCTGCCCGTCTGACCTATACCGGGAGAACAAAACTTGGGTTCGTCAATCAAACTCAGGATCGTCAGGAATAAGCTTTGGCTGCTATCTAATTTCTCATGCTGTCATACCGTCCGGACATTATACCGCGGTAAACGGTATTTTGAGCGGTATTTTCAAAAGCAACGCTAATGGTCCCTCATAAAAAAGTTCCCCAGCAATTTCGCTCTGTGGCAAATTTTATGCTGTGGTTAACACTGTGGTATAAGCAGAATACTGAGGTATATGGTATATGGCAACATAGGTAGCTGCCTAGGGAGCAACTTCTAAGAGGGTGTCGACTCGCCAGGCGGTTTTCACGCCGTCGGTGATGGACGCCTCGGGCATCCCATACCTCCTGAGCCTAATCGGCACTACAAACTGGCTCATTGACGAATCCCCTAATGTGAGTCACTAGGACCATAAATCATTTTCCTACGTCGCCGTCGTCCGTCAACTTACTGACTTAGTCACTTAGGTAAAGGTTGCAGGAAAAAAGGATTAAGGCAAAACAGACTAAATGAATCCCACTGGAAGCTGAAATGGGGTGTGATGCTCCTTTTAGGACTGCGTGAGGAATATGGTGTGCTGTTGGGAACAGGTCCATTAACATTTAAATCTGCATAGCCAGAACTCACTGCGGACATGCAGTTTTGAAGGGATGTTTTCGTCCTCTGTGTAGATCAATCAGAGAGAACAAAAATATCTAACAGCTCCAGTGAATTTAATGGATTCTTTAATGCAGGTTTCTTTTTCTACCTTTAAAAAGGACCCAGCAAGTGAGCCATTTGGAGCAGTGTGCTCTGTACCTTGAATTTGAAATAACACTAGTGCAAAAATAACATATCATTGCAATAGTAATAGAGTGCAGCAAAACAAATCACAGTCCATCTCCTGACGGGCGTCTAATGTACGAACCTTTTTCCATCTTAAAACCAATCATAAGTAATTTGTGCAGTCAGGGTTCTTAAGACACAGGATAATTCTCGCAACCTGAGAAAGTGACTCATCGAGCGGAAATGACTTTGGATGAAAGGTGCTGTCCTCCTCCTTGCCCGCTGACCTTCACCCCAGGACTACCTGCTGTGGAACCGGCTCGGGGCCACTCTGGCTAACGGGGACCGCAGCGAGGAAGCAGTGGAAGCTTACACCAGGGCCCTGGAGCTACAGCCAGGCTTCATCAGGTCCCGCTACAATTTGGGCATCAGCTGCATCAATCTTGGCGCACACAGGTCAGAGTGCACGACCCTCCGTGCCCCCCCCCCCCCATTACAGTACACATACTGGAATTTACTGATGCAATCGGCCACATCATATTTACATCACAGGATCAAAGCCCAGCACATAGATTCCTGAGGTCTGTATCACAAAGCTGGATTTCTTGCTTAGCTGGATAAGTTGTCGGATTTAAGGTAGTCTAAGGTAACAAAGATACCGAAGTGGATTTAAACTGGGGTACCTTAAATCTGACACATTATCTTGCTAACCGGCAAATCTCACTTCGTGATATAGGCAATTGATCACCTTTAGTATGAGCATATTTGTGTGGCTGGATTTCTGGCTTAGCTGGGTAACATATTGGATTTAAGGTAGTCTGAGTAAATCTAAGTGAATGAGGGTACAATCCATTTAAACTGGAATACCTTAAATCCAATAAGTTATCTACGTAACCAACAAACAAATCTCACTTTGTGATAAAGACCCTTGGTAGTGTTGTTGCTGTGATGGATTGGCGCCCCATCCTGGGTTGTTCCCGGCCTTGTGCCAGTAGTCTCCGGGATAGGTTCCACACCATACACCCCCCACCCCCCCGGCCCTGAATAGGATAAGTGGTTTCAGAAAATGAATGAATGAATGGATGGATGGTAGTGTTGTTGCTGTTATTGTTATCGTCAATAGTATCCTTTAGTACTAATCATAATAATGTGGTATGATTTCTAAAACAGAATATATGAGCATATGAATGTAGTATTGTTTTTCGTGAATTTTCCCTTGCCGTTTAAATGCTTCTGTGATCACTTAAGCCACACCCCTGCAATCCAAGATCGCTTCTCTCTCTCGCCAACAGGGAAGCGGTGAGTAACTTCCTAACAGCCCTGAATCAACAGAGGAAGAACAGGAGCCACCATGTTATGTCTAGCAACATCTGGGCAGCCCTCAGAATAGCCCTGTCCATGATGGACCAGCCAGAGCTGTTCCAAGCAGCCAGTGTAGGAGACCTGGACTTACTTATGAAGGCCTTTAACATGGATATATGACCTCAGACCCTTTAAATCCAAAAACGGCAGAGAATCCAAAGTCTTATCTTCGTCTTGTTTTCACCACACTCTTACCCTATTTCCCCCCCATTTTAATGCACGCTATGAAAAAAGCCATTTAATAGTGCACTTTTGGAACTCATATCAGTGCTTGAAGATCGACAGTTGCGATGGATTTGTGCTCAGTTTCCCAGAAGGAGATTGCGCGAGTATGCCTTAGAAGAACTTGTCCAACCGAGCTTGAAATAAATAGTGGAGTTTGTACACCAGAGGATAGCGATGGTTCTGCCAAGCTGCAATGCAAAAGGCTTCACACAGTTATGGAATGGATCAGCAGTCAGAACATAGTGTATGTAAGACAAATCGGAACCACAGCCCTTTGCGTTTATGGCCATTCCCATTATACATGAAATTACCCTCCAGAGACCAAAATGTTCTTAACGTGATTCCAAGACTCAGGACTTGTGAGGTTCTCGGGGCACGAACCCAGTTGGATATAAAGCATATTTGTCTGAGCGCTCATTAAGAGGCTGCAGTTTACTGGAGGAATTTTCATGCTGAAACGCTTATACTTGTCTTGAGACAAACCTCATTTCTACCTCATTTTTCTGATTGGTTATAAAAAATCCATCGATGAAGCAATCTTGCCCCTACAAGGCCCACTGAGTCAGATGATTGTTAATTTAAAGTCTGAATGAAGCATAGTACCGCTTTACTAACTAATCCAGGTGATATAACTTTATCTCCAAATGATTATTCAAACTATTAATGGATGGTAGATGTTAGGTAAATATTTAAATTAAACAGTCTTCATTGCGTTGTAGACCCAGAGTCTTATATATGCTATTTTTTTAAAAAGAGCTTTAAAACTCTTTTTTTTCCAAAATAGTATCCGATGAAGTCGGCCCTCAGTATCCAAAACCAAAAGTAATTTTACTCGAACATTTTAAGTTTAAAGGTCTGAACAATGATTAAAGTAACGTGACACATTCACCCGAGTTATTGGACTGAGCTGAATATTTAAGGTAATACTGGGTGTATGGACCAATACATAGTGATCGCCAAATTAATCACGACTGTCCTCTGTTAGTACAGAACCTGCTGGCACTATAGCCCTGCCATCCTCAGGTGAGGAGATACTCAAATGTCAATAAGAATTCACTGCGATCCCCACATTTAGAACAACTCGGAGGAAAAGGACACCTACAAACACTGCGCACGGCTGAAATAATACAATAAAATTGCAGATCGCATTTATCAATTTAACGCAAAACATCCAGAGACCATCCGGAAAACAAATTACATTTCTTATCCATGTGGGACGCGTATCAATTTGTTAGCATCGCTGGAGTAAATTTACTTCCTTGTCAGCGGGGAAGAGAAACCCAGCCCTTGCCATTAAGATACGTCTTGTACTCAAATGTACAATCCGTGTCGAGATGTTAACTTTTCTGTAGAGTTACCAAGGTATTCCTTTAGACATCAGACGTAGCGTTACGGTAACAGCTCTGGTCCACTAAGTCAGTGGCCTGTGTTTTAAAGAAGAATAATACAACTCCCTTAGTTTTCAAATGTATTTTCAGAACTAAATATATATATATATATATATATAAAATATATATATTCTATTATATACCAGAATGCATAGCCGTGAGTTTATTTAGGATGTAAAATAACACTTTTTTAGAAAATAAAAAACTTTTCTCAGGTGAATCAGTTTAAGGCATGCTCCAGAAATAATTTAAAATTGAAATATAAATACACAAAGGTTGCATGCAAGAGTTAGTCAATTCCTTTATTTTTGAATGCCGATTTACTTTTTTATGCATGAGATTCACAAGCCAATTTGTTATTGTTTCTTATACGTACTGTACATAAAATACATACTCAAGTTAATGGAATATATTTCTCTTTACAATGCACTTTTTAATCTTTATTTATATACACATATATAAAGTACATAAACAAAAGACACTTTTATGACTGGAATAGTGTAGATAATATATATTAATACTATATTGGAGTAATAGTGCATACTGTCCATCGTTTAGTCTCATTTTACCTTACCTGGGCAGTACCCTGTAAATACAATGTAACTAAATGTAATTGCTGTAGATATTCAAATATGTTGCCTACGTGTAATTATTGCGTAAACAGCACGTTAGGGTTGGTTTTGTGTTTTCAGCCGGAAAGTTACTGAGCTAATGCGCATTTAATTAACCTGACAGGAGGCCACGTTATGAGTAATGATGAGTAATCTTCTGCTCCACGATGGTGAGTTTGTGACCACGCAACGTTGCGCGGTAATAGAGTGCAATTTAGCAGAAGTCCGCATAAATCGGCGACGAGACGGTACATGTTAGCGCGTTTTAAAATAAAGCCTTGTTATATACTGCCATGGTGTGTGTGTGTATTATGTGCTTTTGGCTGCCCTCTCCCAGTCGCCATCTATATTATTTAGTCCACATTTTCAAAGCCATTGTCAGTTTCCGTATTAGGCTTAAAACCCATATTTACCAGCCGGGGATCATAATAATTAATAACACATTTTAGTAACACCAAACTTACCAGTCAAATTCACTCCGCGTTAGGGTAAATGCTGTGTGTAACAATAATGCAAATAAATAGCAAGTAAAAGACCTAACTGGGCTGAAACACCGCAATGAAAGATGCGTCAGAATCACAGCATGGACCCAGGGTAATGGGAGAGAGCCTCGTCTGTAATGGTGCTGTTGGTCACTGGCAGCACATGGGCACAGAAACGATGCGGGATCCTATTAATTAACACACCAGTAAATAATAACTGTAACTTTCAGCCATGTTGAGGTGTGCAGGTATGCCCTATAATACTCTACATGGTACGATTAGATTTTAGAAAATATATAAGGTAACAAAATGAGATATTCTTAAATGTATCATCACTCAGTAATAAAAAGGGTCAATTGTATGTGGAGATTTATTTAATGTCATAGTTCAACGGAGATGTGCTGAGAGGCATGACAGGCAAATTCCGTCTGACCGCTCCTGGCGACACAGGTCAGCACCGAACCGGGGACAGACATACTGTAGCCATGACAACTGCTGCTGAGTTGCGCGACAGTATTCTCAGCCAAAACGGTGACAACTATGAGAATATTTTTTAAAAATGTGGGGAAAAAAACTAAAGAATTAAAATAATTTATATTAGCAATAATCAGTGGAAATATGCAAATTACGATGTCTTTAGTGCCAAGTAAAATGTATTTATGATGATAACGATGTTATTCAGTTTTTAACAAAAAAACTGAATGACAATGTACTGAGTTCACAGTCTAATATTTATTGGCAGTAATGGATATCAAAATACCTGTCTGAAATGGCTCCGTTATGTATACTGAGGGCGGAGGAGTAATGACTGCAGATACACAGCAGAGAGAAGTCAAAACTGCACACACACATCAGCTCACTGTCCATCAGACACATTGTATTGTTATAGAAACTGTTGCTCCTCATGACTGTCGACATCACTGCTCAGTAACAATGTCTTGACTTTAATTTGATTGAAACATAAAGGCTCAAACAGAAAGATACTTTCATGTGTATCTTTGTCCCCTGTAAAAAAAACGATGACAGATTCCCCAATGAAGATGACTAACCAGAAATTATATTTATTTGAAACATAGGCATCCACTGCTGATTTGTATTTAGGCCAAGGAAATACAGCAAAATTGTCATTACTCGGGGGTAAGAAAACAAATCTTAATACTTTGTCTCCCGCAAGACGTGAATCTGGATGGGTTTATACTTTTGGTTTAAAAAAATCTTAAAGTTTAATTTGTATTGCATATAGGCCACAGAAAAACAATTTGGCAGTTGAGAAAAATGCATTACGCATTTTAAGAAGATGATTTGGTATAAAACAATTGACATTTTTAGCTTTAAATTTTTATGCTTTGTGATGATAGAGTTTTTCCTAAAATAAGTCAAGGACTTGTGTGCAATCGTCTCTTCAGACACATTATCTCTGTCATAAAGTGCTTTCATGTAAAAACAAAGGCAAGACATCACCAGGACAATCACTCTGGGCGTCTCCCACACGAGTCTGTGACTCTTTGGGCGACGGGATCATGGGCGGATGCGGCTCTCGAAAGACCCTCGTCTTCAGAGTGAAATTACGCACGAGATACATCCGCTTGCTCATTCCCAAACCCTTGGCATCTGCAACCCCCCCCACAAGCCCCACCCGCCCCCCTCGACACATTCTGATTTCACAGCATTGCCCCCTGGGCACACTCAATCAACCCCCAGGTTCAAAAAGACGCATTCAGAGCCAGGACAGCCTACAAGCCACTTAAAGGCAGGGCTACTCATCAGGCAGCATGATTACGGCAGTGATTTAATCCCGCTAATGGCCTCTGTAGAAGGAGTCATTACGTTGGCCAGTTGTACACGGTTCCTGTTTACCACGATTTAAAACTTGGTTTTGGTGTTCTCTGCAACAGATCCTGAATGAAGTTGAAGGCTCCTGTTCTAAATGTCAAACTGAATGAGTGAAAGGCACGGAAAATAAAAAGAAAGAGAGATGGCTCACACTAACAGCTAAACTGACAAGCATCTCCTCACTACCTTTCACAAATAACACATTTCAGCAGATGCTGGTGGATTGGGGCTCTTGTGTGTCGTGTTTGAGAGAAGCCCCCCCCCCCCCCCGCCCTGGTGCGGGGGGGCGTGGGCCCCGCCGCCCGGGCGCCCCGCCCCCCCCCCCACGGCCCCCCCCCCCCCCCCCGACCCCCCCCCCCCCCGGACCCGGCCCTAGCTGCATGACAGCCGGTGGTAGAAGTAGATGTACCCCAAGTCTTTGGGAGGCCTTTCTGATAGGCAGACTTTATGGTCATTGTAGATCACCCACCTATGGGAGCAAAGCAATCATCAAGCCCCAGTTTGCATACTTAAGTAGGAATTAGTAATAAAACTAGTCAGGTCAGTCTGTACAATTATTAAAAAAATATATATGGTAGACCAAGACTCCTATAAACCGATGTGCAGATGACTCATTAAATTACTTATTAAAATTACTTAATAAATTAACTAGTAGTAGCAACATTCTACATCAGTGTTTCCCAACCCAGTCCTGGGGGCCTCTCAGCCAGTCCACATTTTTGCTCCCAGCCAGTCCACATTTTTGCTCCCTCCCAGTCCACATTTTTGCTCCCTCCCAGCACACCTGAACTAAACAACCAAGCAATCAAGAACATACACACTAAGGCGCTTTGGGAGCTGGGAGGGAATAAGAATATGAGCGGTCTGGAGGTCCCCGGGGACTGGGGAGAGAAATGCGGTTCTACATCGATAATATACAAATGCTGTTGACTGACAGACATATTCTTCGCAGTATTAACCGGAAATGATCCTGCTTCCAACGTAAAGACTTGCTGAGCTATAGAAATGCACTCACCTTCCTTCCTTTTTGACGTGGCACACATAATGGCCAGACATTGTCGACGTTCCTATGTGACTGATGAAGGCAAACAGTTCATACCCTGAGCAAGAACAAGGGAATTTTACTGGAGCTAAACACAGATACCAGGCCATCTTCCCTCCTCTTCCCAGCCGAACAACAACATCAGACCGAGTTTCCGACGAGCTTTTCAGACCTGCACTAGGCTGCTATCTAACCTCCCCACAAATCATTTTTTCAGCTCCATCTCTGTTTCCCAGTTCATTGTGTCCTAATGATGATTCAACAACCTTGGCCAGGCAGCCTTATGCGACTCCAGGTCAAACACAACACATTACTTATCCTGCAATTCTGCTACAGCAACAGAAAAACTTGGTTTAAAACGGTGTAATACTAGGTCTAGAACTTCTAGCTATGAATTGGAATCATCTGGGTAACATGACATGCTTGTGTCCAAATTGGTCGGAATGATGAAATTATCGCGTTGTGTTCCGAAGCACGATAATGAATGTTCTTAATATTTAATTTGGTGTGTTGGGACACCCCGACGCGGGCTAGGGGCCAAACTCACGGCCAGGTCCGTCCTTCACCCGGGGGGTTAGGGGCAGCTGGTCTTGGGATGGGGGGGAGCTGCTGAGGCCCCTGGTGCAGGAGAAGGCGAAGCCGTTGGAGAAGGTGTCATCTTCTGTGGGCTCCTCCTCAGCGGCCTCAAACGGGCCTTGACTCTCTTCCTCGCCTTCGGGATGGGTGAAGATCCAATCCAGGGCCCGTTCCAGATTGTTATTCTGACCCACAGGAAAGACAAACACGTTGCAGTAACTGATACCCACCTTGGTTCAGGACAGCCCCAACTTCCCTGGGGGCCCTAGGCAGACATGGGCGGGGGGGGGGGGGGGGGGCCAAGGGGGGAAATTTTAGTGGGGGACCCAAAACTCCCGCGGCCCTATTAGGTCAAAATGGAAAAGTTTTTTT
>JAOYFF010000045.1:9156792-9178821 GCA_025773925.1 Cryptomyrus ogoouensis | reverse complement strand
GGGGGGCGGCGCGGGGGGGGGGGGGGGGGGGGGGGGGGGGGGTGAGAAGCAGTGATGAATGGAACAAGGCTGGTGGGAGGGACTAGAGCAGGGGTCACCAACATGGATATATCGGCACTGCAACGGGAAATGTCGTGACGCAGAAGGGCCGACTGTATCCAGAGCCCCTGGTAACGGTGCCTCTGCCACTTCCCGCTTCGAGTACAAGCTCACCTTCTTCTTCTGTAACACATCGATGCCAAAATGGGCCAAGTGTTCTGCCAGGCGGGGGTCCAGCACAGCTTCCTCTTCATCGAACGAGTACACGTCTGAGGAAGAAACGGTCACGTGGCTGTCAGACTCACGCCTGCTGCAGTGGTTCTCAAAGCTGTCGACCGCAGTGGAGACCAAGACCAGTGCAACGGTAAAAGCTGTCGACTGTCCCTTACCACGCACCGCCGTCATGACCAACGCTAAACACACTGATACGTTTGCATATCACTAGAGGGGAACCTGCCTACCTCCAATGTAGCATAGTTTGCGAACCATTGGTCTGTTGCAAATTAAATTGACTTTTCACCACAGTCTGTTAAACCTTTGATTTCTCATTAAAACAGGACGTGTTTCCGGTACTTTCAAGCTGGGCTGCCAACTTCGGCCAGCTGGCTGGCGTGAGGTTTATAAATTCGACACAAGTCTGCACGCGCATTTACATTTTATTACCTTGTAAGTAGTCTATAGAGTTTGCAAGCTACCCCAACACTTTTGATGTAGCTAAATTTAGATTTATGGTGGAACAATATGGATTTTCTGCAATATTTCTTGAGTGACCACGAGTCAGAAAGCATGAGTATTACAGTGAGATGCGTGAGGGTTGGCAGCCCTAATTCACTGCATTGATAGCTATCACCGTCGCTATGGGTTACAGAATTTCACAGGACAATGAACACACAGGTGATTTGAAAGCAAACAGCTGGGAATGAAGACCCTCACCTGCCCCATCTGGACTGATGGCGTCCAGTTTAACCGCCAAGGGATAACTGGTTTCCCTGTAGTGCTCCAGTGCATGTCCGTTGCCTCCTGTACCATCGAAGAACCACTTCCCACAGAGCACTGCTCCGTCCGTCAGGTTCAGCCACAAGTTCTCACGCAAATCGCACCTGGAGCACTTCCAGCCTCTGTTGGGACGGGACAATAAGAACGCATCTCTCAGCTCGCTGAGAGAACAACTTGCCCCATCACACCTACACCCTGAATGATTTACCTGGGGGGGATCAGTACCCCGTTGTCCAGCTGTTGGAGACCCCGGGCATGTTTTGATACTTGGATCTCGTCATCCCAGGGTAGAGGTTCAGGCTTCCTGTAGGGGGACGGGGCATTCAGCATGGCGTCACATGCTATCGTCACCTGCAGAAGTCAGAAGAGCAGATGAGACTCTGAAATCACCAAGTACAGAATAACCAAGAAGGTCATCTGGATATTCTATGTGCAGGTCTCTTAAAAACTGTGATGGCTATGTTTTACAACCGCAGTCCTGCTGATTGGCCACAGCTTAACAAGCCCAGCCAATCAGGGATGGTCTTACTGAAATGTAACAGATAACAGACTTGCAGGGATGTACACAAATATATAAAGATAAGTCAGCGCACCACAGAGAAAGTCTACGATCATTTTTAAGTTTCCCTGATAAAAAACGATCTAGGTTGATGGGAACAAGAGAGAATTCCGAGATCTGTCTGGATCTAAGTAATTAATCAATGTAATAAAGCATCTGTTTTTTTTTGCTCTTAGTCATAAAGTACATTAAATTTTCATGATGGTTCCTTTCAACATCATGTGCCCCTGATGCCATTTGCTCCTCCTCCTCGTCGAAAGGAGCCAGTTGAGGTGGTTTGGGTATCTATCTCAGATGCCTCCTGGACGCCTCCCTGGGGAGATGCTTTGGACATGTCCATCCGGGAGGAGAACCTGGGGCAGGATATGCTGGAGTGATTATATAAGCTGGCCTGGAAAAGCCTTGGTGTCCTCCTGAAGGAGCAGGAGGAGGTGCCTGGGGAGGGAGGTGCCTGGGGAGGGAGAAGTCTGGCCATCCCTGTTTAGGCTGCTGCCCCCGCAGCCCGGCCCCGGACAAGTGATGGAGAATGAATGATTGAATGAATGATTGAATGAATGATTGAATGAATGAATGAATGAATGAATGAATGGATAACTGGATGAATGAATTTTCATTACTCAGCATTTTCAGGTCAAAATTGTGAAACAAAACATTCCACAAAAACATTTAAACATGTAAATAAAAAACGTAGCAAGGAATTTGTGTCTGTGGCACACCCAGGCAAACGCACTTACCAGCGCGGGCAGCTCCTCGATATTGGGAAGCGGGATCTCAAAGTGTTGAGGGAATATGATCAGCTTGGCCTCGTCATCGTAGTCGTAGTCATCCCCATTGAAATCCCGGTTGAGCTCGATATCTTCAAGGAAACATATGAAACGTTTTGGAAAACAGTGCGAATCCTCACGAAGGTCTGCAGGTCGTGTCTGGCTTCCTGCTGACGGCGTGGTGTCTGGACGCGACATGCGATCGCCGCTGCTCTCACATATCACTCACACCTCACCTGCTAAACTCGTACATGTCAATGTTAATATGCGCGACACCATTGTTGACATTTACACCTACATGCATGACTGACACTTTCACATCAAAAACACCGTTTTTCTACCCATAATGCTTTCAGATTCACATTGAAGGCTTTGCACAAGGGTACAACAGCAGGATCCATTTGTTGGTTTTCAAGGAGCTTCTCTTTGAATGAAAGGCAAACAAAGGTAGGAATTCTGACTGTGGACTAGAGTGTTTTTTTAAGTGGCAGCCATGTGAATCTGGGCCATGAGGCCCATGTCATTAAAGCTGACAATGCTTGCATGTATTTTTAGCACAATCACCATGTAAACAAAACAGCAAACAG
The DNA here is from genome assembly GCA_025773925.1 of Cryptomyrus ogoouensis. NCBI lineage: Eukaryota > Metazoa > Chordata > Actinopteri > Osteoglossiformes > Mormyridae > Cryptomyrus > Cryptomyrus ogoouensis. The sequence goes on along the minus strand of JAOYFF010000045.1, from coordinate 9,175,876 downwards.
CCCAGTGGCCTGTACTACGAAGCGGGGCTACTGGCTTATCGGGGTAACTTGTCGGATTTAAGGTACCACAGTTTAAATGGACTTCATATTTGTTCACCTACATTTTGCCCAGGCTACCTTAAATCCGACAAGTTACCCCAATAAGCCAGTAACCCCGCTTCGTAGTACAGGCCACTGGTGTTCTATGGCATGACAGGAAGGGCGTAATATGGTTAGATCATGAGGCTGGTATAGCATTTGTGCCCTGGACGCTGCACTTTTCCCCGGACCGGTGGCAACAGAGCATGCCTGAGTGGCGCAGAACATGGCCAAACATCACGTGACAGGCTGAGTCATGTAACTGCCCGTTGCCAAGGCAACGTCCATCGGGAGGGGCATCTTTCATTCTGGACCCCACAGCCCACCCAGGCTTCGTTGCTGGAGACAAAGGGTCACGATTGTGAAAAGGAACCAACCTGCTTCATGTTTTCAGGCCTGAAAACATCAGCCCCCCCACCCACAGAAATTGTGCATTACCGTTGATGGAGGTTGATGGAGCATAGCAGCTGTCTGAAACCAGCCAATAGGAAGAAGAACCCAATCTAGCCCCCCCCCGCCAGCCCAGCCTAAAAGCGGGCAGCACCTGGCCAGACATGTGGTACGTTAGATTTAGATCAGATACAAATAAATGGGCTATATTTAGTCTTCACTGGGCCTGGTGGCCTGGAGCTCAGCGTCACTTTTCAGACGCAGCACCAGAGGAGACTTGATTTGTCAACTGGTAAGAGCACCACATGACAGACCCACCTGTTGTGTACAAACAGACCTGGGCTGCAACAACGACATAATACGCAACGCGGGACTTGGGGTCTGTATCACAAAGCTGGATTTTTGGGTTAGCAAGATAACTTGCCAGATTTAAGGTAGTCCAGGCTAAATGTAAGTGAACGAAGATTAAGTCCATTTAAACCTGGATACTTTAAATTGCAATAAATCATCGAGCTAACCAACAAATCTCGCTTAGTGACACAGGGCCCTCCCAGGAAACAATGCACTGTGAAATTTCATAGTAAAAATTAAAATTTGTTTAAAAGTTTTACTCTACACTCTCACAGTTCGACCATGAATTTTTTTAGCGCATTGGGACACTTTTCAAAGTTCTGCTGTGAAATCTACAGTCAAACTGTAAACTTCACTGTCAGAATCATTAAACACCAGAAGAGCTGACCATGAACTTCGAAGTAAAACGGAAGTTCACAGTTGTCCTATGAAACTTTCCTGGTCAAACTGTAAACTTTATAGCAGAAGTATGAATAATTAAGGTTTAACTGTAAACGTCACAGTTTTGCTGTGAACTTTCACAGTCCATTTCCACCCGAGAGCCGCTGCACGTTACACAAAGAAGTCACACGTCACAAGGAAAACAACTGAGACGCTCAGACGTTTCCAAGACCGGAGACTGAATTCGAACTGTGCGCTGCTCAGACGCGGTGCTGTCAAGAGCTGTCTCACCTAAGAACACCTTTCCATTTCGTCTTCGTGGCGCAGCGCCCCCTGCGGCATGTGTGGCTTTCTGTGAAAAACATCAATAAAAATCAGAAACATTTGGATTTATTTATTTACCATATGTTTTTCTCCAAAGCAACATACAACGAGAAAGAGAGTCAGGCAGTTGCTGGAACATTGGGGGTTAAGGGTCTTGCTCAGGGGCCCAATGCTGAAATCATTCTGCTGACTTTGGAATTGGAACCGACGACCTTCTGCTTATGGGCGCAGAGTCCTAACTGGCTGAGCCACACATTGCCCACCAGAACAAACAGTAAAGCTTAACAGATTCCTCAGCAACTGTGGGGAATCCGTAGTGACAAGTTTCATAATCGCAGTGTATGGAGGAACCTATCAAACTGGGTCAAACTGATCCAGATGTGGCCACTGGCTGCTACTGACCCGTCGCGACGTACGGTACCAGCTGACAAGCTCCCGTTCTGCATTAAGCATGGCGGCGGCAGTGAACCAGAAGTGCCTGAAAACTCTGCCAGCTGGTGGGAAGGATCCCGCCAGCCAGTCACCTCCTGTAGGGCCAATTAACCACCCACGGAATCAGATTATACCAGCAGCCCCTGCTCTGTAAAAATGAGAAGCGGAATCCAATTATCCTGTTTACATTAACAGATAAATGGGGACAGATGCTTGTTCCAGAGAGAAATTTTCACAGAGTGATATGGACAACACTGTGCATATTTCAACTGAATTGCTAATTGCCCAGAACCACCTTCTCTTAGCCATGCTGTGAATATCCTGTAAAAATGTCAACAAATGAAATACAGTACCAGTGAATAGTCTAAACACACCTGCTTTTAATGGATTTGTCTCTATTTTAGGTATAGTGAAAGACCTTGAGGCAATGAAGTAATACATATCTAATATTTCAATGACCAAGATAAGTGTTCAACATCTCAACATTTTAGACTCTTCAAAATAGCCCTAGCTATTAGACAGCATTACAGACTCTTGGCATTCCTTCAACCAGCATATGGCCTTGTAGCCACCTGGAATGATTCTCCAAGAGTTCTGAAGGAGTTTCCACAAGTTCTGGGCACCAAGTTGGCTACGTTACACTTACTCTTCAATCCAACTCATCCCAAACCAGCTCTATAGGGTTTAATTTGGGGGGATGTGGAAGGCAGGTAATCTGTCACAGCCCTCCATCTCATTTCATGTTCAGAAGATAATACTCACATCATAACCTCAAGGTGAGCTTAGGGTTGTTATCTTGCAGAAAAACAAATGATTCTATCCTGACTTTTGACTGGTACTGCGCCTCCATATTTAACATCCCTTTGGAAACAAAAGCGTATTGTCTCCTTATCACACCTGGCAATGAATTATGAAGAGACGAACATGATGTATTCCACTATTCCGCCTGACACCAGACGCCAGGGTCAGAAAAAGCTCACCTCAAAGTGCAACTCAAACTAGGCCAGAGCAATAGAGTGAAAACACAATAATTTAAGGCAAGGGACATGACACATTTATTGTCATTGCAAAATATACAATAAAATTTGCTTGCTTATTAAAAAAAAAAAAACAGATTCTAAATGAAAATTAAAACACTGTAAAATTTGTTTGAATATTTTAGAAAAGTATACTGGAGACATGAAGCCATCCAAACATAGGAGGAGTACCTCAGCTTGCCCGAATGAGATCTACACATATCAACCACACAGGATCTCTCACTATAGACCATGCACAATCTTGTTTCTCAAGGAATTAGTGATCATACATTTGTATATTGTTTACATTCTCAAACAATTGCTGTGTGTAATTATCATATTAAATTATATTACAGTTCGACACTATATGCTTTTCCAACATTAACATGAAGTATAATAAGGTGCTGAAAGACTGTAGGTCTATTTAAAACACAGCCCTGCATGTCCTGGCCCCCTACCTCCTTGATGGTGCGTTTCAGGTGCAGGTATATGCTTTGTCCAGTCTTGCGGTAATGTCTCTCCACATGTTCTCGCCCAAAGCCCAGAAATGTGTTCATACACACATAGAGGCCACCATCGGACTCCTGGGGACAGACACAGGTTGGATGCGAGGAGGATGAGAGTGTGGAAACTCTGTAGGATTTCCAAAGATCCTTTACATCAGGTTTTCCCACGCCAAACAAACCTTACTTATGTAAGTAAGTCTGTAGGGTTTGCAAACTACCCCGGTGCTTTTGATGTAGCTAATTTTAGGTGTATAATGGAATAATACAGATTTGCCATAAGATTTCTTGCGTGGACGTGAGAGTTTGAAAGCGTGAGAGTCATGCTTACATCCTCATGTGGGAAGTACATGTTGTTTGAATGCAACGTTAGATATTAGGGGATATCTTTGCTAGATGTACATACGACAGGGGTGCAGCTAGAGGTTTTGGGCCCAATTATGTCCTGAATATTTTTTAGGGCCCCCGTCACTCAGGGGCCCTTGAAATCACCCCCCCCCCTCCCCCTATAATTAGTAGCTTCCTTCCTATCTTGTCCTACTGGGGTTGCGGTCCAAGTATAATAAGGATGTTGTGTTTCCCTGTTATATATTTTTCCCCCTAAGCTTATCAAAGAATTTGCTCATGCGCTAAATATATTAGATATAAGATTTATGAGAGGCCGCTGGACTCCCTGGTGCTTTTCAAACATTTCCTTTGGCTCAAAAGTCCAGCTAAATCTGGCAGCCACAGAGCTCTTGTAAAACGGCTTGATAATGAACAAATATCTGATCGATGCATGTATAAGAAAAGCTTCATAATCACGATTTTATTCAAAGACCCCAAATAATCTGCGGAAAACACCGCAGATAAACTACGCACCTGGGATTTGGCCGCGGTTTTATTCAATCCGGAAAAACACTTACGGAATCATTAAAGTGACACACTAGCTGCAAGAGACAGCAGATAAAAATAACCTATATTCAATCAGACGGCACGGCCTCCAGACAGTCAAGTAACCATTAAATTGTTTATTATTGTGCATGTTCAGTATTGTCAACCTATAGTCCAACCTATATATATATATAAATTTAAAGGTTGACAATACTGTATATATATATATATAATAAACAGATGCATGTCCTTCTTTAAACAGCCATTTCATTGCCATACATCCATATCAAAAACACTGCTACACCAGAATATATAACAAGTACCACAATTAAGTTTTCAGTTCTTACGAAACGGATGCATATAAGGTTAAGATCGTATTTTCTTTGGTATTTTGCATTTTCTTGAAACGGGATAAACGTATTATTAGGAACCTCAACCAAATCGATTTAATTTGTTTTAGTAAATCTAATGTTTTGATTGTAGTCAGTGGCATCAGCAATATATTCAAAAATGGCAGATAATGTATTTGTGGACAGAAATTCGTTTTCAGTGTTAGAATGTGTTCGGCATTAGTTTATTAAGAGTTTTTAACCGGTTAACCTCTAGTAATGTTGGGCTAAACGAAACATGCGGTTAGTCCAGCGCGACTCGGGTCAAACTGCGGACTTACTGGGGTATCGTAAGAAAAGGCACATTCACTCTTGAAAACTCTATCTCCAGTTCTTGGCACCCTGATGGTGGGCATATAGGGCACCATGAGCTCCCCTAAATCTGTGGCCATCTTCGCGTTACCTCCTCCGGATCCACAGTGCCACAGCTATTCCAGAGCCTCGGAGCGCTTGTCAGGCACAGGTGCTATTTTTAACCTGCACAGACTACATTCCTCCGGCATCCCGAGAAAGCGACACTACAAAACATGGGCAATGTTTACACAGACCTAGATTTTTATATCACGGGGGTCTATTTTAGTCTTTTAGCAAGATGAAATAAAAAATACCTTTCATTCTTTACCTTTTGCCGTAGTATTTTTATTTTTTTATTGACGACTTTGACGTGTTTTTTAATTAAATATAGCACCTATTATTAAAGATATTTTATAATTCAGATTCGAAATTGAGATCAAGCAATGAGAAATGAGTTCAAACAGCGAAAGTGCCATTTGAACAAATTTTTCATTGCTTGATTTAAAACTCGATGTAATGGAAAATGTTATAAAATTTTCACATTTATTATTTGCCGGTAGGGGTCACTGTTCGAGCGCTCATTCAACCCCAGCGTTTGCGTTAGAGGGTTAACATTCGTTCATGTAATATAATTTGAATATAGTTATCATAGAAATTCATCATTTTCACAAGCTTTTAAGATTGCGCTAAAAATCAATTAATTCAGATTTGACCACTACAAAGAATTAGGCGTCATTGCTGTTGTTCAATAGATAACAAAACAACCAAAAACACCTGTGTCACAATGTCAAATTACATAAAGTTCTCAGAAAAGTTGGTCTACAAGACCATTTTATCGTTCCTATGAAAAAACTTTATATTAGACAAAAGCACTAAAACCTGGTGCCAGGACCTGCGTGGAATGGGGTTCCATTGCCAGGCAGCTGCATGCAAGCCTCACGTCACCAAGCACAATGCCAAGCGTTGAATGGAGTGATGCCCCTTCTGGACTCTGGAGCAGTGGAAACGTGCTCTGTGGAGTGACGAATCACGCTTCTCTGTCTGGCAGTCTAATGGATGAGTCTGGGTTTGACGGATGTCAGGAGAACATTACATGCCTTACTGCACTGTGCCAACTGTAAAGTTTGGTGGGGGAGGGATAATGGTATGGGGGTGTTTTTTCTCTGATTTGGCTGGCCCCCTAGTTCCAGTCAAGGGAACTCTTAATGCTTCAGCATACCAAGACATTTTGGACAATTGTATGCTTTCAACTATGTAGGAACAGTTTGGGGAAGGTCCTTTGCTGTTCCAGCATGACTGTGCCCCAGTGCAAAGTCCATAAAGACATGATTGGGTGAGTTTAGTGTGGAAGAACTTGACTGGCCCACACAGAGCTCTGACCTCAACCCCATCAAACACCTTTGGGATGAACTAGAATGGAGATTGTGAGCCAGGCCTTCAGATCCAACATCAGTGCCCGACCTCACAAACACTCTTCTGGACGAATTGGCAAAAATTCCCACAGACACACACCAAAATCACGTGGAACGCCTCCCCAGAAGAGTGACAGGTGTTATAGCTGCAAAGTGGGGACCAACTCCACTTTGATGCCTATTGATTTAAAAAGGGACATGAAAAGTTCTTGTAGATGTAATGGCCAGGTGTCCCAATACATTTGTCCATAAACTGTGTATATACAGTATAACCCTATTGTGTGTTATATAACCTAATTGGGAAAATTAACAGTAGGTTAAGCAATGTATAGTGACCTCTAACATGTTGCATATCAAATCAGTATTCCGTAGCAAAATCTTTGCCGTCTTGTGGCAGTGAGTAAATGACCTCATAGACACTTTAAATGTTATGTGTTGCTGCTGTGACAACGCAAAACAATGTGTCAAATTTTATCTATCGCTGTACCTAATATCACTGATTCATGTGCCACCTTAAGGTCAAATGACATTGGATCATAAATAGGAAATTAGTGGAATAGACTGCATTTATCCATAAATATTTTCACGCAATAGTAACTAGTGACACACTCATTGAAATTTCAGTACTAACTGCGTTATTTGGAAAGGTAATTAGTTACATTACTCGTTACTACCATAAGTAGTGCAATTACAGTAATGCACTACTGTCGGAACATAATAGTAACGTTACCACCAAAACCGACAACAAGCCTCTGTGTTGGCTTGTTGTGTCACATATGATTTCAAATTATCATGGTGTTGAAGTCCAGGCCTTAACTCTGATGCGCTGTTTCAGTAATTATACACAGGGACTGCAGCCAAGAAACTGGAGAGTTACAGTAACGCTAAATTCTGGGTAATCAATATCGAGTTACATCAAAGACTTTGGTGAACCGCAAGTCAGTCTCCAAAATACTATTCATTGCTGATTAGTTTCAAGTTACAAGATTCAGTATTTGATTGTCACGTACACAATCACACACTGTACTGTGTAGTGAAATGCATTCCCACCTGCTTCCTGGATTGTTCTTGAAATTGGGCTTGATTATTAAAACACCCACAAGCATATTACACTTAAACAATTTATTTTTGCAACTGAGCAATTATACAAACATATACATAATTTATCAATAGGCCGTTTCTCACGGTTAAGACGAGAGTCCGCTCAACTGAGAGAGGGCCTAATTGTCAGGAGTAGATTTCATGCTGTTGTCAACGAGAGTCTTGTCCACCGTTTCGTAATGAAACCAGGGCCCGTCCCCTCTCTGACGCATGTGTTTGCGAACTTCCAGCTGTGTCAACCTAAGAAAAACAGACGAATGGATCATAAAGAGAACAGATCCCTAAGCAATCCTGAAGATCTTCACTTTTAAAGTCAAACACAATGTACGTTATTCATTTTTAGTGCCTCTGCGGTCACACACCTCATGTCAGCCTTCTCAGCCTCAATCTGGATCAGCGCCATCATTTTCTCATAGTCCTTCTCGGGGGGGTCGTAGAAGGTCCGAGCGATCCAGCGTGTGATTGGGTGCTGGAGAGGTGAATTGACACACGGCCAAATCAGAATTCACATACACAAGCATCCTCTCTGGGCTATATAATAGATACATCTATAGCAAAACTGACTCAATAAAAATGAACACAACAGATATGCCTAATCTGAATTATGGAGACATTTAAAAAAAATTTTGTTTATCATAAAAGTACATCTTACTTCAAACTTGCAAGCAACAAGGTTTGATTTTATTTATTTATTTTTTTAAACTTTTTTTGGTAGTGGGACATGGAAGCTAAAACACAAATACATTTTTTAACTTAAGTGCCAGACATACCTTATAATATTCCCAGTGCTCAGGAACATAGCCCTCCGGAATTTCAGCTAGCTCCGCCTCCCCTTAAAAACGATTTATAAAATCACGAATGCAATTACTGCCACATACAATACAAGTTAAATACACAGAAAGTGCAGTCTAATTGGATTAATTATTAATTAAAACTTACCAATGAATATATTTACATATGCAACGATTGCTGCAACTGGAATTCCAGTGAGTAAAATGTAGTATTTCTATAAGACACGAAAATATACGGAAATATCTATGTTATATACATATTATAACTTCACCATACATTACACGTTACTTGTACATCACTTTGAACAAAAGCGTCTAATACATACATATAAATGTAAAATTACTCAAAACATCAATGATTAAGTTATGCTTTAAAAACCAGCCTCTTCTTAAACAGCATACAAACATCATACAAACATCAAGATACCAAGCATGTATACGGTAGACATCCACTTAACGATAAATATTTTATCTATAATCTTGAAATTCGTCTTTAAGTGCTCGCATAGGGTAATATCCTTCCCCAGATAACAATTACATCAGCGCCAGGGAAGCAATTTTAATACTTGCCAAAAGGTGAAGGAATCGCCTATCGTAATAATCAGATGGCTTGATGACAAACATCTGTTTTCCATGGCTCCCAAAACGCACCGCCACTGCAAATCAAACACTTCGAATTGTTTGCAATTCTCCGTATCAGAACAGACACATTTTGATGCATAGATACATAGATAGACAGACAGGTAAATAGCATAATCGCAAGGCACTTCATCATTTCAGTTACGACTGAACAAGTATGAAATGTAAAAAAAGTAAATCAAACAGGTGTTGCATAATTCTTGCCTGCATATTACGCGTAAAACTACATGACCTGTTTAGTCAATAGTATCTGACTGATCATTGAGTTCAGTGCTTCCAAGGTCAAGGCCCAAAGTAATTTAAATCCTAAAAAATAACTACATACACACAGAGGATACGTATGACTGATACCTTTATCGCGCTCCCTCACAGTCCTAGTAAGCAAACCGCTTTTTGTAATTCCAGGTTTGAAGGGGTTTATTTTGGCCGCAATAGCGGCTGCAGACCGGAGGACGCTCATGCCCACCATTGCTACGGAGGGCAAGGAAGCGGAAATAGCGTCACATTACACTATAATTGACGAAACAAGTCGCCATATTTCTTAAGGGGGGAAAATCACGTGACAAAGCTGTTATGTGTTTAAATGTACGATTCGCTTTTTTAGTTTGTATATCAATACAAATAACTGTCTTTAATAAAATATTTCTCCTGGAGGGAAATAATTTCGTTTAAATAATTACCACTGTAATCACTACCCGTGGCGGTGGTAGTGACGTGTTATGAGCAAACAATAGAGCAAATATTTTATTTCAAAATACAGAATAATTTTAAACAGCATAAGCAAATGAATGAAGCAGAATTTCACTTTTAATAAATTGTTTTTACTTCTCAAAGAGCAAATGTCTCATTTTTACATACTAAACAAAATCTTATTTTAGTTGAGCATTTTTGTTCAGTATTTGGTACAATGTGGACCATCTCTTTCTATGTGTGTAAATTGCAATAAAGCATTTGTTGCAGGGATTAAATAGCTCCCAGACCAGACTAATGTTGTAGTGTCATAACTCATACCTGTAAAAATATACTATCTTTATAAATTAAGTTACCATCTGCTTGACAGGCAGACTGGGCCTAGTTATACATCTGCATGTTAACGCAAATTTACTTTGCTTCTGGGACTTCATCTGATACTGAAAGTTAGAAAAAAGTTCTATCAAAAATAATGGTACATCCAATAGAACTTTAACAGCCACAAGTTATATCTGTATGAAAATAGCAAGAAACTATATGAATCATTTTGCAGGTGTATTCACCACAAAGGATTTCTAAATGAAAATACAAAAGCTGGAAATAATTTGTACAGAATATCATTAAAAAAAAATCTACAAAACATCCATTGTTTTTCCTGAGTCCCCTGAAATCATGAGTTGTCTGGAAGGCTTTGTGGTATAAGATCATGGGCACTTTCGATCCACACACTGTTTGCCGCCCTCTTCGTATTCCTGCTTGGAAATCCACATTTGCTGGAAGGTCCCCTGTAGACGGAGAGGGTGGGGGATACACCATCACTGCCCTGAGAAACCTTTCCCCAGCAAAGCATAGGATTCATAACAACTTACCTTTACCAAAACCCAAGGTCTCTGTGCTTCAAATGTAATGAAACAACATATGGCAATAATGCGGGCATATGGTTAAACTATTTGCATGTCATAGTGGTATCTTACAGTATAGTTAGGGTGTCACCTAATCCATGACACACTGAACTACTTCAGGTTTTACAAACTGAAAGGCTCCTGTGTTCGGCTAATTAGTTCAGTTCTTCCTGTGCTTTGACTGGTTTGTTTGCTTGATTGAATGACTCATCCAGCCGTTTCATATGAACATTACTGACATGCATGATTATAGGAGATTGACCAATCAGCACACAAGAAGATCTCAATGCTTAAGTGAAAGCCAGGTCCTTCTAATTAAACTGGTAGGTTACAAATCCTGTCCTAGCTCAGACTGTGCCCCGTGACATGGATTAAGTGGTCACTCTACGTAGACGCAATTTTACCAGGGAGGAGCACCCTGCTGGTCAGATGAAAATGTTATTTGAACATCCATCCATCCATCCATCCATCCCCGCTTATGAAGTTCAATAAAATTAATTTAAATTGTAAAGCTATCAATCTGTAATAATTCATTAATTACAAATGTACTTATTCTTTTACAAATGTATATATCTGGATGAATGACCGGTTCTTCTATGAGAGATAATGTCCAGCCAGCGTCTTTGCAGAAAGCGACATGAATGGGAATCTGAAAATGTCATCCGTGGCAGCGTGCATAGCGGGAGGTCCAGACTTCATAGGACAGGGCCGCGGTGCTTACCAGGGATGCCAGGATGGAGCCGCCTATCCAGGCGCTGAACCGCCGCTCTACAGTGGTGTTGTTCGCGATCAGCTTCAGGCGCATGCTCTGATTGCAGGGGCGAAATGACAGGCCCTGTGTTAAGTTTTATTGTCACATGGGTTCCGAGGAACACACAGTGAAATTCTTAGGCTACAGGGGAAAGGACAAACTGCAGTGTGATAATAAATTCTTATTAATAATAATAATAATAATAGCAACCACTTGTTGGGTCTTTCAGAAGACAGTGAACTTATTAACGAATTATGATGACATGCATTCAGTTCTCCGATTGGGAATCGGATGGACAGGAACCGGGTCTTGCACTCACTGGTGGTGTCTTCTGGGAAAGCTCTCTGTTGAGCCTGTCCGTGAAGCCCTGGATGAGCGTATTGCCACCAGTGACTATTACACTGCCATAGAGGCCCTAGAAGACAGTGGAGGAGTGAAGTTTCATATCAGTTTCTGATACCACAACCAGCTGGACCGTACTGAATATTAAACAGAACCTTGTTACGCTTGGTCACCTCCTTGGCCACTCACCGGTCTGATGTCAATGTCACACATCCCTACACTGGTGGTCACCACATGGCCCACGCCGAGCATGGTGTTCCCCGACAGACCCTGCAGGAAGGACGACAGGCTGGGTAATGACTTAAAAGGAGCAACATGGCGAGGCCGTGATCAGCCAGGGATTTCCTGGGGGGGGCTTACCTTGGCGTTTGAAGGGTCAAAGAGCCCATCCGGGATTTTCAGCCTCTCGGCACCAAAGTCACAGTTATAGCCATTGGGTAGCTCATAGTGAACAGTGGGCATCTGGGCAGCCACTCTGTGAGGAAAGTCACATCCATGTTTGCATTTGTTCCTAAACACCCAGGACTTATTTACCACCAGTTCACTAAAACACAGCTCAACCCAGGTAGCATTTCAGTACATCAAATAACATTTTATTAGAACAAATGGTGGAACGTTCAGGTCCAGAAAATACAAATCCAGAGCAAGGTTTTGTTTCAACCAATCAGTTGAGTACTCTGTAACTGTGACTCTTTATACTCAACTGATTGGTTGGAACAAAACCTTGGACTGGATCTATAGTTTCTGGACCTGAACTTTCCACCATTTGTTCTAATAAAATGTTATTTCCACCTATGGTAATATAATGTAAATTATGTCATCATTTGAGATTATTAAATGTTTTAGAACTATAATTAGAGGTAGAGGAATGCAAAAAGCAACTCTGTACTAGATAAGCGACTGGACTCAGATGGATGGACAGACAAATGGACGAACAGCATATGTAATGAAAGTGGACTCACTGTTCATCATAAGGTGAATCAGAGACCTGCAAAACTGAGGCCTGGAAATCCTGGATCACAGTCTGGATGATCAGCCCAACCCAAACACATGCGCGTCAATGAGAAAACCCAAGAATTAGGCCAGCAAACCATCCAAGGTTGTAATTTATCATAAGTATGTACTGTGCCAACGTGACATTAATGTTGACCAGAGCAAAATGTGCATGAGGTTCCCACTTACATTACACATGTAGTTGTGCCAGGAACGGGTGACTTGAGGTAGCCTCTCTTTCTTCTTCCAAAGAGGCAGGGCCCCTTCCCGTACTGCCTCCTGTGAGGAATGCAAAGGCTAGCCGATTATTCTCAGAGCTGATGCAAAAATCCCACGTGGACAGAACAATCAAAACTTTAAATGGTGCCGATATATCTTTATCGTCTGGCCTGATGAGATCCAACTGTCCCTTGTTATGGGACATTCTCTCTCCCCAAAAACCATTTTTAAAGCTTCCTATGCTTAAAAGAAAGCTTTTATTTTGCTCTTTCACCTGAGTGGGTTCTTTGTCTGCTTGATTTCTTGTCATTGTCACTCCCCTCTGCATCGATTTCCCCCTTAAGGTCTTTTTGGCCCCTAACGGTGGTGATGGCTAAATGTAGCTTCATGAACCATTTGCTGTATTTTTTGACGCCACCAGATGGTGCTCTTCGCTTGCTTTGAGGCATGCTTTGAGCTTGTGTTTTGAACAGACAGCACCATAGAGTGGGGAGAGAAAATACAGCAAGTGGTTCATGAAGCTTCTTTTGGCTACTTAACCAGACCCAAGCTTTCCCATAAGGTCATCCCCCTTTTTTTGGCTATCAAAACAAACCTGAAGTTGAACTTGTGGCCTAAATTTATCTACGCCAAGATGGCGCAGTGCAGAAATCATGTAGCATACCTAGTACTATTCCTTTTTAAAAACAGCGCCCTTGGGAAATTTGGGGATGTCCCTATAATTATGAATGAACGGGACTGCATTTTATCTGGTCTCACCTTGGAAGCGATCATGTAAGGCGGAATGATTTCAACATTTAGCTCCTGAAAGAGCTCCCGGCATTGCATGCTCATGAAATCCCCAGCAAGGGGCGACTTGACAATGCCTGAAAAAACAAACAAGCAATCTCACTCATTATTCATATAACACTTAATGTCGACCTCATACCAAGACACAGAAACAAAAAAATTACAAATTTCAGTTCGTACATTTCAAACATTTTGTTCTATCAGATGATTTTTCCTTGCAGTAAAATTCTTTCGTCTCTTTGCCTGTCCTTCATCCCATTCTTTAATTTCACTGCAGTTCTGACCCTGATGGATGAAAGACTGAAACTCAGCCCTTGAGGCTCTTCTGAGTAAATGGGCCTTAATTAGGTCCCAGACTTGTTTTTCCAGTGGGAAGGAGCACAGCGGAAACAGATATGGTATCTGTGCGGTTTCGCCTTTCTCATTAAGCACCCCGCTTCCCAGTTTCGTCCGCATTAACAGAGCCTGAAGGACAGACGTCTCAGATTCTCTTCGGTGTTAGAGCAACTGACGCCACCTAAAGATAGCTCATCATAAAAATGATGCAGAATTCCCAAGTTGTGACAATACTGGAAAAGCACTACGCCTCAATGACATTCAGATTGTATTACTGACCGGCAAAAGAAAAGCAGAAAATTATCACCAGACTCCCCGTACTTCAGTAACCCTATAAGACACATCTTTAAAGGTGCAAAGTTGCATATCGATTAAGGCATCATAATGCCGATATTATAAGCAGAAAGGACACAGATAGTTTAAATATAAGTGAGGCCGGTCTGGAAACGAGATAGCCTATTAGGAGAAGGAGCTTGCCTTGTTGAAGGACATATCCGTCATGCACGGGAATGGCTGTCGTGTGAGTGGCCCCACTGTCCAGCACCAGGCCTGTGGATCGACCATTGGCGAATCTGAAGTATCGCAGATTAAGGAACGACAACGTGGCTCGGACTTTAAGCACTAGTAGTTGCGTGTGTAATATACAGAAACAACTAGCTTTTAATTATGAAGAAGCAAATTCAAAACCTACCCCATCAGGGGGATGTGTGTGGCTCAGTGAGCTGGACTCTGTGTCTGTGATCGGAAGGTTGCTGGTTCAAATGGGTGTCGACAGCCTGATCCTGGCCTTGGACCCTTAAGCAAGGCCCTTAACCCCCAGCTCCAGGCGTGCTGCATGCTGCCTGACCCTGCGCTGTAACCCCCAAGCATGCTCTCACCTATATATGCATCTGTGCATCTCAGGGAAAGCAAGATGGAGTAGGCCAAAATATGAAAAAGTATCACTATTCTATTATTCATCATAGTGTAAAACTTTGCTATCAGTGGTGGGGCCAAGTCAAAGATAATCATCATAATGATAATCATCATAACTGCCCAAGTTCATCAAACACTTCATAACCAAACAGCTTCATGTAGAGCCGTGTAGAACCTGACAGCTGGTCCACCGTAATCTGCCCAGTGGGTCATGTGACATCATCACAAGGATACGAAGACAAGACTGCAGTTTTGCACAGGAAAAAAGCAGGGATGTTGTAATGCTCAAACATCAGCTCAGTCAGCTTCTCCCTCTTCGCTCTTGAGTTCCACTGTTTTGGGACAAAAGAAGATAGCAAAAATGAGTCAAGCTAGTAAAGATACAAGGTTCGGCAGCATGATCACTGCCTGACATCAAAAACACTGTAATTTCTTCTATGTTTTGAATACTCACAGGAGCTTCTGACATGAGCACTGGGTGCAGGCTGGGCTCGGACTTGAAATGCATCTTGTAAGTGTGATCTAAAATTGCTTGGAAACCATCCCAGTCATCAACTGTGGACAGAGAGAGAGAGAGAAAGAGAGAGAGAGAAACCAGTTATCAGTAAGTAACTCACATCGATACATGGTGCTTAGGATGATTCCCAGGACCAGAATGCTCTCCTGCAGGACTTGTTTCCCTATTTGCGTCTTCATTCCATAATTTTCTTTTGTTCAATAAAAAGTTCTCTACTCTTAGACGGTTTGTAATAACCTGAAAACCAACAGTCTGAGGACTGTAATAAGAATCTCACCAATAGTACCTTTGAGAGCAGGCGCCAAATCTTCAAGTTCCCGCCCAATCAGCATGCTAGTGAGGTCACATGCATACAAACTAAAGACCCACCCCTACACTCTAACAAGCTAAGGTTCGACACTTTGGAGGATCTCTGTGAAAGACAACATCGAGCAGTTTCTTGAAATATCACAACTGCAATAACTGGCAGGACAACGCAGTTTTGGGAAAAGCAGTCTCAAAGGATGCAAACTTACTGATGCCATTTTTCAGGGGGGACGCAACTTCCATGTTGTCTCTGGGAACCCACAGCTGGTTGGTGTCAATATGGTAGACGGTGCCACCTGGTTTGCTCTTGTCTCCATCTGTTTCCATTGGGGTGCTGCCATCTTCTCGGTCTAACGTCATCCCAATCGCTGTGGGAAAATCAGCCTAAGGGTGCAAAACATCAGACACTACCCATCTTAATAGTTTGTAGCATTTTTAACATGATGAGGCCTTAAACAACAAATACAGATAAGTGATCGACTAAAATTAACAAAAAGGAATGTAATTATCAGTACAGAGTATTATTTTTGTTTTACACATATCTGAGATTTTACACTATAACCTTCGGCTGGATAAAGGCCAGTTCATACCGCGAGCGCTTTGAGTCGCACAAGGGGGGTTAGTGACATCAGGGGTTGGCTGCGGACGGTGCGTGTGTAACCCAGATTTTTGAGTCTAGCGGAAACCGTGCGCGTCAACTGCACGTGTGCAATACAATTGACTAGGTATATCCAGTAGGTGGCATGTATATAAACTTTGTCCTGTCAATTTGTTCAGTTCAAAACAATAGACATCAGTAGCTCTGCAAGTCATGTCTCATTTATGTTTGTTCAAGATTAATGATATTTCCCAACTATGTCTTGATTAGTATTGCTTTCTACACAAAAATCACATTTTACCACAAGAATCGAATTGCACTTTCAATGAGAAATGTGACTGGGCAGAGGTGAATAGATGTATGACAAAGCCTACATCTTAACTAGTTTTACAAAAAAAAAGTTTTTATTGTTTTAAAAACCTTAGATGACCTGAAACTAGCTGTCATAAACCTTATCTCTTCCTACTTTTGCGTACGCTTCATTCGCGCCAAGAAGACGACATCTGCCCCCGGCAGGTCTGGAGGAACATCCAGTACGCATGCGCCGACCGCGACCACCTGCATCCCCAGCCGGGCAGCGCACAAAAGGCGAAAGTAAAGTACGAACTAGGCTGAAGCGGAAAGGTTCATTCATTCATTTTGTTTTCTATGGGACAGTTCAAGGGCATACATTTGGGTATGGACTGTAGGTACGTGTCTCTACCAATATTATAGAAGTAGCGTGTGTGGTTTTTTTTTGGGGGGGAGCGGGATGGTCCCTAACAATTTTGAAACCAAACCTATGCCCTTAAGTACTTATAACAAAGACGGTAAGTGTGAGCCCAATGTTTTCCACTAAAATAATACCAAGCACATATAGTGTATTGCATACTGTCTTACCTTAGGGCAGTCCTCGCCTGCATAACCAGCCCTCACGCTGTATGATCCGATGTCAAACACCAGAGCTCCAACCTCATCTGTGGTTAGCAAGATAAATCACATTTCAGCGTATAACAACTCGATTATTTTAATACAAGATCACAGTTTTATAAAACCGTGTTCACAAAAGGCGTTACCAGTTACATGCGTTTATAAAACGTTTACTGGGCAATTATAAGTATCTGTCTGCATCAACAATATCGTCATAAACACATGCACATGTCAGACGAAGTGCAAAGTATCAGCGCATCTATCAAAAGCTACAGGTTTAGCACCATCCTTAACACTGATTACAATTGCCTCGTCGCATTTGTCTTTAACATTGTTTCTCGAATTGGTTTGTTTGAGAAAGTAGACGTAAGATATTTAGCCGGAAAACTCATAAGACTACCAGGAGCGATGGATGTGCAGGTAGTCGCAATGATTGCACACAACTGAAAGACACCTAATGTGGCCTCATATGTTTATAGCGAGCTTTACCTCACCTCCACCATACACTCCTCCGCTCATCCTCGCTGCTGACTGAGTGTTAATAAAACCAGAGAAGTTATTTAAACACTTATACGGCTACGCAAAGCTATACAACCCCCGGCCAACAAGAGGAAGTCCTGCCCTGAACACATTCGCAAGGTGGTGCTACCTAAAACTGAACATCACGGCTAAACGCCGAAGTCTGCTCATTGGACAGAAGTGCCTCTCCTTCCTGCTTGTGCGCAAACATGTGGGCGTGCCCTGAGGCGTTTCTACCAAGCTTGGTTGAGGATCAGCACAGCGTTTCTCGTTCACTCATGATGTAGTGGCCGTCGTTGAGCGTCAGTGTGAACTTAACAGACTGTCTTAACATTCAGTTATAGTGTGTAAGCCTCCCGTAAATGTAGATTACGATGACTCAATATTTTTTTTAAATCCTCAATATCATAATTAACTCCTATTAACATTATTTCACCGAGGTAGAATGATAAAAATACTTTTTTTATTATTATCAACAAACCATAAAACAGTGTTAGTTAAAAGGTAAACCGCTCTTTTGTTGCAATGCGAAATAATGAGAAATGCAATTTAAATTGTGCATGAAATATATCAGACCCCTACGATTTATGTGGATATATGTTTGGGAAATGGATAGAAATTTAAGTGCATATAAAGTGATGTTCTATAATATAACCAGTATTGACATTAAGGAATCATAACGACACATTTCCTGTCACTTTGAGAAATTTACAGAGACTCCCCCCCACCCCCAACTTCACCGTCTTGTAGTGGATCAGCTGTCAGTTTGTTGCTGCTCCTCTTTGCACCCACAAGTTGGAAGAAGCGACGCCACGTTCCCCCGGCTTGCCCACAAAGGGACTACACTGGGATGGTTACTTTTCCAAATCCCCAGTCCAACGCTACTGGAGAAGGTTAGTGGTCACGTGTTTAGAGCGAATCAAACTTTCCGAATTTTAATGCAATATCTGTCTGTCACATTTATTCAAATTAGTCTCTAGTCAAAGGAATATAAAATCAATAAACAACAAGCATTATTATGGCGACTGTCATCACTTAGCCGAGTCTTATTTGATCGTAGTGTGACCTATGCGATAAAATACATTTCTATTTGACTCCAGCAAACGCTCCGTTTGTGAAGTGTTGTACAGGTTTTCTGTTAGTACTCCATTTTTTCCTGCAGTCCATAGACGCGAAGTTAGGTGAACAAATCTATTGTCATGTGGGATTGTGTGTGTTTGTGCATTGTGAAACATGCAATTTATAACTATCAAACTCCGTCAAGTGCTGGTAATGCTGTCTAATGCGTCTACGAGGCATCCTCTGTGTCTGGTGACTAGACGTG
>JAOYFF010000045.1:9116120-9141192 GCA_025773925.1 Cryptomyrus ogoouensis | reverse complement strand
CCGCTCCCCAAACCCCCAATCTCCAGTAGACGGGGGGTGTGGTGTCGGAGGGGAGCTGTCATGTATCGTTAACAGTCTGTGATCGGCTCTTGCACCTCGAAGTGAATTACAAGGGGTGGGGGCCAGAGCAGGACAAGAGGGTGGGAATCAAAGGGCCAAAGTTGCCCCCGGCCGGGGCTGCCCCTTCAGTCCTTGGGGGTTCACTTGCCCTTTATTCAAAACAGATGTGGGTCTCCAGGCCCTGTCTGTCACCAGTGCCTCCCTCAGATCCCATCTCCCTCCCCCGACACGTCGCGAGATAAACGCCTGCCGGGCGCAGCAAGGGGGCCAGGCTGTCTCTTCACAGCAAAGCTCCCCCCGTCAGCCCCCGCCAAACCCTGGAGGGGGGGATCCCGTGGCTGTCGAGGCCACAGCTTCTGCCTGTTCTCTGATATTTTCCCGAACCCCCCCCTAGTGGAAATGTGTTTTTTTTTTTTTTTTGCCCCTACAGTGGGGAATTTACTTTGAGACAGAAGGAACAAGTAAAGTGAAGTCGTGTGGTGGGGGGGGGACCTGTGGTCCGGTTTTTATTAAAGTAGTAGGTGTTAGGGGTAAACTCCCGATACAGAACGTGGGGTGGCCCTCCTGGGCGGTGAGGGGGCCATTTGTTTTACATTCCTGGGACTTTGTTTGCATTTTCCCGGCCTTTCATCATGGAAATCGATTCGGAAGGCCGTCGTATTATAGCCGCACTCGCAGGTTCAGCATGTAGCCCTGAAACTCCCAGAATTCCTCTTCCTACCAGTCAGAGGAACCTGTTCCCGGAGTGCTCTCTGGGCGTTCCGTACAAACGTGCCACACTTCTGTGTGCTCCTGGGGACCTGGTCCACTGCAGTTCGTCTTAAACAGATCCCCAAAAAATAAATGCACCTGTCGTAGAGAAGGACCCCACTGATGCATGGCATTGCCACAAACACACCAGCATGTTCCTGGAGCCGCCCAGACCTGTAAATGCCCCCCTATGTCATTTCTACTGCCTCCAAATTTCAGCTTGTTTAGTGCCAAAACTGTCCCGCGAAATAACTTCATGCTGATTTCATATCACTATAAAATTTCAGTTATAACTGGAGAAATAATGGCATATGAATTACCCATTCCATTAATAATGAATATTTACATGTTATTCAATAATTAAATTTTGCCTAAAGCTTAATTTTTCGTCTTTTGTCTTTTGTCTTGTATGACCGAATCATCATTCTTTATTCTTTATTGGCTGTCCCCTTGTATTACCGTCACCCGTTTGTTGCTGGTCCGCGTTTTGGGAACACTGGCCTAATAAAGTATTTCTGAATCCCCCAGCCCCCGGGGAGCAGATAACCGTGGCCGATAAGGCGTGTCCCGGGGGCGCGGGCCCTTGGCACGGAGCGAGGTGCCTCAGAGGACAGCCGGGGCCCATTGATTTGTTTAACAAATTAGCCGTGATGATGCCAGGTGGGACCGGCTCTGTGGCGGCCGGGGTCAGCCTGTCACACGGCTGCTGACAGACCAGATACCCCCCCCCACTGCCTTGATCTCTTCATTCCCACAGAATTGCTCGTTTGAGTCGATTCCCCATGGGAAATAAAAGCCTCAGTCTCTACCCCTTGTCTTCCCCCCCCCCCGAGCGCTACGAATCGACTCCCTGGAAGGTTAGATCCCTCCCACTCACCCTCCCCCTCTTAGCCCCCACCTTTCTGCCTGTTCTCTCCCCACCCCAAGTGCCGTTTGCTTTTGGAACTCTGGGAATTAAATTTGCAGAGTCTGACCGTCACTCTGCTTGGCCAGCTGAGGCCGTGACCAGCCTGCCTCTCTGGTTGTCTTCTGGTATTATCTTGCCATCTATGCAGCACACAGGTTATGACCCACCCGGGTGTCCCTAAACTACACAGTCTCTTCCAGCTGACCTACCTAGTCATTCATGACTGTCACTTTCCCAGAATGCACCAGGTCAGGCAGCTCTCGTATCGGTATTCCAGCCTATAGAGTAGTGGCGTAATTCAGGTCATGTCTTCCAGAGTCAGCTTTTTGCTGGGCTTTCTAATGGTAACTGTTCTGCTCCATGGTGGTAATTCTCAACAACCGCAATCATACACTCACTTCCCTCACTACGGTGGTCATAATACTTGTTTTTTTCTTATAACATTGAGATTTGAAAATGGCGTCAATGTGGCTCTTGTTGAGCTGTCGCCTCACAGCTCTGGGCCTGGGAGCTGTAGGGGATTTCCCTGAATGTTCCAGTTTCCTACAGTTAGTTGTCTAGAGGATGACTGTCAGGGCGTGTGTGTATGTATGTTCCCGGTTATATGGACTGACATCCTGTCCAGGATGTACCCCAGCCTGGTGCCCCCTACTGCTTAGGACAGGCTACAGGCTTCCCCCCGACCATGACTGGGTGAGTGGATAAATGGATGGAGAAAATTAGAACAGATTTCCACAGAAGGCAAATGAAGACGTTTTCTGTTGGATTTATGTATTTCTTTGTAAGGTAGGTACTGGAGTGCATGCACTGCCAATGACTGCTAAGGGTAAGGAAGTCTCACTAACTAGCAGACTCAACCAGTTAACCCAAAAGATGGAAGTTGCTGTTGAAGTCACGGAAGGATTAGGTGACCAACAAAGTCGGAAGCTCAGACTTCCTCATAGGTGGTGACGCACACCTGGGCAGGATTTGGTTTTCTCTGCAAACATGATGAGCTTCTGTGTTTCCACCATGACACCGAGGTCACGGTGCAGGAAGGGTGCACAGTCAGCTGGGTCCCGGAGACTCCCCTCCTTCGAAAGCAGAGGGAGGGTGTAAGCAGAGGAAGGAGGAGATGTTTGGATTTAATTTCCGCAAGCCTCATCCTTGCTGATATACGGTGTCTCTCTGTGGTTGACACTTAGCTTATTATATAAATAGTGCAAGATGAGAACAATTGGTACTTGTAAGGAGAAGTCATTTGGTGCCAGGTAACTGACAGCCGTATTTAAAAGCGGTCGTTGTTGTTATTATTGTTGTTCAACCCAATTTGACTCTTGACACTGATGCCCCAGAGGAGCGTGGCAATGCCCTGAGGGTGAACCTCCAACGTAAACCTCTAACAGGTCCCTTTCCCGCACCTGGAAACCGAGAATTCGCTTCCAACACCCCATACAACCCCGCTGGTCCCTCTGCCAGTATTTGGTACACAGGTTTGACAATCTGTTGAAGACTTTCTGCAGAACAAGACTTCCTTTTGTACCTTCTGTTAGGAGAGGACAAAAACAAAACAGTACAGACAGGTCTAACGGCATGCCACCACGTGGAGAAAACATCTGCAAGAAAGGATGAGGCATCACCCCAGAAGTGCCTAACAGCTTCTTGGTGAAGTATTCTTGGTCTTCAATGTTGAGGGTCTTCAGGCATGAGGATGTGGATTGGTGGGGTTCCTATGTCGGTTCCTAGGCCTTCCTGGTAAAGGGTCCGGTAAGAAGCCATGATGGTTTGTCGGCCTGGAGCCAGGAAGCCTCCGGAAGATTAGGGCTGTTGACATTGACGTGGCCCCTAGCTAATTAAACCTGGCTTGAAATAAGTATCCTGGCAAAGGGAGAAAATATGCAAGAGCACCACGTCTTGTAGTGGAAGGAGCCTCTCCCTTCGGCACTTCAAACTCCGCTTTTTTTTGACGTTTCTCTCCCCTTTGATTTCTCTCCCGCTCCTCGGCTCTTGCGTGTTTGGTCAATTAACCACAGCTTGACACGCTGCACCTCGGGCTCTTAGAGCGGCAGCAGAGAGACGGCCAGCTTTGTGTTTTCTTAGTGGTCTGTTCTCAAGGGTCCAGGCCACCAGAGTTGCGTTTATTAAGAGGTTAGAACCACAGATGAGAGCAAAGGTGGCCCTGGAAAGCTGGGAGGCAGCATATGGAACTGACGAATCCCTGATGGGGAGGGAACGGGCACCGGGGGGGGGGCACCCCCACGGCTATCTGGCACACAGCCACCTGCCCGCCCGGGTAGCCCATAATCACAGCTGAAGTCCGCCAAACCGTGGCATCCTTACATGGCTTTTATCCCAGCCCTCACTGTTCCCTGTTAGGAGACCCTGCTTTGTGACCACACTTCTCAGGGGGAATGTACAGTGAAAGAGACTCTATAGGTCTATTATGCATTCGAGTGATTCAGTCACGTTGCCATTTATGTGACATCTCAGCATCTATCTGCTTGTTATTGAAGACATGTTCACAAAAAAAAAAAAAACACGTTCCATATGTTGTGTAATTCTTTTACCTCCTCTGGGGTTTTCCAGGAGTCTCTCGTTCCTACATGTACGGTATTCCTTTTAGGCTGAGGGGCAGAGTGAGTCGTTCGGGTTTTCATGTGTTTCCAGAATGACCCCGGAGTGAGAGAGAGGGAGAAGGACGGCTCTGGGTGCGACTCCCGCGGGAAAAAAAACAGCTGAATTCTAGCTGAGGTACTGTGGCTGTGCACTGGGTCTCCCGCCTCCCACGCAGCGCCAGCCTGACTCCAGTTAAAGATGGAGGATTCTTTCCAACATCCCTTCAGACAGAGGCTGCACAGTTGCTTGGCAGCCTCAGGTTCGTGGGTCCCCTTAAACAGGCACCTTTAATTTAAATATACAAATGAATATCCATCTATCTTCTAACCACCTATCCTGGTCAGTTAAGTGTTTATTATATATTAATTAAGGTATTCTTAAAGACTCGTGTGCCTTTAATGGAGTCTTCCCCAACCTTTTCTCACTTTTCTCACCTTTTCACACTTTTCATTAGGTAACTATCCCAGGGCTCACCACTGATTAACACACATTGGCTCTTACCAATAACACGTATCACATTGTTCTTAACCTGCTGGTTCAGGATCAAGTATGTTTCCCTTTTCAAAAATGTATCCACGATCTTGTCTGTTTACAACAGGGCAGTTTGCAAACGGGTGTCAGTTGTAGGGCGGTCTTATTCTCGGCAGCATTGGATCACATGACAAACGCACTTAAAGCCTATTGGACAATTAAATTGTCTTCGTCTGAGCCCCTTAATGTACCTTCATAACTGAACTGTTACTATATGAGCTTATTTTATTTAGCTTATTTGCACAAACACACACACACACACACACTGAATACAGAGGCTGCTGTGGTTTTGGAAACAGTGTCAGATATCTTAAGTCTCACAGTGGGTCAAGGACTTGATTTAATTACTCAAACCAATTAAATCAAGATCACTGAGGAACGTGACGGAATCAAGGAAGGGGCCGGTGTTTTGGAAAGAGGGCTGGATCCATGACATCCATCATGGCCCTAAGTAACTGATTTAGAGTCCGGCAGACACGTGGACAGATATTACCTCGTCATACTCGTTTACCCATAATTCCCTGAGTTGGCCCTGGTAGCGGTAGCTTTTGTCCCATCTGTACTGTGGTGTCAACCTTTAAAGAAAAATGTCAATAGACTCAATCTCATCACTGGATGTAAGTGTGTGGTGTGAGAGGTCATGGGGGGGGCGGTGTCGCGCTTCGGAGCAGCCTGGTGCTGGCGGTTTGGAGTGATGTCCTCCTGACCGAGACTCTAAGCACATTTTGGCAAAATAATCATAAAACCACCTTGACATGCGACACACGAACAGATCAGCCCTACACAGGCGCCCATAACCCTCACGACTGCGTTTTCACAGCTATTTATTTCTGTAGTTCTTTTTCATACACAGAAATAAATGTTTCTTTTTTTGTTAGCCGGCGTTGCTGTTCTGTCTGGCGGTAAGATATTGCTCCGATCGGAATGAAAACCATCTATCCTTCGGGCGGTAATTTCATTCGGTGACAGTGACTCTTCCGGCGGGCCGACCGCGTGAATGAGGTGTGAATGATAACGACGTCACGAGTGGCATGCTCCGGTCTACAGCCCCCCCACCGCGCAGAACGCAGGATGCTGATGAGCAAGGAGAAATTAGTGCCAGGCTAAGGGAGGGGAAGGGGCCTGCAGGTTTATTAGAACAACATTTTATTGTTGTGGAGGAAGAAAGAAAGAAAAATGAAACGGTTAGGGATGGGGCTGTGGGAGGGGGGCAGCCTTACAGAGCCATCACTCAGCGCCTCCTAATGGCTCGATTTTTCAGAGCGAGACAATAGCGTGACGCCGACTGCGATGCCCCCCGGGGGCTGAGAGGGAGCTGTCTGCCCGAGGGGGCAGGAGCTGGATTAGGGGGCGGCTGTCACATGGCTGGTGACATCGGTACTGAGACAGGGACCCCTGTGACATGGCCCTGGGGCTGGGGGGCTGAGAGAGTGAAGTGTGATGGGGGAGGGTCCCTGAAAGTGGTGAAACCTGCCTAAGGGTCACACAGATATGGGCCGGGGGGGGTTGCTAACTGGGGGATAAGAAAGCTAATATCATCAGTGTATGGGGGGGGGGGGTATTTTTCACTCAGCGAGGTCAAATCCCCTCACCATCCCCAGCAGACTCTCTAAGACAGAGTTTCCCAACCCAGTCCTCCCAGTACACCTGTACCAGGTATTCTATGTTCTTGATTGGCTGGGAGCTGGGAGAGAGCAAAAATGTGGGCTGGCTGGGTGTCCCCGAGGACCGGACTGGGAAACAACGGTGCCCCTAAGGGACACCCTACAGATGGTCAGTCCAGTCCTACTAAGCAACCGTGTTACTGTTCTTTTTTTCGGTAAAATCACATGCAGTGACTTTAAAGGTCACTGTATGTATGTAACACGCGGTCCGGTAAAACCGGTACTGGAAACGCCAGCGGGGCATCTTCATGCTGTCAAGCACGTACAAGTCAGCCTGGCTACCCATAAGGCACTGCAGTTCCACACGGTTCCACATGTGGCCTCCAGCCGCTATGACGTGTGTGTGTGTGTTTCTGGATTATATTTATATTACATTGTGAGGACCATTATTCAGGTCCCCACAAACATCTGTGAATGCAATGAAAAAAATAAGAATTCCAAAAGTCTCGTATTTTGTTTGGTTACTTATGATTAAGGTTAGGGCTGGGTAGGGGTTAAGGTCGTCATGTTGGGATTAGAGTTTTCCCCATAGAAATGAATGGAGAGTCCCCACAAAGATATCATTACAAACCTGTGTTTGTGTGTGTCTGTGTGTGTGTGTGTGTGTGTGTGCATTCACATGTTTGCCAACAAGGACATGCTGGCGTGATTCAGTCTGTCGCTATGGGAACATCTGCTCCATTGTGACACAGTAGGCCCCTGGGTCACCGGCAACGATGTCACAACCCACATGCTCCATGTCTTCCAGCTGGCCCCCTGCCAGTGCTTTAGGTCACAGGGGTTGCTGTTTGTGCAGCTTCAGGTCTTTAAAGATGGCTGCCATCACTGAGGTTCGCCTGCTTCTCACTCTCACTCTACACCTTGTTTGTGTCGCTTTTGATGAAATTGCTGGGGAAACATTCGTTCAGAATTCTTCCCGTAGCCCCGACGCACAATGCAATCGTCGATCATATGATGGAGTCTGTCGCCATGGTTACGCAGAGCATTCCGCAAGTATTTTTCCCCTTTACGTTTTTTCCCCCCACTAGTGTGGTACAGGACAGAATTAATCTTTCTGGCCATATATTTGACAAGGGAGGAGAAATGAGCGTCTGTGATTCCCTGATCTGGCCTGAAAAGGGAATCGCTCTGCTAACTCTCGGATACATCAATCTGTGGCCACAGCGAGCTGGAAATTCTGACAAGTTATTCGGATAACCTACTCATGAGTGACACATTCTCGGCTTAGAAAAGCACGGTGACAAGGATGGCAAACAGCATTTTTGCTACATAGTATACAGTCAGAAAAGAAAGTACTAATTTTTATCATTGTACAATTACTTGTCACTGGGGCTGTACCCTCAAGGGTCTGCCAGTTGTACCCTAGCTGTAAGTAACTGTACCTTGTACCATTGGGGTACATTAATGTTGTTTGTACCTTGGTGAATAAAACTATACCAGGGCTGTACAGTTTTTTCTGACAGTGTAGTGTGACACACAGATATGATCATTAATAATATGGATCAGTGTCACAAATCAAGACTGTTAATTAGAAATGACAGTTTGATGTTTTGTGGGGTTGGGAGGGGTAAGCATTATGTTGAGGGGATAGGCTTTTCCAGCCTTGACTGGGTGGAGGAGATGGATGAGTGTGGAGGGGGGGCTTTCCGAGAAACTCTCCCCCTGCAGAGTCTGGTAGGTTGCTTGGTTGCCATGGTGACATCCATACATTGCACTCTGGCCCCGCATGTTTAGATAGCACGCGTTTGTGAGATACCTGCTAAGTTCCACTCCCTTGAGGGTCCATTGTGTGTCAGGTGCTTAGAGATGTTTTCAGACTCTCCTCCTTGTGTTTCCTTAATACTGTTGTTTTCGCTGAGAATCGGTTGTTTCCAGAATCAGCATCGATAAGACGACCTCCAAGCGTTAAGGTCTCTGTCATTCAGCGCAGGCCTAAAAGACTTCCTGTCCCTCTCTCGGCTAATAATCGGTCCGGATGCATCCAGAGCATACCGAGAATTTGCAGAAGCAGGAGCCAGAGACAGGCTGGGTGAGTGACTAGCATTAAGGCTTCGCGATTCATGTCTCATTAGTTCTGATCGAGGAAAGTTTACATCAATAACATGCCATTTTAACAGAGGCATGATGAAAGAAAAAAAGCTGGACAGAAACTTCTAGCAATCTTCGCTGATAATGAGCGGTTATGGATGTATCTGCGGGCAAGCTTCTGGAGAATCCTGCTCTCTGTGTGACGCCCAGGCTTTAGGGGCCATATAAGTCTCCCCCACCCACCCCCCACCAGAAGTCCAGTTCAGTTGAGCTCATGCTTTGGCCAGGATCTCCTGTGAGCCATGAGGAGAGCAGTCCTGATGCTATACCCCCCCCTCCCCCAACAGATCATTCATCACAGCCAACTTTTAATATCGCGGAAGCTGCCAGCGCTGCCATGGCAACGCGCCATTCCCACAAAGCGTTCTCCGACTGGACTCTCTCTCTTTTTTTTTCCGGAGTTATGTTTGGCCACAGTGCGCCTCTTTCCCGTCCTTTCCCGCCACGGTCGTTCGGATACGCTGCATGCTGTTTGTGATGGCCCGCCTGCGGGGGTGACATTTGCCTTAGCCTGTCACGTACCGAGTTTCGGGGTGTGGCGCTCCTCGCTCCCTGTTTCGAATGCGCTGGCTCGTCAGATCAGATTCTCGCCGCAGATTCCGCTACCTGCGATGCAGCCAGCCCCGCAGCCGCAGCCAGCGCCTCCCACCGCTTCACCTGTCACTCTTAGCCAGCACAGCTGGACGCTCTCCAAAGATGGGGCTCCCACCCTGACCTGAACCTGCAACCTTCTCACCTTAATTGCTCCAGCACGACGCTTTCAGATGCTGACTTCCCTCATTCAGCCAGCAGATTTTTTTTCTGCTGTTTGCAGAAGGAAGTTTCTAGAAAACTCCACAAGGAGCGAAGGCTAAAAGCTGGCATGGACCCTTGCAGGGGAAGAAGGCGCTCCAGCAGCAGCCCTGGTACCCGCCCATCCCCTGTGCATTTGGGTCCAGGAGAGCCTCAGAGAGGCCTGCCAATCCCACCCCCCCCCCGAGCAACTGTCCTTTTTTCACAGCTGGGCTCCAGCTCAGTCGGCTCCCATACACATGCTGAAGCCCCCGCTTAGCAAACTGGACTTTTTTTTTTGGTGGTGGGGGAAGCAGCTTCGTCCTGACATGACCTCAGCACCTGTCCTTCTGACCCCCACCCAGGGCCGTGGCTGGTGATGCTACAGGCATCTTATCTCTTGTCTTATTTCACCTTTTAATACTCTGTTGAGTGAAGCAACAGCGTCAATTCTACTTTTGGACCTCTTTACTGGGTGGGTGGGGCTGGTTCTGGTGCTTAAGGGTCGGGCTCAATGGGGCTGGAAAAGCAAACACTCTTGGAAGGGGGGGGGGGGTGGGGGGGCGGGGGGGGGCGGGGTCAGTGGTCACTGCTCCAGGCCACAGCTGTGTGTCACGCTCTTTCTACCTGTCCAGGTGAACTTTTTTTGTACTCCCGTATGACACAAAGCTTTCAGTATGTAGTCCAGTCAGCTGAAGAGGTGATCTTCAGAGAGGCCCCATTGAGCTTTTTGTTTTGTTTTTTTTTTTTGTTTTTGCAGGGGCAAGTTTAACATTGTTATTCAGCCACTCATTGTATGACGTGTACTGCGTTGTATCGGCATATATGCCCACGTATATATGCACGTAGAATGCAGAGGTATTGTGCGAAATCCCTGTCGTCTGGTTCTATTATTTCTGTCCATTTTCGACGTGTGTAATGTATCCAGTACTAGCCAATGCCAACCATCTGACATTCATATGCATTATAAAACATGCAAGCATACTAATGTTGCAGTGATTTACGTGAAATATAATATTAATATCAGTATTAATATTATATTTAGTGGATATTTCCACAAAAAAGAAACTGTTTTCACTTGACCTGCAATGGTGCACTGTGGTTGTTAGATCAGTTCCCAGGGAGATTCTGATGCTTCTCGGTAATTTTCTCGTTAATTTTTATGTTGTGTTAAACTGACGCTGTTGGTTTTTTTTTTTTTTGGTTTTTTTTTACCCTCCTCCCCCCCCCCTCCTCGTCCTCACTTGTTTCGTATTTCATCTGTATTCCAGTATTGCCCATCCCCTTGTCTCAAAACGCCACTATGTTTGCGGAGCAGGACGGCGACCACACGGCCTCAGCCGCAGTTGAAGGTCATGTCATGCAGATGTTGCATTCAGAAGGAAAATCATCAGTGTTTTATGCAATAAAGCTTCTACAGCTGGAGGTTTGCCGTCCGTCCCCCCCCCCCTTAGTTATATCTATGTCAGTCTGGTGTCTGGCTGAGAATCACCAAAAAACACCCAAGGCTATGACTGCCATCCCCTCTCCCCCTGAAAGGGCATATTGTAGCTTGAGAGATGAAAATACCCATAATGCACTAGATACACTAACCTCTCTTGGGGGGGACTCCTTGGGGAGGCGAGTAGCGGGGGCAGCCTGGGGCTCACAGCCATATGCATTTATTTTATTTTTTTTAATGACAGGACATGGCAATAATTCACATCAAATTAGAGCAGAAGATGGAAGGCACTATTTGGGAAAGTGTGCCAGCCTGTGGAGGGACCGTACATGTTTGACCCCCACCACCTATGAAAATTCATGTCCTCAGCGTGGCCTTGCGTGCAGACCTGCATGCTGCGTACAGCAGGCCTCCTCTGGTAGAAGCAGGCAGGTGTGGCAGAGGCGGCGTTGCTAACCGGGGGACCCTCGCTTCAGACATAGGCTCCTGTCATAAGGCTTTGACAGAGATGCTGCCTTAAGGCCTTGTGTGCAGGCCTGCATGCTGCGTACAGCAGGCCTCCTCTGGTAGAAGCAGGCAGGTGTGGCAGAGGCGGCGTTGCTAACCGGGGGACCCTCGCTTCAGACATAGGCTCCTGTCATAAGGCTTTGACAGAGATGCTGCCTTAAGGCCTTGTGTGCAGGCCTGCATGCTGCGTACAGCAGGCCGCCTCTGGTAGAAGCAGGCGGGTGCAGCAGAGAAGGTGTTGCTAACTGGGGGACCCTCGCTTCAGACATAGGCTCCTGTCCTAAGGCCTTGCTGGAGACACTGCCTTAATTGCCTTTAACAGCCTGAATTCCAGAATAGTGGTGTCGCTGCTAGACCTGGGCAGAATTGCACACATTACACGGAACACTCACACATACACAAGCCTTGACTTTGGTAAACCATATATATGTGTACTCTGTATACTTGTACTCCAGTGTTAATGCCACTCTCTATATGTTGTGTGTGTTTACAGACAGTGCCGACTCACTTAAATGTACATGCCTTTCGGAGTCTGCGTCTGCCTAGTTTGTGACGTAATCGCTCGAAACCACACTCTGCCTTAATATGAGGTTCCCACGCCATCTGCTGTGTGCTCAGTTCACCACCTCAGGCTTGTAGCCTACCTGATCCTCACACAACTCTGCCCTCTGCTGGCCATCTGTGAAGTTGCAGGTAACAGTCTTTGCAAAGTATTTTGCATGAGCCATCAAAGTTGACAGGCCATGTAAACTATCCCCCCCCCCCCCGAAGAGATTTCCCTTGCTCAAATACAACCCTTACCTTTGTATTAACGGCTAGTCCTCAGTATATGTTGGTGTTAGGGAGCCATGGTGTTAATTGTGCCATATAAGATACAAGTGTGTTCAGATTGACCTGGGGTGAGGTATTGAACTGTCAAACACTAAAGACATGGAGAGTGAGAGGATTATACAAGAAAACCATATTTGCCCGGAAGTAGTTGGCTTGTGGCAAAGAAGTGTTGGGCCATTTTGATATGTTAGTATCTTGCGTTAGGTTGTTCGCTGCAGTCAGGACAAATTTATTGTATTTATTGATTACACACAAGTCTTTACAGTCATAGTGATTCACTTGAAATTAGTTTTAGCTGTCCTGCCCATTCTGCTTCTAATGAATGTTTCTGAAAGCAGAATATGGCATTCCACAAAGGATGTCAGTGACTCATGTTTGACAGTTCTGTGCTGAAAGTATTTTATTTTTTCTGTGATGTGGTATCTGTCTTTCTCAAAGTATGGTGTCCTTCCTTAAAAAAAGACTCTAGTGTCCTTTTGGAATTCCTAAGCAGCGACTCAGCATTGCAGACTGCAGGTCCCTTTCGTCTCCGCTTAGAAAAGTGCCACAATATCTGATGAAAGCGTAGCGTGAAGGTTACCTGCCGGCTCTCTCGTGGTGCCTAACCAAATAACGTGCCTGGCCACAGCGCTGCTCACTTCTCGCTCTCCTTTTATAACCCCGTATACATCAGACATTTCAATTGACCATTTTGGTGTTCCACATCTGCCAGTTTGTGTTCGCTTCATTGATTTGTGGCTGGTTGTGCAAGTAACTTGCAATTGGAGGACAGTGACCATATAGACATGGAAAGAGGGCATTTTACCATAACTATATTAAATCAACAAATGCCAAACAAGCTCCAGATAATGATATTGTTGGTGCCACTAAAAAGTTCTCCCTGAGCAAGGAATGCTTTTGGTAAGCAGTAGTTCCAATGAGAAGATGCTTTTGCTTTTTGAATGAAACAAGCTGTCTGTCATTGAAGAGTTCTGCGTCAAATGCAACAGTGTTAGGCTTTAAGGAGAATTAATGGTTTTAATTTGAATTTGTCTTGCTAGGAGCTGGGGCACCTATTCTCTTTAACTTTCCTGTGTTCTCCACTTTTTCTTTGTGCACACACACGCACACACGCACGGACACACACACACACACACACACACACATGCTCTCATAGAACTTCAGCTCCAGGCAGCAATAATCCTGCAATGTGGTCCAAGTAAATTTTAGATGTCATGCGATTTTTAAAATTTTTTATTTTTTTTTGGGGGGGGGGGGGGCTGGCAAGTGAAAGGAGGATTTACATTTTGTCCCATTTCTGGCTTTACATAATTTCTTTTTTCCCCTTCACAAAACACATTGACACTTGACCTTTAGTAATAATCCTTTTTTTTTTTTTGCTTTTGTGTTTTCTGTTCTCCTTTTCCCTCCTTTCCTTTTATTTATTTTTATATTTGAGCCAGTCAAATCCAGGGACTTGGTGCCATGAGTTCTTACAATGCTGTTGTCAGTTTATAATCACTTGCTATGATCTTTTTTTTGTCTTCACACCAGTTTTTATTTTGTATTTGTACAGTGGGTCAGTGATACTGTATGTTGCTATGAATTGATATTGTAACCAATAAAATGCTTTTAACCAAGACTGTAGTGTCACTATAGTTTGGCCTCATAGACTGCGCTGGATTCCAGTCTCACGGTGACCCACTGAAATTCTGGCAGTGTTCAGTTTGACGTTGATTGAGGGGGGACCAATTTCAAAAACACTTTATTTATAGGTTAAATGTGGGACTTTACGTCGCACTGCTGAATCGGTTTCCAGGGTAACTGTTGCTATGGTAATACTCCTGTAACAGTAGTAGCTGATGGTCTGGTATGTAAAAGCTGAGGGGAAAAATGCAATGAGGCCGCAATGGAACTGTACCAGAGGCACAGCCTGCTTTGAACGTATCAGCATAGTTTTGATGGCCAGCTGGACTCCTACAGTTAGGATTTCAGAGTCGCATGAAGCAAGGGGGGTTAGGGTTAGCAGTTACCTCACACCTCTGGGACCTGGGTTCCATGGCTGGAGTTTGGATGTTCTTGCAGTTTCATTTCATCTTAGTGATAGAAACTTAATTGTTTTGATCATGGAAATGGAGGCATGAAACAGACAGCTGCTCACCACTGAACGTTTTAGGGCTGTCAGTTTTTTTAAATTAATTGCATACCTTGGCACTTGATTGTATATTCAATCATGTTGCAATATCTAAAAATTTTGTAGTCCACTTATTCAGTACAGAAATCTAAAACAAAAAAAGTTACGAGTGAAAAACAGCTATGACAAACATTTCAATCCACAATGTCCACCAACAGACTCTTGGAACAAAAATATCTAAAACATATTTGGCAATTATAAAAGGTCCATTTCATACCTGAAAACAGTGTCACAATTTAAATGAAATGAAGTAATTAATGACCGTTAACCAAGACTCTTTTGTTGGACTATGATGAAACTGCCCATTGTGAAATTTGAAAAAATTGTCCAAAGGTTTAACAGTTCAATGATAGTCCAATTTCCTATAAGTGTGACAAATCATACCTTCCCAAAAATAAGGCTGACAAGTGATTTCTTTTCACTGAGCCAGTTGCTTAGACAGACAACCCGGTCAACACTTTCAGAAGCCAGTATGGCCCTTTTCTCCTGTAGAGTTTGGCCCGACAGTGAGAAAAGTGTCTCACTAGGGACAGCTGAAGCAGGGGACGACAAGTATTTTTGTGCAAGATGTGACAAATCTTCATAGGCCCCGGAATGTTTTGCCCACCACTGCAATGGACAGTCCTCCATCTGAATGATGGGCTCCGCTCTGTAACGATCCAAAGACGTGCCAGCTGCTTCGTCCATGTCATCCTCGGAGTCAGATCCATAAACCAGGAGGTATCGCTTCCTCTTAGGTGGTGCATCTCTTGTCTGGGGAGTTGTCTTCTGCAGTCTTTCCCGTATGCTCACCCAAACCTCCTCCCGCTCCGATCTTGGTAAGCATTTCAAGTCTTTGAATCGAGGGTCAAGTGCTGTTGCTACCTTCAGCCAGGGTAAATTGAGGGTGTCTTTTGTACTTGACAGGTCAGCAGTGAAGCTTCCCTTAAATCTGATTACATAGTAGGGATCATCGTCTGACACCTTCATCACGTGGAGCAGATGACACAAGGCAGGCAAGACCACGGAACAGGACACATACCCTTCTCCGCCAAGAAGATCTGCAACATACCTGCAATGTAAGCACAAAATTCAAATGTGCACGGGATACCTAAAAATGGCAAGTCACGTTTGCAATATGCAACTGAAATGCAATTAAATGTATAAAACACAATTACAGTCCTAAAATGCAAACTGAAAAAAACACACACTAGATTTTTAAGGTACTGTCAGCATTAATAATATTGGTTGTGAAATTCGAACTTACTTGCAAGGTTCAAGAAGTTTTTTCAGCACCTCAATTTTGTCAAATTCACCATCAGTCAGCATTTCTGCAGCGTTTTCTCGGGCGGCAGTAGTTGCTTGCAACGCATCCTTGTTTCTTAGCAGCTGTGTGATCATTGACAGAGTGGAGCTCCATCGCGTGGGCGCATCCGGCACGAGCGTCTCTTCTCGCTGTCCCATCTCACCCTGCTGCCTTCTTAGGTCAGCGGCATTAGCCAGGCTCCGCTTGAAATGTCCAACCAACTTCCTACATTTTTCCAGCACACTCTGCACGCCGCAGTCACGAAGAGCAGTTACGATGGAGCACTGCATACTGTGCGCAATGCATGGCATGTGTTCGTAGGGGATGAGACCGGCCGAAGCCCCCATATTGCCTACCGTTGATATTTTCCCGCTGATTTCCCACTGCGATGCGATGTCAGAAATTTTTTTAGCACAACCTTCCGCAAAACTCTCATCTACGAGCATCACTCCTAGTGGAAATGAATTTAACCCCCACGAACTATCTATAAAGTGAGCCGATACACTGAGGTAGTCATGGTTAGTAACTGACGCCCAGCGATCACCCGTCAATGCCACCGCTTTTGCATTCCTAAGCTGCTCCAACTTGCTTGATTTTTGATTCGCGTATAAATCCTCAATCCGTGAAGCGATAGTCTCACGTGACGGCAACGTGTAAGTGACGTCGGAGCTGGCCAGTCTAATTGTATTAAGAAAGCCTTCATCCTCCACAATGCTCAAGGGTCTACAGTCACAAGCGATCCATCTCGATATTGCATCCGCCAATGCTTCTGCCTTAGCACAAGACACAGGCTGACTTGTCATGTATTCATGAATCGTACCCTGCCACGCACTGTCACTAGACCTGCCTGATTCTGCACCAGCGTGTTTTACTTTCAAGTGATAGTACAATGATGCGATGCTCCTAGGATATTTGAATTCGGCCGCACAAATATTGCAGATTGCAATATTTTTGTCCTCTGTGCCATCAGGCAATCTTTTAAAATGATACGAAACGCGCACCAGTCTCTCTTTGCCTCTCCTCTCCCACCGTACATTACCACTTGATCTATCCGCTTCTCCACCAGCATGTTTTGCTTTCAGATGATAGGATAATGACGTTGTGCTTCTGTGGTATTTAAATTCGGCTGCACAAATATTGCATATTACAATACTTTTGTCCTTTGACCCATCTGGCAATTTTTTAAAACTGAAGGAGCCACGTAGTATTGTTTCTTTGCCTCTCCTCCCGCGGGAGCTGTCCGTTTCTGCTGTGGCGTGTCTTGCTTTTAAGTGGTATGACAGCGAAGTGGTGCTTCTGCGGTACTTGAATTCAGCATCGCAAATATTGCAAACCACAACACCTTTATCGTCTGAGCCGTCCGGCAGCTTTTTAAAACGAAATGAACCGAGCAACAGTGTTTCCTCGCTGTTCTCCCCCCGAAGCACACCGTCACCCGGCCTGTCTGTCTCCGTCCCCGCAGCGGCACGCGCCGTTTCCAAGTGACAAGATAACGACGGCGCGCTCCAGTCGCACTTCAACTCGGCAACACAAATATCGCTAATTACGGTGTTCTTATCCTCTGCGCAGTCTGGGAAATCTGCAAAACTAAACGAGCCAAGTAACAAGGTATCCCCGCCTTCCTCCTTAATCGCACCGTCTTTCGACCTGTCCGCTTCTCCACCGGCATGTTTCGTTTCCAAGTGACAGGTTAACGAAGTAATATTCCGGTCGTATTCAAATTCGGCAGCACAGAGATTGCAAATAACGACACCTTTATCATCAGAGCCGTCTGGCGATCTTTTAAAGCTAAATGAACCAGGCAACATTTCCCTGCCTTCTTCTTCCTTAACAGCGCAGTCACTCGGCTTATCCGTTTCTGCACGGGAATGTTTCGCTCTCAAGTGATAAGATAACGAAGTCGTGCTCCTGTGGTACTTGAATTCGGCGGCACAAATATTGCATATTACAATATTTTTATCCTTTGAGCCATCTGGCATTTTTTTAAAACTAAATGAACCAAGTAACAACAAATCTTCGCCTTCCCCCTCCATTAGCCTCCTCTTAAGACGAATGTTTTGGCCGCAGATGTGAATTCTGGGATTTCGCGCGTGAGGATCGATGCTCTCGCGCTGTTTACGTCCAGCGTAACGGGAACTTCGCTGCACTGCGACCGATTGCGTCCCTATGCCTACGGAGCCGAAAGTCCTACAGCAGACATGCAGGGTATTACTTTCTGTGCGCAGTGGTCATCAATTTCCCTGTCAGCAAGAGAAACGCACGCAGGGAAACTTTGTAGCGCCGGAAAGTAAATCATCTTGGTTGCATCGTATTTTGAGGATCACGTGATCGATGACACAAGCGGCATCCCCTCTTCCCACGTGGGATCCTATTGGAAGTGAAGCCGCGCGCGTTCTATTGGTTTTGAGCTGCTACTCTAGATAGAATAAGAAAAATGTTACTTCACCTGGAGGAGAAAAAAAACATTTATCTCAGAATTATGACTTATGAAGTCGGAATTCTGACTTTTTATCTCAGAATTCTAACTTAATAAGTTAATTCTGAGATAAAATGTCAGAGTTCTGAGATAAAAAGTCAGAATTCCAACTTAATAAGTCATAATTCTGAGATAAATGTTTTTTTTTTCTCCTCCGGGTGGCGGAAACGGGCTTCCATAGTATACCTCTGAAATATCAAAGTACAAGTCAAATCTTTCATTCTATATGTATTTTTCCACGTTTTAAAAACAGTAATGTGCACTTTATTTATGCACAAAGAAATTGATCAGAATCATAATACTTTTATTATCCCGGAGGAAATAGTTTGTAGTTTTTGCATAGTTCATGCAACCGGGAGTTCAAGTCCATTCAAGATACAACCATTATTATAACGATCATTCTCTTCCTTATGTTGTTAACCTACACAGGGAAATGCAGTTCTATATTTTGGTATCTAGTGAGTTTAAGGCTACAGAACTTTAACACAGAGACATACTGTAGCTCCCAAAGTTCACAACAGTCATACAGGAAGTGGCTGTTACTCTGGTACTCTCTGAATTCTGTGGCTGCTATTGTAGACACGTGTATCTGTATTGTCTGTAAGCATTGTGTCAGAGCACTCCAGCACTCTCTGGCACTGTGAATCCCAAACACAAGAAGTTTGTTCCTACTGCCCTGTTTAAAGGGGGGAGGGGGGGAAACAAAACTGAGAGAAAAGCTCCCATGATTCACTGCAAAGCCAGTCACCTTTCTAATCTAACAGGAAACAACCAGAGTTCCAGGCGTCAAAATCGGCAGAAATGATCATTGGCGAGTATTTTAGGTCCAGTGGAGGTTGAAACTTTAAATCCCTTTAAAAACTCTCTTTCCTGAGAGTATTTCGGTTAAATGTAAAACTGTATCCTGTTACATCTGAAAGGGATACAGATAACAGGCAGAGAAGTTGTGGCTTCTCACATCTCTTCCACTATTTTATTGCCATCGCAGAATGTGGTACCAGACATATCATTTGGAATACAGAAGGAAAAACGTGAAGCGGACTGATTGACAAGGTGAGTTCCCTCTTTAAGCTTGTGGTCAAGAAAGAGTTTTGCATTCATTTAAAAGTTATTTATGTCCTGTGAAACTCTCAAGCTTTGATCAGAATACCTTGATGTGATGTGAGAGTACAAATACTCTGGGTGCCCAATCTAGCTTTAATAAGCATCCCTCTATCCACCAAAGTGGGAGATGATTTAAAAAATTTTTTGCACTGATGTTAATACAGGCTGGCGTTCATGTCAGTAACCATATATTGAATATGAGGGATGAGGCAAAAGGCTCAGGAAATGATTTGCTAAGCTGTGATCAGCTGTCAGCCGTTTTCCTAGGCAGAATCTCCAGTGATCTATAATCGATAATGTGACCTGCCACATGAGACCTGGATCCTGTATTTGTTCAGGTCCAGTCTGCACCAGGAACCCATACTCTCCTCATACACCATGGTAGACTACTGGCTTTCTCTCCTATCCTTGTTTTGGACCAGGCCAGCGTGTGACTTTCAGGGGACTGCTGGTGACACTGTGGTCTCTTTAAGATTGAGAGGCAGGGTCAGGAATGTGAAACTGGCATGGGGAGGGATTGTCCATTTATTTATACACACTCCTGGTGTGACAGGAAGGAAGACCAGCAGTTTTGCTGCGTTATGTCCAGAGATTTCTGACAGTCCCTGTCCACATAAGCTTGGCAGAAGTTTCTCATGTCGCGTCGTGTCGGCATTGTTTTTTAAAGGACTGATTACAGGCCGTTCCTCTTGTTTAGTGGAAGTTTGCCAACTTGCTAGACTTAGACTAGACATTTTCTATGTTAGGCCTTGTCCTTATATGCTTGTTTGAGTGACTGCATGCATACTTTGTGACCTTCCTGTGACAAGCTATGTCATTATGCTCCTTTAAGTCGATTCAGGTTCCTGGGGACATTATTATACTGTTGTAAGGAATCCATTGCAAAGTCTGTCACAAACATAGTTTTGGCAAAATTATGAACAGCAAAATGATGTAATACAGTGTAGGCATACACAGGCATTGAAAGGCAGCTCAGATACAAAACTAGTATACTTCTTCACCCCCCCCCCTTTACTCCTTAAGTCCCTCCCCAACAAGCAATTTTTTATGTGTTGTGAGTGAATTTGCGTCACGTCAGTGCTGCCAGACGAAACCTCAATTCTCTTCTGACTTTCTCTTGATCAAAACTTGCTGTCTATATTCAAATCATTAGCCAAGTACACTGGGTCAGCATTAGCACCTTCCACTGTAACATCCAGAATATTCCCAGAAAGTAGAACGAATATAAATACACTTCTGGGAACACTATGGGAATGTTTGCCCTGCAATAAACCCAGGTTGTTAAATTTGTCAAATTTGAGGGTACAATCATTAAGCACCAACTCTGCTTTCTGCCCAGGTCTTCATTCTTTGCAAGGGTGTATTCAAGGGAACAACAGAGAGACCTGATCCCTTCAGAATACTCAAATTGTTTTCTTATTTGTTATAAATAAATGGCTGAACTTCATGCAAATCTACGGAATCAGGAATATGTTGCAGTAGACAGCTTCTACTCTTATTTCTTGCTGTCTCTCTCCTTCAGATGGCCTCTAATGACCCTGACCCCTTAAACCCCCCTGGTAGCCCCCAGCCCGGTGACCTCATTGAGATCTTCAGACCAGCCTATCAGCACTGGGCTCTATACCTAGGTGATGGTTACATCATCAACCTAACACCAGTGGGTCAGTACCATTGAGCTGATTGCCCTTTGTCATTCACGTCCACTGTCCCAACGCTCATGGGAGTTATACTTACACAAAAATGTTCTGAGGGCAGAACAAAAAATGATTGGTTCAGAGAGATAACCAATCAGATTGTAGAGCAGGTGGGTCCAAGCAACTAGAAGTGGGACCAATACATCTGATTGGTTGGTCCCACCTCTAGCTTGGACCCACCTCCTCTACAATCTGATTGGTTATCTCTCTGAACCAATCATTTGTCTTTCTGCCCTCAACATTTTTGTATAAGCAAAACTCCCATGAGCTGTCCCAGCATGCATTTCAGCCTAAAGCGCTCGATA
The DNA here is from genome assembly GCA_025773925.1 of Cryptomyrus ogoouensis. NCBI lineage: Eukaryota > Metazoa > Chordata > Actinopteri > Osteoglossiformes > Mormyridae > Cryptomyrus > Cryptomyrus ogoouensis. Next base: position 9,120,010 of record JAOYFF010000045.1, on the reverse strand, counting down.
TTCTCCCCTTCAGACGAGAGCCAGGCGGCGGCCATGTCCAGCGTCAAGTCCGTGTTTAGCGGCAAGGCTGTTGTCCGCATGCAGCTGCTGAAGGAGGTCATAGGGAGCGACTCGTACCGCGTGAACAACAAGTATGATGACAACCACACCCCTTTGCCCATTACTGAGATCATCGACCGAGCTCAGATGCTCATTGGCCGGGTGGTGTCATATGACCTGCTGGGCAGTAACTGCGAGCACTTTGTTACTTTACTTCGCTATGGGGAGGGAGTGTCTGAGCAGGTAATTGCTATTGTCTGCCACTTTCTTCCCTGTATCAAACAGCTGATGCCCCAGTGTGTAAGCGCATGTTTTTGATTTTGCCAGGCTTCACGAGCGATCGGCGCAATCACCTTGGTGACAGCCGCTGCCAGTACCCTCTCCATGTTAGGGCTCATCAACACCCGCTCAAGAAGCAGGCCTTCCTGACATGCCCCCTGGTCTATGCCCCACCCATCCCGCTGGCCCGGCTGATCATATGGCTCCCAGCATTTCTCCATGGCAGTGTCTCTCAATCCGGTCCTCAGGGACCCACAGACGGTCCACGTTTTTGCTCCCTGCCAGACAGCCACACTGGAATCCACCTCAAAGACCAGTTTGAGAAACACTGCTTTATGCTGCCGTTAAATCCAAGAAGTCAATCTGAAATCTATAAAAGGAGAAATATGTTTAAAATGGGGTAATCTCCGGCCAGAAGGTGGCCTATTGCTCTCTCCCAGCCAGAAGGTGGCGTATTGGTGAAGGACCTGGGCTCATGGTTGCAGCTGAGAGACTGAGACCACAGTGCTCATTCAGTGAGTAAATTTTAGCGTTGCACATTCAGATGTGTGATCATACTTTTAATATTACATTTTAAACTGCAATATAGGAGTCTCTCAGGGAGCGGTGAGGTGACCATCTCATCGGTGTGTGAACTGTACATATATTACTAAAACCAATTACAAATTATAGTTCCACTTCTACGTTGTTAATCATAAGGAATCAAATAAAAAAATGAATTTTGCATCATTAGATTAATGAACTGACAAGTCAAAAAAGATTAAATCTGCCAGGCGTTTGAGAGATGATATGAAATTGTGGTTTAAACACTATGGATTGTCCCTGGACCTGAAATACTTATTTTTTTCCCCAGAAATTTGTAATTGCATGATGACAAACATACCTCATATTTTTAACAATTTATCTGTACTTTAGCTGTAAAGCAACGCAAATAAAGCGCATCTGGAGTGAAATGTTGTGTCTCTCTGTAAATGACAGAAACACTGTATGTGTTCTCTGGTGCGGAAGTGATTTAAAAATTGGTCAGTACAAATTAGCAACTTCATGTTATTAATTAGCATCAATATTGGTAACCAGTGTTAGTTTTACTCAGAATGAGCCCCTGAAATTTCCATTCTGTACTAGTGCTTAATTACAGCACTGGAGCACTTGGACTAATACACGTGATCCTCTCTGTGATTATGCTGTTATCGCCATAAACCAGACTGCTGTATGTTCAAATGCATTATAAAAACAGACAAAAATATCTGCCATGATAAATTCTTTGCGCTGTCAAGAAAAAAATCAGGGCATGCAACCACTTTAGAAAGTCACATTGAGGAATCTGAACTTCTGCTCTAAAGTACAAATGCAGTATGGGTTACACATTGCCCACACATCTAGTAGAGCACCTTACATAAAGTAAACAAAAACACAGCAGTATTACTGAGACACGGTCTTGCATTAGCAAAAGACAGAGGTCAAAGGTTACAGTAAGTTCTGAAGTCTCTCTCCCAGTTCTTGTCTTTCTCCTTTTTCTTCCTCTCGGCCCTGCGGCTCAGTGTGGTCCCTCGCTCAGCGCGCCCCCTGCCAGGGGCCTGCTGCACGGCCTGCGTGTCCCCAGCCTCGAAATGTGTCACCCTGGCCCGAGGGCTCGGGCCATACCCCAGACCTGCCTGGTCCCTCTTCAGCACGGTGCGGACGGGCCGCTTGGGGCCAGTCCCCCCGGGCCCCAGTCCGGCCCCCGGCTCCCATCCCCCCCGGAGCATCATGCGAAAGCCGGCGTTGGTGGGAGGCAGACAGTAGTGGGGCGTGGGGGGTGGCCGGCGCAGGCTGAACTGGTGCAGGGTGGAGCTGCAATGCCGGTCCTCGCTCTCGCTGTACTGGGTACCACAGTCCGAGCACCAGCGGGGCTCTGGGGGCGGGGCACTGCAGACAGGCAAAGACACACCCACCCACACTCATTAACCAATCAGCTGCACTGCTTGGACACCAACTGAATTCATGCACCCACCCATCCATTAAACTAGGGATTCCCAAGTCTGAGTTATGTTATACAGTCTTATGTTAAAAACAATATTAACAAATTCCCCATGTTTTACGCCTGTGACTGACCTGCCTGTCCTCTGCCTGTCTTCCTGGGCCCGAAACGTGTCCAGCTCCCGCACCACCTCTGTGTGCCCGGCCTGATCGGCCAGATCCCGGGCGTCCCGGCCCTGGGTGTCCACCACGCCCACCCAGGCCGCCCCCTTACGGAGGAGGTACCTCACGGCATCTAGGCGCCCAGCATAGCTGGCGCACATGATGGCGGTCCAGTAATAGGCATCGCAGAAGTTGACATTGCAGCCCTTATTTCCCAGCAGCTCCCTGAGCCCCGCCAGGTCCCCCTCCTGGGCGCATCTCAGCAGTCGGTGTCCATCCCTCTCGGAGGGAGCGGCGGCTTGCGGACGCCGTCTTCTCGCTCTCCTCGCCGGCGCGTTTCCCGTGCTGCTGCTTCTTCCGGTCTCCCCATCCCCGCCTTCCTCTATCAGGCTCTGGTAAAAACGTTTAGCCTCTTCCCCGGTTAGTGCATGCCCCTTGTCCGCCGGCTCCTTCACGCTGTCGCCCGCGGGCCACGCGGCATACGGCTCCTGTGTCCGAGTGAAGGCGATCATGGCCGAACGGGTAAGAACACACTGTCCCACTTCATGCTACAAAATTAGCCGCACAAGCCATCTGAAGGGAAAGGAGAAAATGCTGTTAGAAACTAAATGTTAGCCCATCGTCAACTAAAAAAAACTCAATACAGTAACCATAGTTGCCAACAAATGCATAAAGCGTCAGCAAAACTACATATCTATCTTATCGAGCAATCTTTTCAAACTAATACTAGATAAAAAAGATGTGTGTAGGGCAACACCTTCCAGTTCTTAAAATAACTTTAAACGCTAAACACCGTGTTGAAGCACTTTAAGGCTTTTATAAATAGCGGGACACATGCCTAGACTAAGTAGCCTACATATGAGTCTCGGTTCCCAACTTCTTCTTTATCCGCACACCATCAGGCTGATTTCAAATATAAGCAACATTTCTCCATTTTTTAAATGCGATTAATTACCTTCTCCATACTGAAGAGCACCACCATGATCTGTTTACCACCTTCCTCATCCCTTTCATTTATGAGGGAATGAGTCCGACTGAGCGCATTACTGCCACCAACAGCATCGGAGGATAAAATGCAGACGACGGTGGAACCTCATCACTATAGGATGGAGGAGAGGAATGTATGGGTGGGATATGAACAGGGAAAAAAAGTAGATTAACATCGCTCACATGTTGTGCTCGATCGTTCCCCCTTTTGTAGTGAGAACAATGAAGGGATCTGCTGGAGGGCCTTAAAGGACAGGCAAACCGATGCACACAATGAAAACGGGTTGTTACTTATAGGTTGTCAAACGCCTGTTAATATCGATTGAAAAGTTCAAAACAGCAGACATGAACTTGGTGATAAAACGCTTGTTACATTCTAAGTGTGTACACTGTTGCCAACTCCTCAGCAAGGAAAGTCGCTATTGGTTGTCCCAAAAGTCGCTAGAAGTCGCTAAATGACGCCA
>JAOYFF010000045.1:9077546-9116020 GCA_025773925.1 Cryptomyrus ogoouensis | reverse complement strand
TTAACGTGTTGTTTTCACGTTATAATGTAATATTTTCACGTTATAACGTGATAGTGAGAATATTTTTTTATGTCGTGGCAGTAATACGCTTCCGTAATAGACTATTTGAAAAGTGTTTCTTCGCCAAACCTTCACCTTCCAGTCCGAAAATCTGTTACTTCCTAAGTGGTTGATTTATGATGGTCAGAATTTTATTTTATTGATCAATAAGCAAATTTCAAGAAATACAAAATATACATTTGCAGATTAAAAATGAAACAAACTGCTTATTCAGGTAAAGGAAACATAGCTTTTAAAATTAGCATTTTGTTTTACATTCCAGTTCTTCAATGTGTCTCTTACATTCTTTGACAGCTGCACCCCACCACGGAGGACTATGCTATCCCAGACTGCTCCTCAACGCTGTTTGGTCTTGCTGGTGGGGGCGACTGACTTCTGGATGCACTACAGCTAGTCTGGCAGCTTGGCCAGTAAGGGGCTGTGGAGATTCTGCATCAACCACAAGTGCCATGTCCACCCCATCGCTGTGGGTGAGTGATGAGCTCTGTGATTTCACACTGTTGGAGGCTTAGGAAATTTGTATCTGCATTGACCTCATATGAAGGTGGTCTAAAGATGTCTAAATTACATTTGATAACATGTTCGGTTTCCTCACACAACCCAAAAACACATTGCTTGGCAAGCTGGCATTGCTATTTCTTCCAGAATATGTGCATATCAGTACCCACTAATGGACTGTCATCCCACTAAGGGGTGGGAGCTTAAGCTAGACATTTTATCTGATGCTTAAAAATGAAAACAAATGATTTTGGTTTTTGTCTTTGAAAGTTTGTGATCCTGCTAATGTTTCTCTGAAATTTACTATGGCATCTTTAAAACCAGACTTTTTACAAGGGTGCGTTTTGACTAATGAATAAGTAACATTACGTTGGTCACACAGTTAAGTGTTTGGCACATAAATATCTACATATGGCACTTTTCTTGAAAATAAAAAAAAAAGAAGACAAAACATTATGTTCCACTTTTAAATATATATACAAGAGTAATATTAAGATAAGATGGTGAAACAGAGACACCATCTTAAAGCCTTAACATGTAAAAATGTTGTCAATATGTGCAAACAGTAAGGAGGCACTTGAATATAAACTCGTTCACCTCAATGTGGATTTAGTCAAGTAAGTTTTATTTCTGGGGTCTGAGTGGATATAAACCACCAGAGAAACATTCCAATTCACAAGAATGTTTACTGACAGGTAGTCTGAGTACGACACAGCATCTCATCACGAGTGTTGTGCTCTGTTACATAAACACTAAAAAAAATGTCACACCAACGTATGTAAAATCAGAATCAGTAACATTTTCATTTTTAACAAAAAGGCTTCACAAAAGTATGAGAAAAATTAAAACATTACGATGTTTTTTTTTAGTTAACGTCACACGTTAAAATATTTCATAGCCATTTGTTTAAAGGATCATCTGATCAGCAAAATATATTACAAAAGATAAATTTAAGGGTTTAACTTGGTTTTATAAATCATTTACAGGCACATGCTTACAGTTTGAATGGGAAGATATACACATATCATATACACTGATTGACAAACTTCTAAGGCGAGTCACATAGACATATAAACCTGTTTTTTCAAGAGGCACAGATACACATGCTTGCATATAAATTTCTCTGTAGTCCTGTGGCAGTGCCCTGTTGTGTGTCGGTGTGTGACTTCAGCGGCTGATCTGGGGTCAGCATGCTCACACCGCGCAGGCATTCTGGCCGGGGTTCACCGTCAGGTTGCTTATGTGTCACCACTTCTGGTGACTCTACCCTCTTATGTATTCACTGGGAACAAGGGAACGACAGTTCAGTTCAGCGACAGTTGAAGCTGATTGACCTTCATCAGACCCCGAGCCCCTAAACAAACCTTTCTCTTGTAGAGATTAGTGGAATGTGTTCTATGGGGATTTGAAGCTGTTAGTTAGAAAACTAGTGTTTCTTAAAACCTCCTATTAATAATCAGTTATGCATTCATGATGGATTAATAAAGAGTTTTCATATACATTTACATATAGTATGTATATTTGTTTGTCAAATTATTTCCCCTCAAGGATAAGTAGTCGATGACTCGATGTAAAGCAGGGGTGGGCAGTCTCACCCTCAAAGGGCCGGTGTGTGTGCAGGTTTTTTGGATAACCTTTAGGTCAGCTGTTCAAACCCAGGTGTGAGGACTCTTCAGCCAATCAGTCCTCTAATTAATAATCTAATTAGGGAGCTGCAGTGAAAACCAGCATACACAGCGGCCCTTTCAGCTGTAAAGATATGAAAAGGGAAGTACTGACCGCATTCCTCTGGAAGCTCCAAAGGCACGTAGTTACGGCGGCAGAGATGGACAAATGCAGCTGCCAGCCTGCAGGGGGCCCTGTCCTGGTTACAGCGGCTCCTGTCGCACACAGCTAGGAACTGCAGCGGATCCACCTGAGCAGAGAGTAAGCAGAGTTAACAAGAAACTGGAATACCCTTCGAAAACACACAAGCTGCATGCAAATGGAGGCAGGGGTTGAACGCAAACTGGGCCACAGTGCCGCCCTAAGAAGAGCTAATAGTTAACCAACTACAATTGTGTTTAATGACTGAATTATGGGCCTGATTGATTCTATAATATTGCGCAGTCGCAGAGAGAAACAGGTGCTGCTTAAAGGGGCAGTTCACCCCCAAACTGAAAAAATATGTTTCAAAGGGGTGGAAGATCGTCTTGTATCGTCTGCGCAGTGATACGATTGGTGTGAGGAGTCTGGTAGAAGGAAATAGTTCCTACTTTAAACTGCTCACTAAAAAGTCTGCGGATTATCGTGAGTAACTGGGCCGTGATTTCTGGTAAGAGGCATTGCTGTTGAATTATTCAAATGTATTTTTCTAGTGCCTTAACCACCACAGAAAGAATGCCGTTCACTCCCATCATATTCGAGTGAAGCCCCACATGTCTACGCCCAATATCCCCAAAACTAGAAAACTTCCAGCAGAACAATCTAGATGGAGAAAACCCCCCTGAACCATATCTTTTTCAGTTTTGGGATGAACTGTTTCTTTAAGGTGTGATGCAGTGGCACGTACCACCCTGAAGCAGGCATTTAGGGGGGAGTCAGAGGCTGAGAACAGCGAGGCACAGCCAGGGGGGCTGGGGGCCAGCTTAGCATCGGTGGTGTTGGAGCAGGACCCCATCTTCCCAGGGTCACTGCGACACTGAGGGCGCACCTGCAGGCAAACGCACATACACACGTCATGTTACAGCCGGGGGGCGAGCTTGTTGTTTCTCAAAAAGTCACTTCAGGGCCCCGTGCAGTATCTCCTAAATATGGAACGTGGTTATTTAATATTTACTGTGGTGGCCAACAGGGGGCGCCATGCAAGTGTGTGGTTTCAGTCGTGATAAACACCACCGCTGGTCACACCTGTGCCATACCCTACCTGCCAGCTCTGGATGAACTGCTCCTCACTGTCTGCTTGAGATCCATCAGGAAGCGTGAGGTCATTTCCTGCTTCGTTGTCATTGGTCCCCAGGAGACCCACAGAAGCCCCTGTATGAACATAAACATGTAGCACCCAGCTATTCCAGAAGCAACAGACCTGCTCTGGAAACACACAATATTAGCATTTCTTTCGCATAGCTGCGATGTGGCAAACCACTTCGGTGTTCCCATAAACGGTATGGCAGAGTAACAGAGAGTCAGAGATCAGAATTCCAGTTTCATGGCTGAGGTAAGTTTTACCATGGTGCCAGCTGTCGAGAGTCAAACTGCAAACACCATGTGACTGGTCACATGACACCACTGCTCCATCTTGATTGGATACTTCAACAAGGTTGGAGTCTCTTCTGACTGTCACGCCATTGTCTGTGATCGATTTGTCTGTCACGCGGCAGTTGGTATGCACCTATGAAGGATAAATTAATCTCTCTCTTCTGATGTACAGTAATATACCTAAATCCATTAGGGTTACAAAATATCAGAAGTAGCTTTTTATTGTACCAGGGATCATTCATTTAAAATTTGGAAACAAAGGCACATTCATTGATTGGGCTGTGAGAGTTACCTGTCCACCGGACGGAATGCTGACAGTGACATTGCTCATTTCCACTAGAAGACTGCGCTGTGGCACTCCATATGGGCTCAGCAACACAGTGAAGGAGCCACAAGCCGCATCACGGGCCACCAGCAGCGCGCAGCGAGGGGGCAGTTCGTACAGGCGGCCGTCGAAGGACACCACAAACTGATCTGAGACCAGCAGAGCCTGGTCTGGGGAGGTGGAAAGAAGAGAAAAGCCTCGAATCACAGGAGTCAGATTTCTGCGCGAGTCTCTAGGTTAGTAGAGATTAGTAAGATGATGGCCGCCAGGAAGATTTCACAACTCGGCAAAGTCTTGCAATATGTCCAATGCATGTCTACATCTAGGAATGGCTAAAATGGGAAGGAAATGACAAGTTCTGCCAGGTACCCTGGATAAGGCCACTTTATTATTCCTACGAACAGTAAGTACTGCTCACACATAGCAACACAGGTCAGCTGGCACCTTAGAATTTTTCTGGCCAAAGGTACAAAAGAAGACCATCTAGAGACTTGAGTTTGAAACCATTGTATTACTTGTGTCTTGTGTCCTTAGCTGCCATGCCACCCGCTGGCCCAATTGCGCAATGAAGGGTGACTTACGGCCGAAGGGGCTGTCCATCATCTTCCTCTTGAGCCGATACAGTTCAGCAGCAGGCTGGAGGGAGGTCAGGGCCACCACGGGCCTCAGAAGCCACTCCTCCAGAAGGAACTCCACCAGTCCGGCCTCCTCAACGTCGGACCAGGTCACCCTGGGTAGCGGCACCTGGAGAGTCACCTCACAGTGGCTGGAGCAGCCGACACACACACACACATGCACACACACACACGCACGCACACACACATGCACGCACACGCACGCACACACACACGCACACACATGCATATGTTAGTCAGCTCAGATTAGTGGTGTTATTCAGGTTTGTCCCCTGCTTAATTATATAATTAACCACACACATGCCCATTGTCAGAAAAAAACAATTTGTACCTTTGCTTGTCAACCTTCAAGGGACTGCCAATTGTTCCCTATAGCTGTAGGTAACTGTAGCTTTTAAGGTATAGAAATGGACTCTGAGGAAAATCCCCAAGGTACAAACAACATTAATGTACAAAAATGTTCTTCAGAGTCCAACTGCCCCCCCCCGCCCCCCCCGTTTGACCAACTGCTTCAAGTAGTCTTGTTGGAAGGACTATCTTATTCGACAGTCATACAGATCCAGTAGAGAGATCCAGTAGAGAGATCCAGTAGAGTACCTGTGTGAGAGCCTGTAAAGTGAGGCCAGCCGTCTTCTGACCCCAGCCAATGCTGCTGCCAGCCTGGATTCTACCCACAAAGCTGTCTGCTGGCTTGCCTGGAGGGCACACGTATAAACACAGAGGAGGATCAAAGAGAGCTAATTGTCCCTCCATTATCATCCAGGGACCGTGCACCTACGTTCTTCTTCACGACGCCATCTTACCATGTCCAGGATGGAGGTGATGGTGCCCAGCACGGCCTTCGTCGCCCTCTGGTGGTGCTCCTCCAGAACTGCAGGCAGAACCTCCACCAGTCTCCGTGCCCAGAGGGCCGCTCCATCTCTCCAGGCCGTGTCGAATCGACGGCCCGTCACATCCTGGTAGGCCCCAGCCAAGGTGGCCAGTGGCCCTGTGACAAGACAAACACCAAGGAGGAAAGCAGCTTCCTGTTTTAGGTACTCAACTTCCTGCTAAGCACAAAATGCTCTTACAATATTCAGCTTATGTTGAGGCACACTTGTCATTAAGAGCTTTTCATTTTTGTGTGCAAAGAGAAGCAACACAAATTATTCAACAGTATGATAAACAGAAAAGTGTGATTTCCAGATGAAAGACAAACAACTCAGGGTCAGAAAGGAAAAAGGTACACATACATTGACCACCCATTTTCTGTAGCTGCTTATCCTATTCAGGGTCGCGGGGGGTCCGGAGCCTATCCCGGGGACTACGGGTGCAAGGCAAGGAAAAACCCAGGATGGGATGCCAACCCATCTCAGGGCACAGTCACACACCATCCACTCACACACCATCCACTCACACACCATCCACTCACACACCGGTCACTCACCAGAGAACCCAGAGGTAACCCCACAATGACGCGGGGAGAACATGCAAACTCCACACACACAGAGCCATAGCAGGGACTCAACCTTGGCCCCAGAGGTGTGAGGTAACCCTGCTAACCACTGTGCCACCGTGCCACCCCACCTACATTGCATGTACCTTATTCCCTCCTGACATTTACCTTTTAAATGTAATATAATTTGCCTCCAAAAAATTTCCTGGATCTGTACAGTATATGGTTGCCCTGGTTACCGCCCCCTGATCTAGCAATGGTTGCCCTGGTTACCGTCCCCTGATCTAGCAATGGTTGCCCTGGTTACCGCCCCCTGATCTAGCAATGGTTGCCCTGGTTACCGCCTCCCTTATGTACCGATGATTGCCCTGGTTACCGCCCCCCCAGGTCTAGTGATGCATGCTCCGATCCCAGCTGTGGCCCTCCAGGCCTCCAAGCAGTGCCTTACTCTTCAGCTCCTGCTGGACCTGCAGGGACACTCGGTTCAGCATGCCCAGATAGCGTGGCACAGCATCAGTGAGGGAACGCCGTAAGGGGCCCCTCCTCCAGGCCCCCCAGATCCCCCCGGGCCCCTGCGTGAGCAGAGCCTCCGCCCTCTGGGTCACACGGAGGGGCCGCTCGCTCATTTCCTGAAGCAGCACGCTGTCCCGGGACTACAGGAGCAAAGAATAGATCCCAGTTAGTCTCTCATAGTCCCACCCACAACACCAACATGTTTGTTCAGGATTGTCAAAGAGAAGGGAACCATTTTCAGGAAGGAAACTACTGTGAATAAAATAAGCAAAGCTGAACCATTCTGAGACGGCTGAGGACCAGTGGAACTAGTTGACAACTTCATGCAGAAATAAATGGGTTTAAATCAATAGTTATCAATTAATCAGCTCAATAATCATGTTCTCAGATCTCGATAAGCATTTAGAAGTTTAAAGGGTGAAAAAATGAATAATCCCATACCTGGTGCCTGAATTCCACAAGGAGGCGCTGTAGGATTCTTATTTTTTCCAGCAGCTTGTTCTTTATGTGGGACCCCAGAACTCGTACTCTGGCCTAGGCACACGTTACATGACCAATCAGAAAGGGCCCTTCATTGTTACACGTGAGATACATTGGTGATGAGGGTTTATTAATATTTGCATGGTCAATAAATGTCAATAGAAATGAACTCAAGGCATAGAATCTTCAGCATGTCTCATCAGCCGTACCTCTGCCTCCTGTAGGCGCTCTGCACAGCCTTGCGCACCAATTGTCAAGCTCTGATTGGCTGCCCTCACAGAGAAGGATGCCAGCCTATCCCGCTTGGCCATGCCCTCTCTCCTTTGCACCTCCAGTGTCAAACGTCGTCTCCCCTCCAGACACAGTGCTATGGTCAAGTCATCGTCTAATGACGCTCCTTCATGCGCAAGTGTGAGCACACAGACGAAAAACGTTACGACTGTTACAAATAAAATGGGCAATACATTTTCAGTACCTAGAATCTGCTTGTTAAATCAGTACATGTGCTTACTCCAGCATTTCTTACCATCACTGTACCCCACAGCAGTCTGCAAACATCTTCCCTCTAGTGCCCCCTGCAGCCAGAGGCGGTCACTGTGGTCCAGTCTGGCTTGCACGAGAATCCCCGCACCCCGGCGAGATGAGAATACACTGCCTCCCAGCTCGAGAGCTCCGTCACCCAGCTGCAACTGTAGCACATGTACACAAACGTCAATGAACACATGCCTATACATAGACGCACAGAGAGTCATGCATTCAGGTATCTTGACATACATACATGCACAGATTAACACAGAAATTCAAATACCATCATGCCCATACACACACACACAGACGGTGTGCTGGTTGTGCATGCTCTGAGGGCCTGACTGCATGCAGAGAGCTCCACAGTGCGAAGCTTGGCAAACCCACCTCGGTATGCAGGGAGAGGTTGTTGCGTTGAGGGATGGAGTTGTTGGTGAGGACCAGGGTCAGGCTACTGTGCCACGGCTGCCCGGACACAGACAGGCGGGTCTGGGTGTAGAGCAGCTGCCTGCCTGTGCTGATGCGGTGGTATCCAGACACAGCCCACGCCTGGGACAGACACAGGGACACACAAAAACATGGTTCACTGAAATGAGAAAGTAGGGGGTTGCATTGCATTCTGGGATACGTATGCGAGAATGAAAAGGGGTATTTTTCAATATGGTTATTGACCATTCTTGTGTCCTCATATACCAGTATGATGTCATCTTCCATCGCCGAAGTACAGATCCAATACACAAGTACAGAAGTACGGAGGACAGTAAAAATCTCCAGATTGGAGGTTTGGAGGTCAGGTGACCATGATCACATGGGACTCACTGGGTGTGGAGGACACAGACCAAGGAGCAGATGGTGCTCCAGCTGATCCTGGCCATTAGTGTGGACCTGGGCAAGGAAGGTGTGGGACGAACAGGGCAGGGGGGAGACATTGTCGGCACCACCCTCCAGCTGCAGTGTATGTACGCCCTTGGCTCCTCTCTGCACGAACACACACAAATAAAATAAAACATTTTATTTACATGACCTGAATCCAACCTACCAAGTCATACTTTCTTAAGTATTGCAGGAGAGGGAATCACCTGGTACTTCATAGCCTGCGTGACCCTCTTGTCAGCCCATTTCAGCTCTGCTGCCTGGGTGTAAGAGCTACCCTCCCTGGCCATGGTGACACATCCTTCGATGTCCACCAGGGGGAGCACTGCCTGCATCTGAAACGCAGGAATTCTAATAAGTTCTAACTGCTGGAAAAGAATGATCTTAACAACAAGAAAATAATGAAGCAAGGATGACATAAGCATGAAAATATAGTTTAGCAGGTGCCAATGGGTATTTTTTAATTTGCATAGCAAGTCATGGCATAAATCATATTGCATTGTATATAGTTTTTGTGCTTCAAGTTCTAGTGAACTAAAAAAAGTCTTATTTTATTTTTTTTTCTAGAGAAAAGTTCTACAGAAATGAGGTACCTGGCCTGGTGACAGCAAGAGGCAAGCCTGCCCTCTGCTGGAGCTTCCATGCAAGTGTCTGCTCAGGGTCAGGGTCGCATTCACAGGTCGTCCGTCATTCCAGGAGAGCAGGGCCTAACAGCACCACACAGAGCACATGCCATTACGCCCGGTACCCAAAACCCCCAAAAAACTGCATTTATAAGTCCTAATTTAATCCTGGTTCTGCTGGCCGAAGGCTACACTGCGAGGCAGGCTGCTTCCAAGCTCAGAGTTTCTAAGACAGCAGTACACAAGAACAAGGTGAAGCAGGAGAGACTGGGAATGACCGGAAATCAGCCAGAGATGACCGTTAACTTATTCAGCAGTGCCTCATAAATCAGAGGACGATCTCAAGTGACCTTCAAGAGTGACGAGAAACATTAAGTGGTGTGAAGTGCACTGCTAGGACAGTTCATACAGGCTCCTAGAAGCAGGACTGAAGACCCATAGAGCAAGGAAGGAGCCCTTCATCAATGAGAAGCAGGGAAGGACCAGGCTGCAGGTTGTATATTTTACACAGACGCATGAACTGAGAAATTAGTGAAACTGAAAATTCTGCTGTGGTCTGTTAGTTTTTTCCGGAGCTGTACAATGGACAGAATGCTTTAATAATAATAATAATAATAATAATAATAGCTGAATATGACTTTTGCATCAGGGTTGCAGTCATGTGCCTTGAGAATGGTTTTTGATTGGATGCGTCTCTCTGGGGTGGACGCGTGTCTGGGGGGTATGTGATACCTGGTGGCTGCTCCCCTGTCCATGGACGAGGCTCTGCGAGCGCGTGTGAAGGTGGAGGTGCGACAGGATCTGAGTAAAGGGCTGCCTCACGTCCACTGTACCCTCCCAGAGCTCCTCTTCTCTGCTCCATGAGCAGAGCACCCTCCCCTGTGGACAGACTTCGATGGCCTTCAAAACGCTATTTAAAGGTCATAAAACCCATGAAAAATACAACTAAACTGTCCACCCACAATATATTGTAACTCAGAAGAACAATGGATTAAATGAACAGAGCAGAACTAATAAGAACAATAGACTGAACAGAGGTAAAACGGAAGGCACTGTGATTTCAACAAGACTGACATGCACATGCCTCACAAATTTGTTTGAGCCAAAGGAGAACATCCATGAGAGCATCCATTAGAATTGTCTCTCACCCTTTCATTTCTTTCCTGTCCTGTCCAGTCCAGAAGGATGCTGTCCAGTCGTCGATGGGCTGAGCTATCTAACCGAACATCCAGACCGCACTCGTGAGACAGGGAAGGAAACCTGTTGGACACCTGAACTGAAGCGACAATAAACATTCTGCTTCACCTGTGGTCTGTAGGTTTGTATAGTTCCTACTCCATTAAGATGTTGTTCATCTGCAGGCTTCCATCCTTACCTTGCAGCTGATGGACACCCCTCTTGTGTTCAGGGGGTGTGGCGTACTCTCCCGAGACTCTGATCATGTGACCTCCCCACACAACTTCCTGTTGCAGACTTCCTGTCCAGTTTCCACCCTTATATGTCATCCTCACCGCCATATTTCTGGGTATGGACCTCAGCTGCAGGCAAAGATGACCCGCTCAGGATCAACGGTCAGCTTAGGTTGGGGCCATTCTAAGGTTTTTAAGGTGAGGGGGCATAAGAGGGACCATAATTGATGCAGATGGGGCAATATTATCATCATCCAATGGTATCTTTTGAATCGGTTAGTGACTGGGGAGGGGGCACTCAGAGAGCCAATCAGCACTGAGCTGCGGTCCAGTGCCCCTGTGGCTCCGCCCCCCGTATACACTGCTAACATGGCAAGAAGAGGAGCTTTGTGAGAAAATGGAGGGATGGTGGATGTCGCACCTCTTCAAACGAATGGTTCAGCTCCAGCGCCTGGCTGCATCCGGCCCCCGAGAGCGCCAGCTGGCCTGCAGCACGAAGCTCCGAGCTGCCTGCTCGCACCTCAGCCAGGGCCTGCATGCTAGCACCGCTGTGATTCAGCTGTTTGGGGACAGGTCAGAAACGCCAGCGTCCTGGCCCACTGCTTTCCCGCTTTCTCTGGACACAGATTCTTCTGTTTTTGTCGCCAGTAACCAGACCGATGAGTCCAATACAGTCTTAAAATGCAGCTGATATGGCCTTAGAATGTGCGTTACATGAGTGACTGAGTTTTGGTTTGCCCAGCTTGTGAAGCATGTGAAGCTCATGGGAGATTTGCTGGCACAAAAAGATTCTGTGGGCAGAAAGAAACATGATTGGTTCAGAGAGATAACCAATCAGATTATAGAGGAGGTGGGTCCATGCAACCAGAGGAAGTGGGACCAACCAATCAGATGTCGTGGCCCTGCATCCTCTATTTGCTTGAACCCAACTCCTCTACAATCTGATTGGTTATCTATCTGGACCAATTGATCTTTATTCTGTCCTCACAACATTTTTGTGCAAGACAAATTCCTTAGAGCGAAGGGGAAGGGAGACCAAAAGTACTCCATTAAATAGTGGAAACTAACTAGTTCTGTGATTTTTAAAATTATAGTACCTGAGTTTTGGCTTCCAGCTGTGAAGGCAGGTAATCCTGCAGCGCAGGCATGTTCTGCTGCATCCTGATGTTCAGTTCCTTCCTGGAGCAAAGGATACAAAATGGCACAAAAAAAGCTGCTGAATCAAGGTCGAGAGCATTCTTTTGCGGATTCATCAAGTCAGTTATCGATTGATGAGGCCAAAATAGACCGAGCCCCCGAGCCCCCTGTTACCTGGAGGACACGTCATGTCCGTGTGCCGTGAAAGCCAGCGAGGAGTTAGTCTTGGGGTTTACAGCCAGAGAACAGCGCAGCTGAGAGTCAGTGAGCCTCCCCCAGGCCTCCACCTACACAGCATACATATGCAGATGGAACGCATACATACGCAGATGGTGCAGACACATATGCAGGCAGCATGCAAACATACATGCACAGACAGCACAAATGCAGACAGCACGCAAGCATATGCAGATAGTGCAGACACGTATGCAGGCAGCATGCATACATACATGCGCAGACAGCACACATACACATGCAGACAGTGCAGACACATACACGGACAGCACACACACATATGCAGGCAGCAGACATACATACACACCAAACAAACAGGGAAGGAGAGAGAAACTCATTTTTAATAATAATAATGCAATATAATAATCAATAACATTTATGATTAATTAATTAGTTAACTATGACAACTATGACATGGTATTACAGGTAATATCTTAATCATGCGGTGGTCATGTGTCAGTAATTACCACTATTATTAATTATTGCTTTAAACTCTGACACTCTGTTTATCTAAAATCTGTTTCCCGGAGTTCACATCACCTGTGTCCCCGAAGCAGCTCACCTGAAGGGTGGGGGTGCCCCCCCCCCCAGCAATATGGAGGACAGCAGCCCTGACCTCGCGTCCTCCCGTCCCCCAGCCGGCCATCTCCCCGGCAACACGGACTCGCATGACATCACAGTAAACATCCACAGACACCTGCTTCTGACTGCCTGGGGGGGGGGGCGGGGTGCAATTTAGGGGAGTTAACCACTTACACCATCTCATCCAGGATGTACCCCACCCTTGTGCCCTGGATGAGACCCCATCCTTTGCCAGGAGAAGCTGATTGCTGTACTTTCCCATTTGGAAGTGTTCGAATGTCCCTTTAGCCTTAACAGCAGTCACACAACAACAGTGCTTATTTAATGCCTTATAAGAATTAAATACAGATTTTACTAGTCCACCATGTCCTTTTTAAAGCTTTTATCCATAGGACAAGCAGCAAATAAATAAAATAGTAAATAAATAAAATAAATAAATTACATTAAAATAAACAGATAAATAAAAAAGACAAACATAAAATAAATAAATAAAATTAAAATAAATTATCACATCCTCCAGTTCACATCCACCAGCTCCTATCCACCAGCTCACATCCTCTAGCTCACATCCACCAGTTCCCATACACCAGCTCACATCCACTATCTGACATCCTCCAGTTCACACCCACCAGCTCACATCCACCAACTCACATCCTCCAGTTCACATCCACTAGCTCACATCTTCCAGCTCACATCTACCAGTTCCCATGCACCAGCTCACATCCACTATCTGACATTCATCAGTTCCCATACGCCAGCTCACATCCTCTAGCTCACATCCGCCAGTTCACACCCACCAGCTCACATCCATCAGGTCACATCCACCTGCTCACATCCACCAGCCCTGCTACAACATGTTCCTTGTGTGGAATTACCTTGGTGGTGTGCGGTGAGGGCCGCGCCCAGGCTGTGGGGAAGCCCTGGCAGAAGCTCCCGGGGGGCAGCGAGGGAGAACAGAAGGCCCAGGCGGCCCCTGGACAGGCTGACATTCAGTGCGGAGGCCAACAGCTTCTCCCCGTCCACAGAGAGGTGCACCCTGGACTGCAGCTGGGGGAAGTGCCCCTGCACAGAGCACAGTGCCTGCAGGGGGCAGCAAGGAGTCACGCTGGAGATTCTCATTGAAATGATGATTCTGTTATGGGCTAAGCTGGTGCTAATTGAAATGTCTGAATCACAATCATTACTATTATTTACTCATAAGATGATCTTCTTGGCCTCTTTATTCAACCAAAGTTCAACTCACAGCCTTCAAATATTATGTCCACCATGCTGCCACTATTAGCTAAAAGTTACATTTTAGAACATCCAGTAGGAGTATAATTACAAACATCTGGTAACAAAACAGTGTTTGTTACAACATCACATAAAATTCCCAGCCAAATCTCAGAAGCTCATGTCCTCCTATCACCAGGACTAAGTGTCCTCTACATATTCATGCTGCATGTAGCTCCATGGCTGTAGATTCTTGAAGGCTGTCTCGCCACATACCTCCACAACCTTGGGAAGGCCTCGCTTCTCCAACCAGGGCCAGCCGTGCTGTAGCGATCCTGTCACCTTGGTGTCTTCAGACGTGTTCTTCAGCTCAGCTCCCAGGCTGGCAAGTTGTGCCCCAAGCTGAGAGAGCACCGATAGGCTCCTCACCTCCCCGAAGCCCAACTTGGCCTGAGATCATAAGCAGAAAGAACGAAGTACAGCGATGCTGATTCAGGACGAAAAGAGCGACAGAAAAAACAGAGAATACTCTTGGCAGTTCTATTTACACAAAAATGTAAGGGCAGAATGAAAGATGATTTGTTCAGAGAGACAATCAATGAGATTGTAGAGGAGGTGGGTCCAAGCAAGGAAGGAGGAGGCAGGAACAAGATCTAATTGAGATCTGAATCTTTTTTCATTCTGCCCTCAGAACAATTTTATTATTTTGTTGTTGTTAGTAAAATTCCCGTGAGTGAGGAGAACCTGAATGCTGTTGTTGTTGGGTATCCCATAGTCCCTCAGGGAGCTGACAGAGTGATTGAAGCAGTACATCAGTCTGACCCCTTCCTCTGTCTTCTCAATACTCAGATCTTCAGTGATCTGCAGGGATCCAAGCGGTTACATGTCAATGTGTTCTGAGTACAAGACAATATAACCTGCCGCATAAAATGGTGTCTCCATAACACAACACTGCCCCCTACCTGTTGGCTGCCTAAGATGCAGCTGAGAGTCTTGTGGTAGGAATCACGCCCCCTGTCAGAGTTAAAAGACAGCTTTGTAGTGGGAGGGACCCCAGCAACCCGTAAGAGGGGCATGGAGTGGTTTAGCAGGGCCAGAACGTCCAGCTTGTTCTAAAACAAGAAACAAACAAGCATTGCATCTACAGCCCCCATGGATCCATTCCATTTCAATAACACTTATGTTAGCTGAAGTCACTTTACTGATTATTCAGTTTAAGGACAGCCATTTGTAACAGCATGTCAGAACTGAACCTTGTGCATTTACACATTTAATTCCATTTGCATACTTTCTGTGTTTACAGAGTTGCCAACTTCAGTCAGCAGGCTGGCGTGAGATTTTCAATTCGAGTCCGCACACACGCACACGCATTTACATTTATGTAAGTTTTATTACCTAGTGAAACCTGTAGGGTTTGCAAACTACTGTAACGGTTTTGATGTAGCTAATTTTAGGTTTATAATGGAGTAATAGATTTGCTGTAAGATTTCTTGCACGAGTGTGAGATTCTGAAAGCGTGCGTGTCACGCCAGATGCATGAGAGTTGGCAACACTGTTTTCATAACAATAACGATGCCAATTTGGTAATTGCAGGTAATCTCTAATCCTGAGACAGTGTAGTCATAGGAAATGTGAGAATGGAGGGACCGCAATACCTCAGCGGCTTTGGTGGTCAGAAGAGCCTGCAGTTTCCTATCATCTGCGAACAGGGACAGATGCGAGTCTGTGATCTCCTTGCTAATGGCCAAGGATCCAGATCCTTCGAGCCTGGATGGAGTGCCCAGCTCCTATGGGAGAAGCAAAGTGCCTTCCTGATCATTTTTGTAGAACTTTCATGGCTAAAGTGACCTTTCAGTGATGCTTAAGTGATTTGGAATTCCAAGTCTGAAGCCTGCATATCGTTTACACCACGAGGAACGTGCTTTAAAAGGTGTGTGTGTATTTCTGGGTTTTGAGCCTCATTTTTGGACATGGTGGGACAGAGCCGGTTAGGGACGCTGGGTAGGGCCATACCCTCAGGATCGTGCAGTTGTTCTGCAGTAACATCAAACCCTCTAGCCGGCTGCCTCTCCGCAGGCCCCCGGAGACGGCCAGGGCACAGAGGTCCAGCCGCAGGGCTAGCTGGGCGTCGTAGCGCGTCGGGGCTGCTGTCGCGACCACCAGCAGCCGGCCGAGCCGTGGCAGGGACCCCAGGGCGGGTAGGCTGTGCTGCAGCACGCCCTCAATGCGCAGCCCCGGACGGCACTGCGCATGCAGCTCAAGAGATGCGCGCTGGCCCTCCAGCAGTGCCTCCAGCTGCGCCTTCACTGCGCAACCGTCCATTAGCAGGGAGCCGTTAAACTGGGCCTGAGCGGGGAGGCCGAGGCCCTGCCGGGGGGGAGGGGGGTCACCATGATTACCATCCTTATATTTATCCTTACTATTCCAGTACTGACATGCGCAATGGGAGAAGACAGTATGGATTAAAATTTCAGCACTGCAGAATTTTGAGATTATTTATATCAGATTATTATTCCAGCAATTCCTTCAATATAAATGAAACACAAGCAGCTCTTGGCTTGCAAAACCGACTCAGAAACATCGGAGACATAAGAACATAAGAACATAAGAACTATACAAACGAGAGGAGGCCATTCGCCCCATAGAGTTAAAGGAAGCAAAAGGGCGACATACATGTAAGTAGATTTTTAGTGAAAATACTGTGTTTAAACTTTATCCTTTCATTGATCTATGCTTTCCTTTGTATGTATTACTAGTATTTTTTGATTTCTGTTTTTCACTATAAAGCGTCTTGAATAGTATGGGAAGGAAAATCTGACATTTTTGCAAAGCTTTGTGGGACACATTATTTGTCCCACTGTAGAGCTGCTTGTATATGAATTATTATACGATAGTAATAATATAATAATATGGTTTGGCCCCCTAAGTTCTAAATTCCCTTTTAATCAATATTGCAGTAAAATGCGCATAAATGACATTGAACTGCATGAAATATAAATGTAAATAATTTAAAAACTGAAATATGAAACTTGTACCTCCAGAAGTGGACACGCAGACTCAGCAGCCCAAATCCACTGGCTCTTCCCTCCAGGGCCCACATCTCTGCTGGCTCTGATCTGACAAGAGCCCACCTTCAGCAGAAGAGTCCCATTACTCCCGGGGCCTCCGGGCACCAGCAGGGTCAGCCTGCTCTCCGGAGGGAGGCCCCTGCGACGGAGCTGGGTGAAGGAGTGCGTCAGGGCGCCGGTGAAGCGCTGTGAGGGCTGACAGGTGTGGCCCAGCTCCAGGGACAGAGCCTCCCCGTCCACATGGAGGCCGGAGGAGAGAGCCGACCGGCAGGGAGAGAGCGAGACGAGGCCGGAGAGCTCCAGAGAGCCAGGGAGTCCGACATCCTGCAACACGGAACACACATCCATCTGAGACACAATCAGAGGTGGACATTTCAGGTCCAGAAAGTAAAAGTCCAGACCAAGATTTTGTTTCAACCAACCAGTTGAGTACTTTGTGACTGTGACTCTTTATACTCAACTGGTTGGTTAAAACAAAATCTTGGTCTGGACTTTCACTTTCTCCACCTCTGGACACAATGCAGGCTCTGCTTACAGGTTCCCTGTACACGTTCCACATCACGTCACATCACTTGGGCCCTGGTTCCCTTTATCTGTCACATGGTAAGTGCAGATGGGTGAAAAACTTGTAAAAGACGATTACATATGATGAGACAAAAGCTATTTTCAGAATAAAAAGTAAAAAGCATAAATAAAAATACAAAATTCTGCTGGATGTGGGAGCCCACAGAAAGGAGGCCGATGTCACATTGGAAGCCACCTTTGAATAACCGGCCACATCATGCCGTAGGAACCTTAAGCTGACCCCACGCAGACTAGGTGATGAAGGCTTACCCTTAGGGCTTGGCAGTGGTTGGTCCAGTTGGTGGCCCAGCTTGATCCAGTCTCCCCTGGTCCACTAATGGGTTCGGCCCCGAGCCGGGCCATGACCTCACACGGCCCCAGCACTACCGTCAGCAGCACTGAGGGCCGCCCCCCCGAGTGGGCGGACAGGGTGAGGGTGCCGCGCGGGGGTACGCCCAGCAGCCGCAGTGGGGGCAGTGAGTGCCGGACGGCGGCCCGCAGGTGAAGCTGGGGGGTGCTCTCCATCGCTAGGCTCAACTCCCCCCTCTCCCCGGGCCCCCCCTCCAGCAGGGCGTCCAAAAGCAGGCCGGGCCTGGAGGTGGCGAGGGACCCGTTCATGGAAAAGTGGCGAGGGATGGGTGTCTGTGGGAAGCGGGGAGGGCCAATGAGTGGCAACATGGGCACCAGCTGAGACAAAGCAGCTGATTTAGGCCATCAGAGCACACATGCAGAGCGATGCAGAGGATTGCAGAGCCAGGGAGAGCAATGCAGAGCGAGGCAGAGAAAGGCAGAGGAATGCAGAGCGAGGCAGAGAAATGCAGGGCGAGGCAGAGGAATGCAGAGCGAGGCAGAGAAATGCAGAGGGAGGCAGAGGAATGCAGGGCGAGGCAGAGGGAGGCAGAGAAATGCAGAGCGAGGCAGAGAAATGCAGAGCGAGCCAGAGGAATGCAGAGCGAGGAAAAGCAATGCAGAGCAGTGCAGAGCAATGGAACACACTACATAATTGGCATTCTGTAGTGCCTTTAAAAGAGTGTTCAAAAAAACTTAGCAAAAAAAAAATTCTAATACATTGGTGCAGAACATCATTTTTTCTATAAATACATAAACTGTTAAATAAACTATACATCCACAGAGGTCAGATTCCAGCCTTATGCCCTGTGCTGCCTGGGATTGGCTCCAGAATCTCTGCGACCCTGATAAGCGGATGAAAGAGGAGTAAATGGAGTAGATAAACTACATACAATGGATAACTTGACTCATAGAAAATTATCGTACTCATTGAAGAGGTGTCATTTAGCATCAGTTAGCGGAATGAAAGGTTTTCTCGGGCTGAGTGTCAATGAAAGGTGGGTTTTCTGAGGGGGATTCTGGGAAACATGTCCAGGAGCTCCGCTTGTCCATGTTTCCGCTCTACCTTCTACCTGCAGCTTCGGACAGCTCCTCTGATGAATGCCCAGCTCCCAGGTCTTCCCGCAAAGGGCACCGTGAGCGGAGATGGCACAGTGCCCCCCGGTGAGCTCTGCGCTCCCCTGGCAGCGTCCAAGGTCCAGACGGAGGCTCACGTCATCCGAGATGCCGGCTGCCCTGAGTCGTGACAGGTTATGGCGGAGCCCGGCGTGGGCATGGGTGCGAGGCCCCCATGTGGTGGAGAAGTCAAACTGGGCGGAGCGAGAGGCCAAGGTCAAGTGGACCTTTCCGGATAATGAGGCCTGATCCATTCTGGCCGAGCTGTGGAGACCCAGCATCGGGGGTACAGCCTTCTGGAGAGACACCCAGTGGTGCCACAGAGTCCAGTCCAACTCCGCCCTGTTCTCCAACACCAGCAGGTTGGCTTGGGAGTGCAAGGAGTCCTGCTTCCTCTCCAGGTCCAGCGATGCCTGGACGCCATTCTTTCCTACCCTTCCCAGAACCACGGCAGTGGTCTGGACCCCCCTCGTCCCTTCCTGCACCCGCATGCATGCAACTCTGAGCCCCCAACAGTGAGCATGGGCTACCAGGCTGGTAGTGACACCATTCCAGGTGGCAGCGACATCGGCCAAGAGGTGGCAATGCCGCACCGTGACGGTGCCACGGCTCTCGGCCAAGCGGTGCCCCCCTGGGCCGGTGTATGAGGCCAGACCTCTCCACCTGAAAATAGGGGCCATTCTCAGCTCCCCACTCAGGTGGACCCTCCGTCCACTCGCTAAGGCACTCAGTGAGCACCGCCAGGAGCTGGTCTGAGGTTCGAAAGCAGCATGTAGCTGGGCCTCAGCTGGCAGACCCAGAGAGCGCAGTGCGGCGGAGGAGTGGCTTGCGGAGACTGTCAGCTCCTTCCTCCTCCTGTCTCCGTAGCAACCCCCAGCCCTCAGCGACTGCCTCCCCAGGCTCAACTCCAGGGTAAGGCAGCGCCGCGGCAGCCCCTGCTGACAAGAGGCTCGTACCTTGACGGGGAAACCCGCCACGACTCCAGAGCATCGGCCCGAGAGCTGAGCCGCCGTGGCATGTCCACTGCAGTTCATCTGTAAAAACAATGGCCCCCAAACAAGTTTTATTTGGATAGAGCATGGAGTCATGGCCATTTTCACGTGTAATAACACAACCCCACAGCCCAGGGGCAAAGCAGGGCCAGACTCAAACAAATTCAAACAGAGAGAACATGCAAATCACACATGCAAAATGAAAATAGGTAGAAACCCAAAATAAGTCAGAAGTAAGTGGCATTGCAAGCCCTTTTGCTCTCTCTTGGATTTATAATGATAGTACTTGAAAACTAATGCTGCCATTTGTGTTTTCATGTATTAAAAACACCACTAGAGGCGTCCAAATCACCTGAAACGACTCTGGCAGGACTCCACCCAGCCTCCTGACGTCGTGCCCCAGTGACACGGCGAGCCTGGCATTGTTGTCTGTTCTTCCCAGTTGGATGTGCAGGTGTCCCCTTTGGTCCTGCACGAGGACGGTCAGCCCCGTGCTCACGACACGCACTCCCACCTGCCAGGGAGTGCAGGCACGCTCCAGAACTAGACTGGACAGCCTTGTTTAGCACCTGGCTTTAGGCATTTCACTCCTTTCTGCCACGTTTAACTGAGCCAAGTTTAATTAGCTTGAAGCTCACTGTAAGTTTCCTCCCTTAATCGACTAATTTATGAAAAAATTAACTGGAATAGTGACAGTGAGTACCATGGGCAGCTGACATTGTGAGGGTCTTGGAACTCAGCACTGGTGTGTGTGTGTGTGTGTGTGGGTGTTATGCATATATTATATATTAATTTGACTTTGTGGGGACCATTTTTCAGTCCTCTAAAGGGGAAACTTAAATGTCAAAAGTCTTGTGTTTTGTTTGGTCATTTGTGGTTAGGGTTAGGGCTGGGTACTGTGGGTAGGTGTTATGGTTGGTATTGCTGGTAGGTTTTGCCCATAGAAATGAATGAATGGTCCCCACAAAGATGGGTGCGTGTGTGTGTGTGTGTGTGTGTGTGCCTTTGGTTGCCCTGTGATGCACTGCCATGCCACCCAGACCTTGTCTTACAGCTTTTCCTATTATTACTCTTAACATTATAGACATCATTAAAAAACATTATAGACATCAAATAGGCTACACTACATTCATGTCCAAATTCAAGCCTTTTACATGGTAATGACGGATAAACACAACCTAGGCACAGGCAGCCAGGGCAGTATTACATGTACCTCACAGTGTCCAACGGCACTCATGGATGCAGGAACACCTCTCTCCAGCAGGGCAGCGCTGTGGTGTTGCAGCCTGGAGGACAGCTCCCATCGCGAGGGCCCGTGTCCCCTCCTGATCCCATCCAGCTCCGCCTGGAGGGCCTCTGAGCCGGCCTGCAGTGCGGCTGCCATGGCAACTGCCCGCTCACCCCACGTCCAGCTCGCCCGCGCGCTCGCGTCAGACGGAATGCCTGTTTCCATGACGTCATAAACGTTTCACCGCAATGAAGGAAAAAGGTGGGAAACTATACAGTGTTCACTTCAAATACTACAAATACTACAAAGGATAAACAGCAATCAGACATATCTGTATGTTGGAATAAGAGGGCAGGGCATGGTGGGGTGGGGAAGGTCGGGGCGGGGCTATCTGTACCTTTGGCTGAGAGCTGGGGGGAGGTGTGTGACAGCAGAGCATGGAGACCCCCCCCATGCGGACCTCCCCTGCTGCCACTCACGTTGACGTTCACAGACTGCTCCCCAGCATGCATGTGTAGCCACACCCCCTCCCAGTCTGGCCCCGCCCCCGACACGCCTCTCTTCGTCAAGTCCCGCCCCATGGAGTCGGGCCCTGCCCAGCAGTTCAGCTCCAGGCCATACGTGGCCTCACCCACCATCACAGTCAGCCGACCTGGAACAGACACACAGCAGGCAGCGCCTGAGACCTTCCTGCAGCCTGGCTGCTGTGGCAGATATTTGAGAACCTTTAAGAAGCTGGTAGGTGGAACACATGACTAATGTTTTAGGCCCACATCCCAATCATAGCTCATGGGCTCCACTGGCCAGAAAGCAAAACAGATTTAGTGGAATTAGCATTTGCTTGCGTAAATTTGCATTGCAAATCCATTCCATTTCGCTGTTCTGTAGTTCTTTTTCTAAGTAGGAGATTGGAAATTTTCAAGTTCAGAATTATTGGGAATGCTTCAATACATTACGATGTGCCATACTACTAAAATTAATAATATAGAGATTATACCCTTTTTTCCTTCATATAATCCATTGGCAGAACACTGGTATTGGTGCATTTTGACCAATCAGATGGTGGTGATGCAGCCAGCTGGGTTTGTTCACACGTTCAGTAACTAGGGCCATGTTACAGGTTGGGTACGGTTTGCATACTTTACAAGGGAAAACTACCAGCATGCGGTACGGCTCGGGTATAGCGCGGTTCTTGGTTGCAGTGGAAAAGCGACATACATGTAACACAAGTACAACACGTAGGAAAGATAGCAAAGTACTGACTGAAGTGTGACCTGAAGATCACCTGATTAATGTACTCGGCTGTTTATACTGCCGTACAGAGGAGAAACACCGCAACTGCCTATGTTATCAAAACAGATGTTTTATCTCATGACAAAATATCTTAGTGCAGCAATGTTCAGTTTTGAAGAAAAACCCATCATTTACTGACCTACTATACAGGCAAAAAACATGCTGAAGCCCTTCTAAGTTTTGCTTTTTCTGCAAATCGGTTAAAATTAAAGTCACTTTTACTAAAAAAAAATAACAACAAACAACAACAATAAACAACTGATAAAGAACAAAAATAACAATGATGATGAAGAGGAGGAGGAAGCAGCCAGGTACCTTCAGTGCGCTGCTCCGTCTGCCTTAGGGTGCCCTCCACACCCAGTGTCTGGGGAATCGCCACCAGGCTGCCCAGGGAGTGCTGCAGACCCCCGCTAACGGAGATGCCGAACCCGGCTCCATACCCCACAGCCCCACTGAGCTGGGCCTGCAGAGCTCCGCCTCCTTGCACCGCTGTGCATGCCGCTGACAGCCTACGCAGGGGGGGTGTTCCACAAAGCAGGATTTCTGATTTAGCTGGGTTAACGTAAGCTTGAGGTCATGTTTGTCCAGTAAGAGTTTAGGTAAGGAGCATTCCTACTGACAATCATGACATCTAGCATAAGTTAACCTAGCTAACTAAGAAATCCTGCTTTGTGTAACACCCCCAGGCCAGGATGTGGCCAATTGGAGCAGAGCAATAGAGAAATAAGCCAATGAACTCTGAACAGCATTAGCCTGAGTTCCCACCCTGGGTGCTACCCAGGACAGATGAAGTCACTGACCTGTCCTCAGAGACATTGGCTGACAGCTGCAGCTGGAGGTCCTGAAGGATGGGCAGTAGCTTCTGGTGCAGGATCGCCCGACCTCCCAGGAGCCTGGTGTCTCCTTCCAGGGTGTGGAGCAGGTCGGCTTCCAGCTTGACTCTCTCCTCCTCATCCGTCTTCACGGACACGGAGCTGGCCATGTGACCTTCTGCTGACAGCTCCGCCCTGGCGTGGGCCTGGGTGCAGATCGACGGTGGAGTCAACGAGGTGTGAAGAAGGTCCTTTTCCACGGCCTCAGGTGAGCGAGCATCAGTGAGGCGCCCTTCGCTCAGAGCTCTGATAATAAGATCAGCTAATGATTGTATCAACAGGAAACAGTGGAAGAGAACAAGGCGTTAACCTGAATTTTCCGGGGAATTCTGGATGGATATGGGAGACTGAGTGATGAATACAGTCCTAATTCACTGGATGATCCATTCAGCTGCACGGAAAGCTGTAGAGTAATAACAGACTGATAGTAAAGTCTTGTTTTCCTCACCCATGGGCTGTGAATGAGTTTAACTTTCAGTGATGTGCTAAGCGGTGCCTGACTTACCTGGCATTCTTCCAGGGGGCTGATTATGGTCTTTCCTGTTGCCAGGTAATCAAACGTGTCATCATTGGCAGACTTCCAGTGTAGACCTCCCTCCAGACTAATAGATGGAGGGATCCGTAGCTAAAACAGACAGACAACATCCATTACAGGAGGGCTTTGTTTATCATTTGTGCCCTTTAAGTGACAGCTGCTATTAACATAACGTGAATGAGTTTGGCCGTACCTGGAACGCGTGAGTGAAGTTGACCTGAAGGCCATAGCCTCGCTGTAGTGAGTCTGACACATTCCAGATGCGTCCTAGAACAAGCAGCCGCTCCTTCTTATTAACCCGCATGGTTCCATGCACTTCCTGCTGTGTCTGTAATGAGAATAGACTGTTTCGACACGACATTGAATAACAATGCACACTGTGTGGCGCCGTGTCTATGATATGAAACATATGCCATTGTAGACCCTAATTATTTTCTCAGCCCCCCTGGAAAATTATTATTCTAAATCCATTTAACGATTTTGCAACACATTTTTTTGGGAGCTGAATCCCCATAAGAGTAAAATCCTAATATCACCCCTGATCAGAAATCTCAGGGTCGGCAGAATGATGTCACCAATTCAAATCTCAGGGTCGGCAGAATGATGTCGCCACTGAGCCCCTGAGCAAGGCTCTTAGCTGCTAGGTGCTTCAGCAACAGTTTGACGCTTTTCTCTTAAATGTACATCACTTTGGGTAAAAGCATCCGTTAAGTAACTAAAAATGCAATCAGCAACATCCCTGTAACAGGTAAACAGATCGTAGCAAAGGTCAGAGTTGGATGTTGATAAAGGTGATCCTGGGATGTGTGTCTATATAATCATGAGCTCTCTGAACCCATAACATCGAAGCATCATCAACACAGACTTTCACAGCGACTTAATGACAGTCATTCAAGATTCAAGATTAAAGATACAAGAGATTTCTTTGTCACATACAGTACAACATGCAGTGAAATGTATCTCTGTGTCACCCTTATTTGGCTGTGTAGAAATTGAAGAGAGAAAAGAAAAAGGTAACAAGTAAAGTAGGAGTAAAAAAGAGAAATTACAATATATATATACTGTGTATGGAACCAGGTATGTACGAAATCTCTGTGTCACCCTTATTTGGCTGTGTGGCAAATGAAGCTTCATGAACCATTCGCTATGTTTTGTGACTCCACTAGATGGTGCTCTTGGGTTATAGCAAATGGTTCCTAAGTTTCATCTGGCCATCACTACTTAATGATCCAAAGAATCATCACACAGCGTTTTATGGGGTCCAGATATGTGGCAGATTTCCTGACCAAACAAACGTGTGTGTCAGAGGCAGGTTGTGGTTAGGCTCTCACCTCATTGCTGTGCAGAGTCACACACAGCTCGGAGTCATGGGGGATGACCTCAGAGCTGAAGGGGTGAGAGAGGGCGGAGCACACCTGGACCAGACACACATGCACACACCCTCGGTTAGTACCTGGAACAGATCACCTGTCCACGTCCAGTTCTAAACTCCCCTGTTGTAACTTTGAGGGTAAGAATGCCTGGACGTCTTGCTGTGACTGAATGAAAGTGTCGTCACATAACAACACTTGCGATTGACACTTAGGTTCCGATTCCCTCAGTATCACGCCCCGTGTGGCCGTAACCTGCCCCCGGCGCGTGACTCACAAAGGGCCTGGTCGCCTGGTAGCCCAGCGTGAGGACGTGGATGCACTCCATACTCCGGCCGAGGATGGCTCGGGACTCCAGGACGTAACGGGCCCGTTGTAAGTCCACGGTGAAGACCTCCTGCAGGAGCAGACTCTGCGGAAAGTGCAGGAAAGGCTGCCTGGGTGGGGGGAGAGGAGGGTTAGGGTTAGGGTTAGGGTTAGGGGTGAAGCCTGTTGCTCAGGGAAGCCTGTCGCTCTCTGGTGCTTCCTGACAATGCTGAGCATGCCCAGTGACTGAAAGAGAGTAGGGCTTCCAACTCTGCAATAATCACATAAGGCTGTTCCATAAATATACAGCTTTTATTGAACTGAGCAGTAAAAAAGCTATTGAACAGCGACAAACTCACATTGCTGAACTGCCCCCCCCCCCCCAACCTGCTGATGGGCTCAGTATCAGTGCAGATCTATATCGATCTATATTGATACGCTATTCAGAAACTCCCATCCTTTTTTGCTACAATAATAATAAACACTTTATACCATACCATATATACCACTGTATAGATGAGCATTTTTCTTACTATTCATCACACATCTATATACTGTACAGCTATTTTTAGCACTTTTGTGCTATTTTGCACTTTCGGATTAGATGATAAATTACCTTTTGTTGTCTCTGTACTTTAATGGCAATGAAGTTTAATCTAATCTAATCTAAAGATCTGGGTTTTTCAGTGGGGGGAGGGGGTGACAAAGCTTAACTAGACCTGAGTCGCAGAGTCCCTTGTTTCTGATACAGCTCCCTGCTCCGCTTCAGTTCCTCCACACCCCCCTCCAGCTCAAACTCCACTGCCGCACCCTGGGGCTCGATCAGAACCATCTTGATTGCCACCAGCCTCTTCCTCAGCCTCTGCAGCAGGGATAGATGAAGACAAACCCATTTTGTAGCTCATCTGTTTTGTGTATTACTGCTTATGTTAGTGATGTCACAGCCCTATAAATGTTGCAGAAAATTCCCATAAACGTCCACATGGGGTTATTCCTAGTTAAGTTTCTTCCTTGGGTAAATATTCATGATTATAAGATAACACAAACCTAGGAGAACTGGGTGTACAAATCCATAACTAAGAATGTCCCACGTCAAAGCAATAGTTCCAGCATTCTGGGCTGTACTTACCTTGTCCAGGGTGTTAAGGCTGGCAGAGAAGCTGACATTGTGTCTGCCGTAGCTGGAGGCTAGCTGGAGTGCCTTTCTCTGCTTAGTCCCCTCCAGGGAGAGATCCCCCCTCAGCACTGGGGTCCAAGCTGAGCTCAGGCTGCCAGAGGCCTTCAGGCCCTGCTTTCCTAAGAGGCCCCAGCCGCTTGCCTGAAACACACCAGCAAAGGGAATCCATAGCCTGCTTCCTGCACCCCAGTCAGCCCTGGTGCCTCGGTGACTGATCCTTGACTCACTGTTCACGTTGGTGCTGAGCATTTGCCTGGAACGTACCTTGAGGTAGGTATCCGTGGGTGTGTGGAGATGCAGCCGGCCCTCCCGCTCCCGGCCTTTCTCCCGGTAGGAGCCCTCCAGCACCAGGCTCCGTAGCGTCATCCACTTGCGGGCCGTGACTTCGGTGCTGAACTGCAGAGCGCGGCGCTGAGGCTGGCTCAGTTTGTGCGCCATGTAGACGTACAGCCAGGGCGTGTCCATGTTGAAGGTGCCTGTTGGTCAGACAAGACATCTCATGCCCTCATCAGAGGCAGCAAAGACTGTTATATACTCTGCCCAGAGTTTTAAAAGGAAAGTCTGTTGTCCAAGTCTGAGCGACGCCATATCCTGTCTGGAGTTTCAAAATGGCAGGAGGCAAAATTTAATTTGTCTAGGTTGTCTTGCAGTTTGCGGGGTAAATGTTCCCTAGGGGCTCGTAATGTAACATTTTATGTATTTCAAAACACTGGACCACTGAGAAGTTCAATACATTGTTGGAAACATTATTTTATACAGCTGTGCATAAGAAGCCTTGTTTGAAAGCAGAAAGGAGTCATTAAAAAATATTTAATGGAAAAAAAAACAATCAAGCAAACTCGGGTCTTTGCAGTAACAATTTACAGAAATATGTCTATTTATAGAAGTACAGTTAAGGTCCGGAACTTGCAGGACCTTGCATCAGTGCAGTATCTGAGGGCTGATCTCATTACCTTCCCATTTCCACAAATGGTTCCTGGAGTAGTCGCGCCAATGGAGGCCGGCCACCAGGGGGAGCTGGTCGTTGTAGTTGACCTTCAGGTGGGTGCTGCTCTCCACTCCGTTCTGTCGTAGGTGTGAATGCAACAGTTGTGTCCTGTACTGTATGTGCTTCTCCAGAACCTGCAGGCTGAACTGGAAGTGGGGGGGGGGGCGAGGGAGACTCACTGAATCACCTCCATAGTCGGATTTAGTCAACTGCAAAAGTCCAGCTAGTTGGGCTGAATCTTAACTAAATGGGAAGACATGGAAGCTGTTGTTTACAGGAGATTTGAACCCCTTCTTGCAAAATTATGCAGAATTTAAAATAAGTGGCTAGAACCATTCATGTGTGTACAAAACACCATGATTGTGCATTTACATTACTATCAACAGACAACGAACCTGAGTTTAAGCCTTGATCAGGCCAACATCCTTGCTAACATTTTTTTTTTTACCTTTTCTAGGAACATTTGCCGAATGTTATGATTAAGGTACAGAAATATTAAAGTGTCCAGTTTGTTGATGTTCCCAGAACATTTTCATAGTACTACAAGTATGACTAATACAAACACAAATAAACTGCATGATAGAACAGTGACTGATACCATCGCTTTACACCTCAAAGGTCACGGGCTCAAGGCTGGATGGCACATTGGCAGTATACACATATAGCACTTTTATACAATATTTTTCATCATTAATTGCATTAAAAGGATGTCCAGGTAATAACTGTATCATGCTGACACTGACAGAACCTTTGTCAAAATGTAAAACATGGAAATAACGTTCCATTAATGTTACATTAAGGATGTTCTCTACTGACTTCAAGAACATCTTCACATAACATTGGCTAAAGTTCTGGGAATGTTCCCAGTGGTGCCACCAGTGTGGATTCTGGGAAAGGCTGTACCTCCAGTAGGTAACTGGTGAGTGTGTGCCTGGACTCATTCTTAAAGGACTGGCTAAGGAGGACACGCCGTTTGTTGTTGATCTCATTCCAGTGCTTGCCGTAGCTAAGGTCCAGTGATGACTGGATCTGACCAGAGGCCTCCTCATGCTTCAGCAGGACCTGAGGGAGAGCAGCAGAAGGGCAGGGGAATCCATCACAGGGCTCCCCAACGCGTTCCTGAGTTCCTGTTTTCTCACATTCATCAGGTTCATTGCACTCCACAATCTGATGAGGCCGACTGTGAAATCCTCAAGCTACCTGGGCCAAATATTAATTAAACCAGTAGTACTGGACAGAAATTATTGCAATGAGACTTCAATCCACTGTAAGGTAAAGTTGGTAGAACCATCTGAGTGTGTACAACATAGCATAGTTGTGCATGCGCATTACTATCTACAGGATAACCTGCAGACCGACAGTAAGACTAACACTGCCAGGAAAACACAGCTAATTTTCCTAAAACTGGTGACTGGCTAATATTAATTGGGACCAAAACAAAAATTCAGAATGGGTTCCCCAAGTCCATTCTCTTTCTAAGGTACATCCTAAGAATTAGCTGCTGTAAATATGTATGTCTACCAAAGACAAACCCAAGCAAAAGGGAGTTTATCGGTGAAAACAAAACGGAAGTTATCCTGAGCATTCATGACAAAGCCTGAGTGCCTCTGGGAGAGAAGCCGGGGTGTGAATGTCATGCAAACCGGAGCCGTTCAGAAGGTGTCACCTTGTGGTTGAAAAATGTAGAGTGAGAGCAGTGAAACTCATGCTCTGCCATTAGATGGTAGGCCTGGTTCACCTCCTCCGTGTTCCTCACGGTCTGGGCCACATGACACTCTTTTTGTCGGCTTTGTGCATCTCCTGCTGAAGGGTTTAGACACCGTTGCACTGGCTTCCATTGCATCGCATTATAAATCTTACAGTCATGTGACCCATCGGCCAACACAACAAGCTCTGTATAAGCAATTGGACACAGTTTCAATATGGAGCTCTGCCCAAGAGCTTATATAACTGCCATTCATTCAGCCATTCTTACCTCTAAGACCGTATCTGAGCTTCAAAGCAGAGCTCCATAGTGAGGCGCTGTTCTGTATTAGCCCAAAAACTTGGGTCCCCACCAAGCCAGGCAGGAAGAGTTCTGCATCCACAGAGTACTGCTTCTGCCCCTGATCCATCCTCCACTCTACTAGCGCTGTCAACAAAACCAGATTGCATAGTACCAACACCGACATGCCACAGGGATGCATTGCTAAGGGAAACTCTCAACTTTGGCCTGTTTGATACCAGAGAGCGAAGCCGTTTCCCGGAACACATTCTTCAGCATGGCCGCCAGGCTTATCTTCCTGCCCAGCCCACGGGTGAGGTTAGCAGAGAGGATGATGGGATGCATGTCGGCCGTCACTTTGGCTTCCAGGTGGGACAGCAGTCTCAGCTCTGTGGGCAGGGCCTGTACTTCTGTCAGCCCCTGCAACAAGTTGCACTATGGGTAATGCAGCCACGATGGTGAGTGATTTGAATTTGAATTTTAACAAAGACCTACAAAAGTGATGTTACAGCATTTTTATTCTAGCATCCATGAATCCTTCTTTTCCTTCATTGCATTTTCTGCGTTATAAATGCAGAGTGCTTCTCACCAGTGTTTACCTTGATATAGTAATGGTGAACATTGTCGACCAAAAGTTCCACTTTCACAACACGCATACTTTTCACTCGATCGATTTTCCCTGCAAAAATATCGCAAGAGACAGGTGTTGATGTGCGATCTGTCAGTCAAAAGGAACATGAGGAAGGGGCGGTCGGTGTGGCTGACCTTGAATGTGGATGGTCTTGAGGGGGTGGCTGACTTTCAGGGCCAGCTGCTGGTTAATGGAGCTGAAGGTCAGGTCCAGGGACAGGTCTCTTGGGACAGTAGACTGCGGAGTTCCCAAGAAAACATGCAGAGTGGCCTCCTTGGGAAACCAGGCGCCCCTCTATAAGAAAACACAGCTTGTTTGACCGTCATACTTCCATGGAATACTCAAGTGAAAGTATATGTAGTCAACAAAAGCAGATGGTGATATTATAGAACAGAGAGACTATGCTAACACTTGTTGGGAAATTCTCTTTGGCTCATCTTGCGCTCCATACAGGTGAGAAGAAGCTGGGGGGGGTCCACAGTGAGGGATCAGAAACTTTGTGGTGCTCAGGGAGCTGGGGGTCAAGGGCTTTGGACTTAGACCATGGGAAAGCACAGAAAGATCTCGTATAACAGTGACATGATTGATATAATTACGTGGTATTTTGGGGGGGGTTTGCTCGGTAGCCTAAGTCTCTGTGCCTGTGATCAAAAAGTCACCAGTCCAAGCCCAGCCTAACCCAAATGGTTGTAGTTAGATTAAGAATAGTAACTATCCGGTGCACCTGCCGCAGCAGAGAGTAGGCAGCCTCCAGCAGGTACTGGTGCAGACCTTTGTCCCGCTTCACAAGCCTGAGGGACAGCTGAACCGGACCAGCAGGGGGCAGCACTAGCCCACTTGGGGATGAGGGGTAGGAGACCTGGGAGCAAAGCTGCCATCCCAGTAGCTTCCACCCTGGCAGGAGAAACCAGTCAAATTAACAAAAAATCTAAAACTAATAAACTATTAAAACAACCCCCCTTTTTAAACTAACCACAATTTAGAATATTCAGAACTTCCCACACTAGATCTATCTATGGGTCATGGGGAATCTGGAGCCTAACCTGGAAGCTACGGATACAAGGCAGGAATCAACCCAAGATGGGGCGCCAACCCATCACAGGGCACACTCACACACCAGTCACTCACACATTCACACCTATGAGCAATTTGGTAAGTCCAATTAACCTCAGTATGTTTTTCACATGGGTTCTCTTATCACTGCTATGCAGACGACACTCAACTTATCCTTTCCTTTCCTCCCTCAGACACTCAAGTCTCCACTCGGATCTCTGCATGTCTGGCAGACACCTGATCATGGATGACAGCTCATCAGCTGAAGCTCAATCCTAGCAAAACTGAACCTACTGAACCAGAATCAGATTGTATTCACTGATGAGACTTCAAAGCACTTATGTAAGTTGTTGTGGTCAGGGGCGTCTACAAAATGCTGTATATATAAATGTAAATGTAAATGTTTTTGGAGTGTCGGGGGAAACCAGTGGTAGCCAGAGGAAACCCCACGACCCTACACAGGACAAGGGGGTACAGAAAATGGATGG
This sequence comes from Cryptomyrus ogoouensis, assembly GCA_025773925.1. NCBI lineage: Eukaryota > Metazoa > Chordata > Actinopteri > Osteoglossiformes > Mormyridae > Cryptomyrus > Cryptomyrus ogoouensis. The sequence continues at coordinate 9,084,229 of JAOYFF010000045.1, read as the reverse complement.
ATGGATGGATCTATCCATTATACTAACATATTTAATGGCACATTTGTAGAAGATTGTGCTTGATCTTGTGAAATTAAGAAGTAGGATAATGAACAGTACCCACATCTTCTACATGTGTACTCACAGTCTTGCGGGGTGCAGGTGCTCTTCTCTGTGTGGTCACGGGACCCTTTGACCTCCTCCCTGCTCTCACCACTTATACTGTACGTCCTGGAGCTGTGTAAAGAACCAAACACATGTTATATTAGTCGGAGTAAAAACAGACATCAAAAGACCTTTTAATACGTTAAATGAGGGCTGGTTTTGTAGAGCAGCGTTTCTCAGCTCCACTCACCTGAAGTGGATGATGTCCATCACCTCTTCAGGCGTGTTAAGTGACACCTTTAGGTCTTGGCCTCTCTGGAGCTGAACACCACCATCCAAGCTGGTGGAGGTCCGGAGGCCCATGGACCACTCCACCCCTGCCCGGCCACAAACTCCCTCCAGCCCCATCCGGGCTGAAATCCCTACATAGGCACTGAGGGAAATGGGGAGAGATGAGTCATGCTCAGACCCTTAGAGCAGATCAAAAGCACTGGGTGATAATCATGTAGGACACACCTTGGCTTGATGTAGCCAGCGATGGAGAAGTGTGACCAGCTTTTAAGGCTGGCGCTGCCCTTGAGTCGGAGGCTAAGCGATGCGGACATGTTGAGTGCCACCTTGATGGGCCACCCAGAGAGTGAGGGCAAAACCAGCTCCGCTGTGGCCAACACAACCCTGCGGTGGAGCTGCAACTCCTGCCCCTACATGGAGCATCAGCGAGAGAGATGCGTCATATTTTATGAATCCTTATGTAGAGAGAGGGAATGGAGTGGTATAGTTTTGAATTTATGCAGTTAGATAATTTTACTCAAGAAATTCATTCAGATGCTTTGCTCAAGGGCAACAATAGCCAAGGAAGTAGGAAGGGTTACTACATATTGAAGCCAGAGAGCTGGTTCAGTTGAAGAGTGCCATCAGTCATAATGGCTCCAACCCACTGCGGGGCACACTCATAGACCATTCAGACCTATGAACGATTCGGTACCTCCAACCTTAGCATATTTTTGGACTGTGTGGAGGGAGAACTGGAGCACCCAATAAAAACCCCACAACAACACGGGGAGAACATGCAAACTGCATGCAGATGGAGCCTGGATGGTGTGAGGCAACAGCGCTAAGCAACTCAACACAAGAATACTGAAACACATGTCAGTGTCTTATAGCTCTTACTATTATTAATCGTGCATATCAACTTACAGGTCCGTCCCATTTACATTGATTCTACCTCCAGCTCAGCCTCAGCCTCCTACCTTCATCAGCCTGACGGCCACTTCCGCAAGGTTGAGGGACATTTGCTTCACCTGAGCGTGGACGTCGTCACAGGTGACGAAAGCCAGCTCATTTCCGAACACCTTGGCACTCAACCCGCAGCGCAGCTCACCCTTGAGCAACTGACGTCCTGTGAACTGAAACATGCCAGGGTCTTATCGATCCTCCCATTGATAACTTTGCACGTCATACATTGTACACTACAGTTCCACTGCTGTAACAAAATACATTAACATGCAGTTTTTATTACTGATAACATATACATCGATAAATACCAACCATACATGTATCATCATCATTAAAATGTCATATACTTTAGTGCAGTGTTTCTCACCCCAGTCCTCAGGAACCTAAAGACAGTCCACATTTTTGCTCCCAGCCCCCAATACACAGCGTTCTTGATTGCTGAATACCTGGTATATGTGTATTGGGAGCTGGGAGGGAGCAAAACACTGCCTTAGTGTATAGTTTGAGCACAGAATTGAGTATTTCTACTTGAAGTGGATTCCAACGTATACACAAGATGATTAAATAAGTAACTGGAGGAACAGTAAATAATTGGAAGTGTTTCCACAATTTTGGCCATTAGTATATGTATTTATTGAAAAAAATTGCTGATCCTGAGATTTTACTCAGCATGTGTAATTCTACAGACTCTAGTCAGTCATTCTTCTGTCCAAGTATATGATTTTCATTGTCGATTGGAGTCTAAGCCTTCATGAACCCACCATTGCTTTAGCCTGTCTAAGGCGACTTGAACCAGCACTCTCACAGCGTCCATCTTCCCCCTCCTCCTTGGGTCGGCCAGCATCTTCCATCAGCTCGCTGTTCCGCTTCTCCCTCATTGAGGCTTCCGTTGAGGTTCGAGGGCCAGAATCTCCATCCGATGGGGGTGATTTGCGGCCAAACAACTCTTTAAGCATTGGCTCCATGTTTTCTGCACGAATGTCAATCTGAAAATGGAGAAAACAATAACCATCAAGACTCCCAAAGAGTCGATGACCATGCCAGACCAGAAAACGAATCACATTTCCAAATGCAACTGAACATTGAGTTTTCCATATTGATCATTAGCAAATTTCTTTCTTTTTCCTTTGTACAATTACCTCCAACAGGTTGAAGGCTCTCCCCAGGATGTGTATGGTCAGGTTGGCCATAGCAGAGCGAGGAATGAAGGAACTGGGTGAGAACACCAGTGCCCCCTCAACATTGGTAGCCCCAAACCCTGGGACACAGGAAAAGTTCCATCAGTCTCCACATGTCACACTGCACCTATCAGTCATTAGCTTGCTATCAACGACCATGTTGCTGAAGCACAGATTCTTCATTAGAGCAGTGTTTCCGCCTGCAAAATAGCCTGATGTGTAAAGTCCTACAACTAAGTTAATCCAGAAATAAGAATGACCTGATAGCTTTGCTATAAAGCTTCTAGAGTACATGGGGAGACTACAAGCCTTTAAACTACACATCTCTGATGTCATGGCTGTGCATGCTCTATGGTGCAATGCGATGCATGTGTATGCCAATTGTTGTCACCTGTGTCCATGGTGGCATCCATGTAGGATGAGTATTTCCAGGACTCCCCTTCAAATTCCTTACTGATTATATCATCAGGCAATGCTTCCATGAGGTCCTGCTTCAGAGGGTCGTCCGTTTTCTGTATCTGAGTCAGGTGGCTCCACACATAGGAACCGACTAGGAAAGACATTTGGCCCTTATTGATAGTTTCGTAATAATTTACGGTGATGTTTCATAGAAAGGACTCATGTTGGGTTGTGTAGTGGAGGTTCCTTACAAGGCTACTGGCCCCCTACAGCTGGCACAAACCTTGGCTAGACCTCTCATCCCTTAGTGTTGCTCTCACTTTGCGAAGCACATCCCGCTCTGGACACTTCATCATCTGCTGGTACGCTGCGATCCGGACCTCCACGTCTTCCTGGGGCGAGCGATATAGCCGCAGGAGTGCCTGCCTCTGAATGGAGAGGACCCGTGAATGGCCACGTAGACCAAAGCTTCAGCTCTTAATTAACATCAGCTCTGACTGGTGGATATCTGAGAGCATCTGGACTGACCTCGGCACTGCAGGGGATGCGCCGATAGGCCTGGATGGCAGCGAGTCGCAGTTCTATGGGGACGGACTGGTTTTGGGCACATGCAGCCAGCTCAGGGACAAGGGTGGCAGCAGCTAAGCCTGCATTTCCCACTGCTTTTAGCACGTGGAGCTTCTGCTCATGTGGAAAACATCATGGAAGAGACACAATCACAATGCTCATTATCACCAGCTTTACGGATATCACCACTGTTACCGACATCACTCTTACCTTCACCATCATCATGGTCATCAATCTGACCATCAACGTGATCGCCATCACACCACTATCACCAACTCTATGGATATTATCACCATAATCACCTCCATCATCATCATCATCATCATCATCATCATCATCAACATGATCATCATCACCAGTTTAACCATCAACATGATCATCATCACCAGTTTAACCATCAACATGATCATCATCACACCACTATCACCATCATCACTGAAATTAAATGTAGGGAATGAACTGTATATCATGCTTCCAAGTGTACCTCTGCGAGCTGTGACTGTCCTTCCTCCCTGGGGTGGTCCTCTAGCATCTCTTTCAGGATCTGCATCAGCTGCTGGACCTGAGGCACCTGGCTACAGGGCGACGCGGCCGTCTGGCACAGCGTATTGACCAGCGCAGACACAGCCAGCAGTGCCCCTGAACGGGTCTCCGGGGACCGCAGCAGGGCCTTGGGGGGGCAAAGCACAATGCCAGCCTCAGCCCAGCCTCAGCCCAGCCTGCCCGCTTAGACCTGGTTAAGCCGTTAGCACGTGCAGGACTAGTTAACCTAGCTAGATTCGGCAGGGACACTTCATAGCGGATGTATTGACAAGGCGCCCAATAAATTCACAGCCGCGACAAACGTTCATTTCAGCTTTTTATACTGCTGACAAACTTCTATATTCTACATTGTAAAAAAAAACAGAAATACAGTTTCCTGGTAAGTTATTTATACTTCACTTTTGCGGGTTTACTATGAAACATGGTGAAATGCTCAGTAGAGAACACCAATAAAACATAATTCTAACATTACATCCTGGGAAGAAATACTGTAACCACTCCAGCCGTTTTATTTTTAGGTTTCTAGCTGCCGTACTCACGCTGGCGGCGGTGAGCATGTTGGGGGTGGGGCAGGGGATGAGGGCAAAGGAGGACAGGAAGGTGGACCCCCGCTCGGGCTCCAGCTCGCCTCCCTGAAGGAGCTCTGTCATTAGGGAGACGCACGCCTCCGAGCCACAGGCCGGCAAGGAGTCCGCCAGGGGCTGCCTGAGGTCAAGAGGTCAAGTGATAGCGTGTTGGTGGGCGGACAGGAAGAGGGTAAAACTGCTGGTACAACAACGATCCAAGAACAAAGAGCTAAAACTCCATGCTCAGTGGCAGATAACTTAAGGGGAGTTAGTGATAAAAAACCTTTCAGAAATGTTAATGCAGATCCATTACCGTAACCACTTATCCAGAACAGGGTCACATTCAGTATCAGTCAAGACAAGAGAAACCTTGAAGTTATGTAGTAAGTATTATCTTGTGAACAAAGAGATGGAGTGCTGTGACAGATGACTTGGCCGCCACTATCCCCCCCCCAACCTAAACCCTACAGAGCTGGTTTGGGATGAGCTGGATCGAAGAGTAAGAGTAAGGCAGCCAACTTGTGCCCATATTCTATGGAAACTCCTTCAGGACTGTTGAAGGTGCCATACAGGTGGCTATTCTGAAGAGTCCAAAATTGGAGATAATTCTGAGATGTTGAACGGCCTCTGTTGGTCGTGGTAATATTTGATATCTACTTTATTGTATCAAGGGCTATTTCTATAAGGTCAATAATGTAGCTAAAATGATGAAGCACATGAAGCAGAAAGCAGAGAACATGCTGGATCGGGACCTCAGGGAGCACGTGCACAAAACCACATTGTACAGGCAAATCAGAAACACCATCACGATAAGAGGAATCTCCAAAGGGTCACTTCAGATGGACAGTGACAGGAATCAGGCCCTCAGGACGGGGCTCATACAGCCACACTGCCACCCACTGTGACTCCCATTAGCACAGATGCATGACCTAATTATACACATTACAAATTGACAACCGTTTAAACTGACCTTTGACCCCAGAAGTGCACTTTTAGCTCTATTTCTGCCCTGGAGGGTCACTTCTGGGTGGACATGAAAGCACCAGGGAACAGGGAGATCCTGTTTATGCCCCCTCTGCTAGAGCGAGGCCTGTGGTTTGCCCAGTGCTGGGGGTTGAGAGAGTGGTGGGCTGCATCAACCCCCTAACAGACCCCCTCTGTCCTCCTGTCGCATGGAGGGAGGGGGCGGCTGCTGCACACTCACACGCTAACACTGCGCATTTTCCTGCGCTCGCTGGCCTCAAGCACGCTGAAGAACCGCATTAGGACCACGGGTAAGAGAACGTACAGTCACTAAATAGCACCCATAGGATATGCTGATGTACGCTTTGTTTTTTCGTAATGCAGCGTTTCATTATTGTCCACTGTTATTAAGAAACACACCATGCGCACATAATTGATCATAATCATTATTAAAATTAAATATTTTTATGGCGTTTACCACTTTGGTAAGGATTGATATGGATTGCAAGTTCTTTATTAAGTCTGGTAAGATGAGTAATTCATCTATATTAACTTAGTCTACTATTATTAATACTATCATCAATAGTGAATCCTTAAGTAATGTAATGCTTTTATTGTGTGAGCTGGACTGCTGTAAGTCGATGTGAGTTTCCTAAGGTAGAATCCCCCCCCCCCATCAAAAAAGAACCAGTATTTCTATGGCGGGTTGGGAATGCCTCGCCCAGTACAACTGACCAGTCATCGCGACACTTGAAGGACGCCTCTTGCCAAAGGTCCTGCAGTTGCTGGTGGGAGAGGATTCTCAGCTGGAACACCAGATGTAGGAACTGGTTCACCTGCTGGAAGGGGGGGGTGGCGGTAATGCGTGTCAGCAAAGACCAACATAATGCAAGCATCAGCAAGACCCCCAAGTAGCATACCTATGTACAGTAAAACCGGTCTAAGTCGACACTCGCGGGACCAGCTTAGAGACTTAGAGAGTGACGAGTGACGAGAGTGACGACTTAGAGAATTGACGAGATACACCTAAGTCGACACTTCGGCGACTTATGTCTATCTCGCCGTTTTGTCGACTAGTAAATATAACACCATACCTCTACTACACCGCACTATACACGCGAGACTTAAGACCAGGGAGCGACTAGTG
>JAOYFF010000045.1:9050784-9075597 GCA_025773925.1 Cryptomyrus ogoouensis | reverse complement strand
TTAGTAATCTAATTAGGGAGTTGCAGCGAAAACCCGCATACACACCGGCCCTTTGCGGATAAGATTGCCCACCCCTGGACTATTCTATTCCACTATTCTACTGTGACACAACCCCCCCAAAACCCAAACGGGCCACCTAGAGGCAGTACTGACGCTGTCCAGAGACAGGGGTACAGAGTGGGGCCAGAAGCCGGCCAGTCTGTGGCGGAGGCAGCGCTGAAGGTCTCGCGTTTTCACCAGCGTGGGGCCCCTCCTCTCGTACCGGCTGCCGCAGGTGCCGTAAACGTCCGTCTGACCAACGAGCAAACCAGGCGATCACAACATCGGCTATTTATTCGACATCGTGTGTTTATAAAAACACCAGTGGGAGGTGAAGGAAACTAACACAGCGGTAATTAATACGTTTTGTCTAACAACAAAATGGAGAATAAAGTAAAACTGTATAAAATCTATTTTTATATATAAAATCCATCCAAATACAAGTAGCACAAAATCCCTCACAAAGAAACAACTATCGCGTCATAGATTTACTTAATAAAAGTATATATCTGCAGTAAAAATCTGAATAAAATAAACAAGATAATATTATGGACCATGAAGGAACAGTTAAAAATGAACGGTGCCACTTTACAATAAAGCTACCCATATAAAGGGTTTATAAATGATTTTTAATCTGGTTATTAGTTAGGTTGTAACACTTTGTAAATTATTAATAGACAATTATAAACAAGTTATAACACTATTTTCTTTTTATTAATGAGTTACTACCATTTACAAGTGGCAAAGGGAGCCTTATTGTAAAGTGATACCAAATGAACATAGTTGTGGCAAACTATGGGGGGGGGGTATTGGCTTTTCGAACCCTCGACCTTACTTCCTTGACTGTTTCCTGGGGTTCTCCAGTATGGGAGGTCTGGAGCATGCTCAGTATGGCCCTCTTGATGTTCAGTGCCCAGGTCGCATCCCCCTCCCGGGAGCAGACGTGAGCGATCTTCCCGTCCTGGAGGGAGAACATCAGGGGGCTCCTTTCTAGTGCCTCCCTGGGAACACAAACAGCAGATGAGCCTCGGCCCCTGGGCGGACCCGCTGCCCCATCCAGGGCGTCCTAAATGTCAGCCATGTCACTTGTATATTATTTTTCAGGAGGCCTTTTTCTGTGTTTTACTCTCATCACAGCGTGGTATGAGGTTCAGGATAGATCACATGTTCTTTCATTCTTCTATATGTCTTTTTGATTCCGTTTTGGTTTTTCGAAATTACAGCTGCATTACAGCTGCCTTATACAAAGGACCAATTTGACATGACTTCTGGCGCATATTGTGATTGCTGCTTTGGCCATTTACCTCTGTGATAGGGTTAACCCCCCTGTCCCCCAGTGTCATTTTCTGCAAGTGCGCTTGATCGCCGTAACAATACGTCCTTCCCAAAGAAGCCGAATCTGAGGCATTCTGACAAAACGCATAATCCGGTCCTCTTCACTGCACCACTGGATAAACGGTTCTGCATTAACTTTACCTCAAACTTTTCATGCGCTGTGCTGAGTTGTCCCTCTGCAGAGAAACCTTCTTCATCTGTGAGTTCCTCAGCTACAGATAAAGCAAAAGCCGAAATAAGTCCCTAGCCTGAAATTAAAGGTGCGATCACTAGCTTTCAGCACTGCGATCACACGCCTTTCTGGCAAGCACAGTATGTCACAGTAAATCCTCATGACACTGTAACATGAGTGCTTTATGTAATAGCCACAAAATTCTGTGGAAGAAAACTGTTAACATCGCTTTTTTTGTGAGAAAGGGATCACAGGCTGTGTCTGTGAACAGATGGTTGTCGGTTCAGATCCTGTCCTCAGCAGATGCCTTCATTTGATCAAAGCCCTTAAACTCCAGGGGAACTAGACCCTGCACTGTGACTGCTTCGCTCTCAATTGTATACATGTATGTGTCTGTCTCAGACGCAAAGCATGATGGGTTATGTCAAAAGAAACATTCCAATTGCTAAGGAACAATATAGCATTATCTCATGGAATTATTGCGTTTGGATGCAGAGAAGGAAGAACGTAAGGTCAGGACGGGTCTGACCTTCATGATGAACCGGCACTGGGGAAGCACGTCGATGTCGAGCAGGCAGTCAAGGGCCAGCCCGCTGCTTTCCGAGGCCAAGCTTGGCAGCGAGCTGGTCGTCACGGCACTGTACCTGTAGGTGTACCTCACGCCTCGCTGGTAGCGCAGTTCAGAAGACACTGTAAGCAGGAACACACTGTACAGTCAGGTGCTGTATTTTAACATCACGCTGGAGTTTAGCATCACCGTCGTGTCATACACAGAATTGACATGGAGTGGATCTGTACACTGGGTCTGATATACTGGATCCTTGCTGGAACTGACACTGTCAATCACAAAAGACCTCACATAAACATTACTTTAGAATAGAGAAAAAAAAAAAATACTTAATAAAAGAAATGCTAAAAAAATAATACTAATACCAAAAATACTAAAAAGTCTAGAAGACCAAATAATAATATTATGACTTGGACCACTATAGTATATATGTAGAATTTAATGCATATTCATATATGTGCGATATGTGGTTATATACCTGTGCATAGATGCGTGCATAATTTTTAATATGTATTTGGTAAAGCTTTACTTTAACTGTACTTTCATGATGCCTTTATAATGCATTCATAGAACATTCAGTTCACCTTCATAATGCATTCATAAGCAACATGGAAGTCTACCTTAACATCCTAGCATACATAACATATCCTTAACATCTTAACAGCTTTCATATGTATTAACATATGAAACATGTGTAACAACCATTATACGAACTGAATGTTATACGAACCACTATACGAATTGAATATTATCATTCAGTGTTTGTTATTAATGCAATTTAAAACTGTTATGGTACATTAGAACGTACAGGTATACTTAAATGCTACTTATGAGGGTGCACTGAATGTTCTATGAATGAGTAATATTCTACAGTTTATAGTAGATTACATTTTGAAAAATAGCCTAAGGTATGGACTTGATTTCCCAGTACAGGTAAAACTGTGTGTTTCTACAAAACATGATGACTGCTCAATAAAATGACATGACCATTTAAACTACGGCATTAATTTTTGTTTAACTTTAATGCTGACCATGTCCACATAGTATAGCCACAATACAACAGTCACGCACAGTCCCACAAAAGTCCCATGCACTACAGTTACTAGTAAGTGAGATAAAGCTTATCATTTATGTGCGATGAGTCTTATAATTTTAATTTTTCTAAGTGCTATGAATGAATAATGGACGGCTATAGGGACTGACTACTTTGGACAAACTGGGCAGGTCATATATCTCATTTGCATCCTAAATTGCAGGGTAGGATACGTTTAAATCATGCAGACAAATTTTGTACATGTACATGTGTAACAAGGAGCACAGAATTTAAACTGAATAAAACAAAATATAAGCAGAACAGGAGTTTCCTCTCACCAGAGCAGCCGGCGTTGCAGGACCGGTCGGCCTCCCCAGGACTGCACACACCTGACAAAACACAACATCACAGCAGGACAGCCATTGCGGACAGCAATAACAAACCATTGGAACCTTAATGAGAGCCATCGAGTTGCCCTCAGTCTTTTTCTCTATCTGTGTTTGCATAATGTGGGAATTTTTTTGTGTGACCAAATTTTTATTAGCGATTTTTTTTTTAACAAAAAACAAGACGGAACAGAACAGAACACACGCCCCTGACCATAATATGGGAAATTAATACCTATGGATCTTTATTAGGGACAGTAAAATTATTATTATTATTCTATAATTTTACATTTTGTGACCTGGAACAGGACAAACGCTTACAGAAGATTGATGGATGGACAGATTATTGTTATTAATTTTGGATCTGTTGGTCTTTGTAGATGTTATATTTTTTCTTTGCCTGCTTTGTGTAATAAAATGTTTGGGTGTATATATATATATATATATATATATATATATATATATATACACACACACACACACACACACACACATTCACAATCACTATCTTAGGAAAATACTTAAACAGCAAATGTCATGTAAATGGTAATTTGACATAGAATTGCTCCACTGTACTTGATGTACTGGTCTGTGAGCAGTGTTATGCCAAACATGCCTATTTACTCAGGTTTTTTAAGCAAGACAGTAAGTGATCCGCAGAGACACCGCAAACACAACATGACAGGTACTCACCACTGAGGATACTGCTCAAGAAACAGAGAATTAGAAGTCCCATCAGTGACATAGCTATGGGAGTGTGGAGACAGCTGTACCCTCGGTCTGCAGCTCCACATGAAAGCAGGCAGGGGAACAAGCGCCAATGGAAGGAGTGACTTGTGAATGGGCCTGCCTGTCTGCCACGCTGACCTGAATCCAGCATGCTGCATGGGCCTCACCGGCCAATCAGCGGGCTCAGGAGCACCGAGGGAGCGGGTCAGCTGACCGAACAGTGAAGCTTCATCTGTGCCAATCAGGAAGCCCCTTAACCAGCATGAAAATGATTCTCAGTGTACTTTAAAGTCAAGTTTAAAGGGGATCTGGTTGATTCTTTCATGTTATTAAGAGACCCCCAACTTTGAAATTTACAAATCCTATAGCTTTGTATACAGATCATAAGGGAAATGTTTAATTTGAAGCATTTAATTAACTGTTATAATCATCATGTCATGACAGATAATGGCAATACCTACGCTGACTGTCACAACCCAGAATGAAATAAAACTGGTTACTGGTTATGTGCTAAAATGGGTGATTCAGATGAAGTGTAGCCACACACACAGAGTTGCCAACTTTGGTCAGCTGGCTGGCTGGAGTGAGATTTTCTATTTGAGACCAGGCTGCACATGCATTTACATGTATGTAATAGTTTTGTTACCTTATAAATAATCTATAGGGTTTGCAAACTACTCCAATATTTTTGATGTAGCTAATTTTAGGTTAATAATGGAATAATGTAGATTTGCTATACGATTTTATGAGTGAAAGTCTGAAAGCATGAGTGACATGCCAGATGCATGAAAATTGGCAGCCCTGCATACAGCAATCAGTACCCGCCGTCACTCTCATCAGGGCGCCATGCTTATCTGATATGGCTTTTGGTGATTCAGGGAAGTGCTGCCACACTCAATTTACAAATTTACTGGCAGGGAAAAAAACTTCAGCCAACTCTTACTACACAACAAAAGACACGTCGCATAAGATTGTATCCGGGCTGACGAACATGACATTCAAGCAGAAATGTATTTTTATTGTTCTGTGTGTGTGTGTATATAGCTTAAATATATTACGTATAAAATGTAAATACTCCATTTGCTTTTAATGATGAAATAACCTCACACCACTGCTGATGAAGTTGTTTTGATCAGTAGCAGCTGGGCCAAATACGAATATTGTTGGCAAAAGCAAATATTTATGTGAACGTTACCTTAAAAAGTGACGAATCAGAGTAGGACGGTGATTATGAGCTGTAGAAAAAGATCTATATGCATAGTGCACTGACTACCTGCTAGAAAGTCAGGATTAATAGAGTGAAAATGCATAATTTTAACCACTATTGATGGTGACTCAAGGATTCTATTAGTTTGTGTTACAGATCATTCAAATGTAAAATTAGCCTGAATCAATAAAGTTGTATTAATATCGGTCACTTGGTGGGATAGTAAGATCTTTGTGGATGGCACAATGGTGTTACTGGAAAGGATGCTGGATGCTTCAAAAGCAAGATGATGGTTCTTTATGTTGTATTTACATAGATTGGACTCAACTGACATATACTGTATGTCTGCAGAATGACCCCAATAATTAATCATAAACAGGACATACTATTCATATTATCATGCTTCTAACCACTTTTACTGGTCAAGCCTGGACCTTTTCTCTGGGCACCAGGATGGGGCACACACTGCATGGGATGCCAGTCCAATGGTGAGCACATACATGCACACTACAGGCAATTTCACGATGCTAATCAGCCTAACTGTATGTTAGTGTTTCTCAACCCGGTCCTCTGGGACCCTCAGACAGTCCATATTTTTGCTCCCTCTTGGCTCCCTGCCAGACAGTCCACATTGTGACCTGGGAGGGAGCAAAAACCAGACTGTCTGGGAGTCCCTGATGACTGGTTGGAGAAACACTGCTGTATGTCATTCAACTGCATGAGGAAACCCATTTGACTCATGGAGAACATATCAACTCCGTACACAAGTTGCGGAGATAGGATTCAAACCCCCAAAGCTGAAATTGTGAGGAGACAGTGCTACACACCGAGTTACCCTACCAGTACACACACACACTGTTGTGCCGAATGGGACAAAGGACTCGAGGGCTGGTGTGGTTGCAAAACAACTAGGGGTTTTATTAAACTCACAAAACATGAACCAGTAAATAAACCAGACTGCGAAGGATCAAAACAAGAGGGATGGGGGAAGGCAGGGCACAGGCAACATGAGGGTGCGACGTCAATGCACCGGACTAGCGAGGACGAGACGAACAGGCACTTAAATACACAGACTAAAATGGGGCAACAAGCTTCAGGTGTGACCTGTTATGGGCATGTGAGGGAGGAGACAGGACGGTCAGACGGACGTGGCAGGCAGCACGTCTCATTACTTTCTACTAGTCAGGAATATCACTGATTAAGAAGATTTGAGTATTTTAGTATTTCTTTTGCCCGACTCTACAGACGACTACAGAGAGTTGGCTTTCAGGACCAGGAAAAGCCACTGAACAGATCTTTATTCAAGCACAGTTACAGGAAACATTTCTGTTTCACAGAAAAAAAAACCACATGAGGGAAAAAGTACATGTAACTTAAACAAAAAGAAATGTATCTGAGTGCCGAGTGCAAAGGGACAGGGGCCCAAGGACGCTCAGACCAAGAGTGCGGGCACCTCTCTGGAGTCATGGGCCCCAGCCACAAAACTGGCACCCGGCTACACCCACAGAGCCAAAGCCAGTGGAAAAGGGGTGACATCAATGACTATCACTCAGTATAACACAGAAGGAGTGAGAATCAAAGGAAAGGAGGAAAAAAGGTTCAAACGAGTACAATGTGGAATGTTGGCACGGAAGAATGAAACCCCATAACTTCACCTGACCATATTTGTGAAAAAGGGTGCAGCGGGAGGCATCTTCCTCCAAAATATCTCTTATAGCTGCACCTGACTGAAAGACATTCTTGGGTTTACCTTATTTTGCCAGCAACTGTACACATCTTTAAGATGCTACTGAATCTAAAGAAATTTCTAAAAATTATCACCAGATGGCGCTGTCGGCTGCATTCATCCTCAACTTCATTGGTTCTCCAACATAAATTGCATTACATTCAAGAACACCCAGTTGTACGATCATATAAATCTGCATGCGTTCACATATGAAGATAATGTACCGATACTTAGTTGAATCAGATAATACTATTCCTATATTGTTATTAATAATGTTATAGCTACCATTGTTTCAGTAAATCACATTCTTTTGGATCAATTTGAAAAGATTGACTATCTGCAGTGGAACCTAACAGTTAAATTTGAAGGAAAAAAATATAAACCTCAGGAGATTTTTTTAGCAGTTTTACATTTTAATTGTTAATATATTAGTTAAAAAATAACAGTAACTGCCAAATTAAACGTGGGATTAGTGCAGTTATTGTAGTACTGTAATAATCGTCGGAAACAAATTTTGTTTCATTCCTCCGGCTTGAAAAGGTGAGATTCCTGTCGAAACCACGTTTTAAGCACGTTCCAGAAAAACGGTAAATACAAAGCAGACCTGTTTAACGACGTTTTGCACAAGTGTTCGGCCTTATCTGTACATTACCTAGTCCAGAACATTCTGAAATACCTGCGTGTATTTTATCTTATGGGGTAATGGCATGCGCCCCCCCCCTCCCGGAGAAAGTCTCCAGGGCGTGTCTCCACCTGCTGGGTCACGCCACGTAACATGAGACGGCAGCGGCGCGCGTGATGGCGTGAGACATCGCACACGTTAGCCATTAATTAATCACCCTGGAGAGACGCTCGGGGCGGAGGGTGTTTACCTGTCTTTTGGCTCTCTCTAAAGAAAAGGAGAATTTAACGGAAAAGGACCACAACTCTCAGGTTGGTTTAAAAATATATGTATATTTGAGAACCCATTTTGGCAACAGAATTCCCATTGGTACTGAGGCTGGTGCTGATGTCAGGTTCGCTAAAAGGGGGCAGACAGGCCAGCTGTCTGCCGGTGGTGGCCTCTGTCACCCCCACCTCAGCCCAGGTAGGGTGGGGGTCAGTTCCTGCTGAAGCGCTTTCAAACACCACTGAAATTACTAAACTGGTGGACAGGTCCTCCAGATGTGGACCTGGGCCCAGTGATCGTCCATGGGGGGAAAAAAAAGCCTTTTTGAAGACACCTTTGGTCTTCCCTGGGATGTCCTCTGGAGTCTGTAGGCCAAACCCTTACGTGTCCTTGTACCTGGAAATAATGAAGAGGTGGCCAGGTCACAGAGGATACTCCACACATACTGTATCTGGCTGAAATACAATAAGATTGAATGCAGGAAAAATGCAAAATATGAATTTTACTGATGGCGATAAAGATACCAGAGAAGGGTTCATGTCGGTTCACGTTACACATGACAGATGAAATTAACACCGCTGCCGCATGCAAATATACCCCTCAGGGCGTAGGACGTCACCACAACCTCTAACTGTTCTCTTGTCGGTTGCATTTTAAAACTTGTTCAGGTGACGGGACCATGTATGTGTACGTGTGGGAGGAGTGAGGAGCAGAAGGCGGTCACGTGACAAAAGGCAGCCGTTATGGAGCACGCCCTATTACATGCTTTTCTTTAAATGATTTTCAACAATCGGTGGGAGGAATGAACCTAGTTTCCGAAAAATTTGTGACGTTGTGTAAAATGTAAACAAAAATAGAATGCAATGATTTGCAAATCATATAAACCCATGTTTAATTGAAAATAGAAGACAGCATATCAAATGTTGAAACTGGGAAGTGCTATTGTTTTATGACAAATATATGTTCAGTTTGAGTATTGTTTTTATTAACATTCTATGCAGAATCCCAGCAGAAACAGGGTTGTACACTGGACTCAACCGACATGTATCTGCAGAGTGATTTTAATAATACATCTTACCATTTATGCAACTTCTAAGCACTTCTACTGGTCAAGCCTTGAACTGATTGTTACTGATGTTACTGAGGTGTTACCTATGCAGTCAGGGCTGCACAAAGGCATGGTTGTCTTTCCTTTATATGTCAAGTAAAGTAAGTAGTATTTATTTATATAGTATACAGACGCTCCTCTACTTACGAATGAGATACGTTCCGAATGGCCGTTCGTAATTTGAATTATTTCTATGTCGTTATTCAACATCATTTTAAGGGTATACACAAGTACAAAGAACTAGGATGCTGGGAGTACGCACGCTACGCTGCTGTGCAGCGGGAGTAGCGGCCAGAAGTCGTACTAGGCGGAATTGGCGCACAGAAAAAAAAAAATTGATGTTGCGGACAGGAAATGGGAGCCCAATGAACATAATTTGGACTTACAGTCCTCTTCGTTCGTATGTCTGAAAGTTCGTAAGTTGAAAGTTCGTAAGTAGAGCGTAAGCTTCTGTATTTAAAATTAGCCCGAGCTGACCAAAGTATACAATTTGACAAAAAAACGTATGATTCCCGTAAGGTTTCAACTGGTTTCAGGGGCACTTACTCTTCTGATAGGGAGAAATGGGGCAAGGCACCCATGGAGCTGAGCTGCTCCTCCAGGGCCACGATGCGCAGCCCGATGTACCCCGAAGACAGCAGGAGTAGCACCACCCTGTGGGCGTGAGCAGAAGTGCTCCAGTCAGGCCGCACACTCTGCATGTTCACTTTTCAGGTAACCAAACCCATCGGACAAACACAAACAATCCTCCCTGCCACAGTCCAACTCCTCCTGCTTCAGAACAATCCGGAAAATCAACATACTTATATGGACAATCTAGAAAGAAATCATCTCTAGAACTATTTCCAAGAACATACAAAAAAGTATGTACAATATCATTCAACACATCTGTCTTTAGGTTTTAACCCTTGTTTTTATTTCATGTACGTTGAATTGAGTTTAGTAAATTTACAATAACTGCATAACAGGATCACGTGTGGTAATACCTGATAATACCCGCATATAACTGGTAACTGTTGTTGGGCGGCATCATTAATAATCATGAGTGTTGCATTTTTCTTTGTGGGACCTCGCTTTTGGGGTTGACCAGTTAAAGTCGGTAATGATAGCCCATAACCAAGGAAGAAGAGTAAATGACACTCACAGAATGAGGTAGATGAAGAGGAGGAGGTTGAAGTTATTGGTCTCTCTCTGGACTAGGGCAGATTTTACCCTCTCAGTCATGGTCCAAACCCAGGAATTATCTATCCAGGGAGGAATGTTAGAATCTGTTAGTACCTTATTACATCAGTTACTGTAAGTAACCTCATAAGACAGGTATTTATTTGGTGGTTTTGTAAAATAATCGTAGCCGTAAAAGTCATTCTTAATAAACAATTTGCAATTCTGAACCAGAGCAGCTACCCAAGTTTCAGTTTGCTTCCTGCATTGCCAATCACATAACCTTCATGAATTATTTTGTTTTCATAAACAGCTGCTTTGGTGTAGACAATAGGTTTACTCAGGAATGATTTGCAAGAGCTTTATTTACGCAACTGACAAAACTGGACTAATTTTTTTTTATTCGGTGTCACAGGTCCCTCATTTCTCAGACATTAATATTAAATGTGAAGTCTGACAGTTTTGTTTGTATTCTGTGTGTATCTGGTGTTTCCATCTCTGTAGTATAGCAAAGTATAGCAACACTTTTGCTATAGCAACAGCACTACAAGCACATTACATGGGCATTGTTTTGTGTGTGTTATTTGTGTACTATATTCTTTGCCTGAATGTTAGAGTAGTATAAGTTGTGTGTATGTGAGTGTTGGATGCCGTTTTTCTTCTACTCCTGAAAACCTGAGCTTGACAGCGCATTTGAAGACACCCTCACTGTTCTTTGCCTCTTTTCAAAGCTTCTGCATTTTGTCATCGTTTTGACAGAAAATATTCCAGAACTTAGCCTTTCTTACCAAAATATGCCCTGTTTTTTGGGTTCAGCTGGAGAAGATAGACTAGTTTCACAGGAAGTCCATGGGAAATTCCCACAAATAAAGCAGTACTGTGTCCACATGCATGTGTGCATGCTATGTACCTCTGCTGTCATCTGACGAGGTCACTTCCTGCTCCCGGCTGCTTTCACTCCCATCTGACACTGTGTCTGAGGATGCAACCAAAAACCATTATATGACAACAGTGCTGTGTGATTCCTTCCACAGAACACCTGATAGTGGAGACCAAGAAGGGAACATGGTCACTTATGTATTTGCATGCAGACCCACGGATTAAATACACAACAAATGCAAAGTGTTTTTAAAATGCTTTTTAAAGAAATCTATCATCTTTCACCACAGATTCTAGGGTGGTGTTTAAACATAAATAAAAATATAGTAAAAATATAGTTGCTCTCAAATTCATCCAGCAAGCACTGAAAATGAATATTATACATAAAACATAATTGTATATAGAAGCACTTTCTTTTTATTATTTTTCTTACATTATTTTTAGTTTTAAAATTTAACGGTAAATGCTATTCATCCAATTTTGCAAATGTGGGATTCCTTGAAAGTAGATCAAAATCATATTTAAAAATCCATCAAATCTAAATGTTTTAATCATTATTATTGTCATTGCTATTCCCCACAACCCTGTACTGTATAAGCTATTAGAAAATGGATTGATGGTTTGTCTTGGTGCTCTTGCTTCTGGGCGTGAGATGAGTGCCATTTCAAAGTGTGTGTACACGTGTGTTCCATGTGTGTTGGAAAAACTACGAGGGCCTGTGATTGTCTGTATGCATCGTCTCTACTCTAGGCTGTATGTTTTGTGTGTGTTTTCATGTTGACTAGCAACTATCACATCCCTGAACTTCACCCAGGGATGCCAAGTTTGTTCAGCTGGCTGGAGTCTGAGACAATTCTGCACACACATGTATATGTATGTAACAGGCTTATTAGCTTGTAAATAGTCTGGTGGGTGGACAAATGGCAACACGTTTGTAATGGAATAATATAGATTTGTTGTACGGTTTTGTGCATGAGAGTCTGAAAACGTGAGTGTCATGTCAGGTGTGTGAGAGTTGGCAAATGCTGCTTTACCACTGACTCACCTCTGTCCAATCTGGTCAACCCCTGTTGGGAACTGGAGTTTTCCTCTTCCACAGGGAAAATATTGTCTTCTACTCCAGACAGACTGAGGGGCTGTGGAACATGGAGTGGGAGCCCATCAGTAGGTGAAATATCATTCATCTTCAATGGCTGCTAAAGTGCTATAAAAAATAAATAAAAACATTGACGGACACGGGCTGGCTTACCCCATCCCGGATGCTGTCAATGCTGTTCTCTGCAGACGACACCTGTGGGCTGTTGTTGTTACTCCCAGTCTACAGACCAAAAGAGACAAGGATGCTAGTGACCCATGATCAGAACAAACCAATGCTAAGTCACATAGACTGGGATACTAATGACCAGTGACTATAACAGCCTGTTGCTAAGTCACAGAAACTAGGATGCTAATGACCCGTGACAGTAACAGCCTGTTGCTAACTCATAAAGAGCAAAGACTGGATGCTAGTAACCTGTGATTAGTAGCCTGTTGCTAACTCACGGTGAGCAAAGACTGGAATACTTGTAACCTGTGATTATTAGCCCGTTGCTAAGTCACAGAGAGCAAAGCGTGAGATACTAGAACCGGCAGGGTAGCAAACTTTGGTCAGCTGGCTGGAGTGAGTTTTTCAATTCGAGACTAGTCTGCATTTACACTTATATGTATATAAGAGTTTTATTACCTTGTAAATATTCTGTAGGGTTTGAAAACTTCCCAGATGCTTTTGGTGTAGCTAATTTTAGGTTTATAATAGAATAATATATATAGAATTTGCTATACGATTCCTTGTGTGAGCATGAGAGTCTAAAAGTGCGAATGTTTTGCCAGATGCATGAGTGTTGACAACTCTGAACCTGTAATTATTAGCTTGCTGCTAATAACCTGTAATTATTAGCCTGTTGCTAACTAAGTGAGAGGAGGGCCTGAGATGCTAGTTATTTTGGTGGGTTAATGCTCTGTCAAAGCGGTACACACCTCCAAATGAGAACACACAGAGCAGACCAGCTTGTAGCAGGATTCCCGGTTCCGCAGAGACACAAACAAGTACTGAAAATCACAAAGACAACAGGATTCAGTCAGCCATCAGTTTGTAGCATGTATCTAACATGAGTTCTGTAACTGTTACTTATGCTAGCACTCAATCTATTATGAGTCATCAGAATGGCCACAAAAACGGTCATTATTGCTATATTGTTCAGAGGGATTTGCTGTCGTATAAACAGAGACCTTCTCGCCATCCATGGTTCGAATGGACAAAGCGTTCGGCAACAGCAGAGCCGTGTTCTGCTTCTTCACACTCCCCACTGTAGCCACCGGAACCACCACCTTCGATTAATTAACGTGACAGACAATTCAGGAATTTAGGCGACTGGATGTCAAGGCTGGATATCTGGATTTTGCTCTGTCCATGATCAGATGACTGGAATACAACCAGTCAGAGTTCAAGGTTCTACCTTGGTGTCCTTGAGCAGCACTGATGAGTGGAAACACACATGGTTCTCCGACACATAGAGCTTGCCGTGGTAGAGCACCTCCTTCAGTAGGGCACAGGTGAAGGCTGAACAAAATTAAAAGGGGGTGGACTCACGTGAGGCACCCTTGACATTTAACTGAACCTTGATCTCTTGGGTGTCAGTTCAGAACAACCTGCCAGCATTTTGTTTGCCATCAGAAAGCACATCGTAACCGCTGCCCTTTGCACCTAACTATCGCAGTCTGGGTTTAAGCTGTTCTATTTTAAGCCTTTGCGCGGTGGATGGAAAAACAGTGGCCAGTTGGTGGTCAGCTCACCTTGAATCAGGTTTTCATTTTCAGGGATGTCTCGAAACTGCTTGTGGAATGTTTTGCTGTGCTTTGTGATACTCTGTGAACAAAAAATGAAACATATGGAATGAAGTTTGCACCAGGACAGAGTTTTCAAATTAGAGGTACCACCTTCCCTTGAAATACAGCAGTGATAAGCAGGTGGCAACGTGTCAAAATTGTGACAATATTGTTCTTTATGAAGAGCCGGCTGTTAATCATTTAGTAGCATTTTAACCTGACATACATTGCGAGTGGAAGAACCGTCTGGCTTCTCATTGTGTGAGTCTGACTCCACTGTCAGGGACCTGTAGTAAAACAACACAGGTGTGTGCCGTAAAGAATACGTTTCACATCATTTGGACCATTTTTTATTAAAAATAAAAGAAAATGGAAGAAAAAGGAAAAGACGTAGAGGTGGAAATTTCAGGTCCTGAGAACAAAAATCCAGACCAAGATTTTGTTTCAACCAAGCAATTGAGTTCTATGTGACTGTGACTCTTTCTACCTTCTGTACCCTACATATAACTGATTGGTTGAAACAAAATCTTGATTTTTATTTTCTGAACCTGAAATTTGCAACTCTGAATAGACATCAGGCTTCTGCAGTTCATTGACTTTTTTCATCAAAAGTAAAGCCAGAAGCACCAAAACGAAGGAAGACTGATAGTATGAAGGTGACCCATGAGTGGAGCCCTCAAAGACCACTGACCTGCTGGGGAAAAACTTGGAAGAATTCTTGCTAAGGTCCTGAACACCCAGCTGGGATTCCTCTAGGCTACAGCTCTTCCTGGGTTCAAACATCTTCTTACTTTTGCTCTTCTTCAGCTTCCCACCATCCACAGTGGAGCTGTAAAGAAATAAACACACGTCCATCTTGTCATCGTACACAGGATGGCCAGTTAATCCATGTCAGGGAGGACACTTTGAGCTAGGTCAGGATGTCTACACTACCTTTTCAAAAAAGCACCTGGATTTTACTTAAGGACTGAATTCTTGCTGTTGCTGATTGGTTAGTCTCCTATGATCATGCATGTATTACTTAATGTCAGTTAATGCGAAACAGCTGGATGAGTCTTTCGAACAAGGAAACAAACCAGTCAAAGCACAAGAAGAACTGAGAAGAACTGAAATATTTATCCAAGCGTGGTAGCCTTTCAGTTTTAAACAGAGCTGGACGTTCAGCCAGACGGTAAAAATCCAGACCAAAGATTTTGTTTTAACTAACCAGTTGAGTACTCTGTGAATGTGACTCTTTATACTCGACTGGTTGGTTGAAACAAAAGCTTCGTCTAGATTTGTACATTCTGGACCTGAACTTTCCACCACTATTAAAGTAGTTTGTAACCCTGAAGGAGCGAGTGACCTCCCGGACATGGATTATCTGGTGACCCTAATCATACACCTTGTCATAGATTCTGTGCCCTTTACATTCAAAGGACACTTTTTCAGCGCACCAGGCCCCGTATATTTGGTACAGTACTGTCAGCACTTTCCCTTTTCCATTGACCATGCACTATAATGCCCCTACAGTCTGAAGGTACGAAAAAATCTGATCTCAATGTAGTTGACTAGCGATGTAGCTCAAGAATTGTACATACATAACATGCGATGTTTTAATATTGCTCGTTGTCCAGCCATATAATACACTAGAGCCATTTTTTTAATTCAATACTTGGCCTTGTGTTGTGATGTCATTCAGCGCCGGTACCAGTTTTTATGTGGTGGAAAACCAACACCTTGATGTACTAAAAGTATGGTACCTAGTGTGGGGCAAAAGCACCCTGGACCTCTGTACAGGTGGGAGGAGCTTTAGAGCTGGACCATGCATCAGCCATCTCATGGTAAATGAACCAATAATACTGCTGGCATATCAATAAGTGCAGCCAATGAAAGTGAAGGACCGGCTGACCCCTTCATCCTTCTTCACTGTCCTTTACTGTTGAAGCCGCTGCAACTCATGACCTTCGATTGCACACCATCTCGCTGTCCTCTTGAGTCGGAGTGGGAACTTCTCGTCGGCATGGACAACCTGGCACTTCGAACTGATGTTTCCCCTCACATGTCTCATACTAGCACCGTGCAACCGTGCCCAGAATCAGGACTCTCGAGACATTAGGTTAACGCCGCGAGCGGTTTGCCAACGTCATCACCTTCAGATCATAGTAGATGCATGCTTGTTAGGGGCCGTGTAATGAATGAGAAGGTTCTGGAGGGCAGCTAGGGTTACACTAGAGCTGAACAAGCGATTAGCCAAAAACCAAAAAGAGAACACAAGAAGAGGCTGTAATGCGAGTGTGTCGTAAAGCTGCTCCCCTTCCGACAACAGGAAAGAGAGTTCTTTAAGTAGCTAAAACTCCACATTTATCTTTAGTCCTTGTTTAAAAGGGAATATTTATAGACTCTTATCATCTCAAGTAGTCGCATTATCGTTAGTAATTATATATTAAATATGTCTTGTTGGTGAAGCCACATAATTACTTAAAAATCCAACAGATAGCTTTAAATTTTTTTTTACAATTTTTATAAACTGAGAAAAAAAAAATAAACAGACCATGCCAAGATAAATGTTTTCGCATATATTTCTCTCACCAGAAAGAAAAGCCATCACATGTGCATGCACACGCATGCACCTGGTAGGCCCACCTCCACCTCGCTCACCTGAAGACACGCTGTCCTTTACCCGACCAAAAACCTACGGCAGCAGACATCCTCATTTCACATCGGATCAGAGAAGCTGGTGTATTTTTCTCTTCAGCTACACGCCTTCAACTTCATGTTCAGAAGCGGCCAGACTGGGCACTACCGTTTGGTCCTGACCCGAGACAAGTAAGAATCAATATGCAGCAGGACTGCCAGGGTGGATCCGAACCAAGAAGCTTGACCTGGTGACCAACTCTTTCTGGACTCCCCCCCCAAAAAAAATCAGCTTCCAGGTATTGGTCTCTGCAGGGAGTGAGTGTGAGGTGAGATGGAACAGGATTTCACATCACCTACCGCTGTGACATCACGCCACCCTCCCAGCAGGAGTGGTTGGCTCGACACCTTTTGTATTCATTGTGAAACTCTCGAGTGTTGACATGCACAACAGGCTCCTCCCTGCTATCCACTGCGGGCCAAACAGTGTGAGTCATTTCTGACACAGTGCAAGGACGCCTGTGGCCGCTCAGCAACGCTGCAGAGGGTGATGGTAAGTGTAGTCCGATGTCACCAGTTTCTGGTTATGTTTGCTGAGCACAGAAATACATTTCCCATCATGCCTCTTGATTTCCACTTCTCCAGGGCCCATTAGCTTTGAAGGGAGAGGCGATGGGCGGGGGGGGGGAGTTACCTGAGTTCAGCAGAGCTAGACTAAAGGATCCTGACTGACTGGATCTACCAGCCTGCTTCTGGCTGGTGGGCGGAGCTGAAGCGCCTCACGTGTAAACGGTTGACAGAACAAAAACAAAACATCGATGCTGAATGGGGCCACGTACCGTCACGTGCTACTTCCTAGTCACTTAAAAACTGAAGGCACCTGAGTGATTTAATCTTTTCCTGTACAGTGGCATCTCAAACAAAGCATACATAGCATGCAAATAATCTGCTTTTCTTCTTTATTCTGGACTGAACAAAAATGCATATAATCTCTTCATTCATCTAAAAATGTTATATAAGCCTACCAGGTGTGAGACTATGATTAAATGTTTTAAAAGGGGCACACCCCTTTGCCCTAAAAACGAAAGGAGTTATTTTCCAGGAGAGGAAAAGAGGGAAGGGGAACATGTGACCACAGTTCCAAATGGTGGATCCCCGAATGCTTTGAAAGTGTGATTTCAGTCTGCTGGTGGCACTTTCTATGGAACATATGCAAACTAACCTGCTCTCTTTCCTGCCAAAACAATCAGACTGGGTGAGAAAGGGTAAGAAGAGGCCTGACCTTTCCTCTCTACTAATAACCTCTCTTTTAACCAAGGAACAAATTTCCAAAACACACACAGTCCACAGGATACATCCTATGGATGTAGTGAGTTTTGGAAACTTAACAGAAGTTTTTCTTTGGATTACATGAGAACTGGGTGAATTTTGATTCCCAGTACAGTAGCATGATGAGGAAGTCTGACTTTAGGTCATTGGTGGTCTCATCTCAAAAACAAAAAATAGAGTGAGTGAGTTTTGGCAGTTTGCTACCTGTGTGTCAGTCTGTCATTGCTGAATGGTGACAAACTGGATTGAATTTAATTCTAAGCAGTAAACACCGGTCAAAAAAATCGTGATTATATAACAAACAAAGCACATTTTATCAGACTGATATTGTTGTTTAATTAAAATCATTAAAAACACAAGTGACGGTAATTTAGATAATGTGACTGGAGAGGTGACCTGGATTTGTTCGGGCAATTATGGCCATGCGGAGCTACTTACATATTACTGTCCAAGGAGAATTTCCTGCAGATGACCCTCTGCTGACTCATGGCGCTCTTCCGTAACCGTGCAAAGTTTCCCTCTCCTCTCAATTCCTGTGTGTCTGTGCACTTCATTCACCTCCTTAAGAACTTTGAGGTTGTTGGCTGGGGGTAACAGAGGTGGAGACCCGCCCACAGTCACACCCAGTCACCAAGATGGTCCCAGTGCCCAGCCGAATATGGCCCAAAGGCCCGATCAGCTTACACAGCTCTTAAGCCCGCACAAATGCACGTAGAATGTACCATCAGTTGTCCGTCAGGTTTCCAACCCAGTGATGGAACTCCTTGGTGCGCTAACTCCTGATAAATGCTTTATCAGACGTGTGCGCCTTGCGAGATCTCCATCTGAAGAATGATATCGCGTTCAAAGTGCTCACTCATCTCGTGTCATGTGATGTGCCTGGCAGGAGGCCTAAAGAGCACTGTACCTGTTTCAAATCCATATTATATTCAAAGTTCTATTTAAAAAAAAATATTTCTCCTTTTTTATTTCTTTTCATATCCTTTGTAACAGTTGCACAGTCAAAAGAGTGATTCAGGATACATTTCACTGCATGTCGTACCTGTATGACTATGCATGTGACAATTAAAGAATCTTGAAGCCAAGGAGACCATGACAGGCTGTGGTGAGCTTGGGAAGTGGCATATGGTAATGTTGGAGGGCATTATTAGGGGTACGACTGGCAACCTGAGCGGGTGATTGGCTGCTGCTGCAGCCTTCCTGCTGCATGTAACAATCGATCATTCATTTGAAAGGGAAAAGAAAAATAAATGAATGGAAAGAGAACATTAAACACGAAAAAATTGCAATGACTGAGCCATTAGGTGTTATCTCGCAGTATATATGTGTAGACTGTGAGGGCACATAGAGTATTTTACCAGTAAGAATGGGCATGTTTTTGTGTATGTTGGGGTAGGTATTGGTGTAATGGAAAAGAAAACGATATAGCAAATGTGTACGGGGAGATAGAAAAGAGAAAGAAGAAGGAAAAACTAAGAAAATGAACTGAAGTGGTAAGAGAGAGAAAAGGGGAAGAGAAATGAGGGCTGGTCGCTGGTCGCTGGTCGGCCAGCCGTTATCTGCAATATCCTTGCATTTGAAACTTTAACCTTGACCGACTGCCCAAGGCAATCTCGAGTGTGCTGACTAGGCATCGCTTTCTCTTGAGTTGAACATTTCTCTGAAGAAGCACTCGGCCTGGTCCGTATGCCTGCCCCATTCCCTGTCTGGTTAAAGCTGCACACCACACTTCAGTGGTCTGGTTTGTTCTTCTGAACTTGTTGCGTCCTGCAGTTAGCTTGTGGTTGAGTGTCACCTGAAACCACAGCATACCAGGCCAGTAATCGCAACCCCTTCCCTTCCATAATTAACACCTTTAATGTTTCTTCTGGGCTCATAATTCCAGGAACCTGCAGATGGGTGTTCTGGTTAATTTTAGTGTCAGGTTGTTCAATGAGGACCCCTCTTGTTGTGGGCAGTGTGGCAGCAGATCATGCCACCAGTGACATCTCAGAGTGTCATGTAACCCAAAGTGCAGGACTGAAGAACTATATCATAAGGAAACAGGGACACAAGGCAGTACAGGACAGCAGCTTCCTGTAATTTACACTGTGAAATGTTTTAAAAGTGCCATGTTGTTCACTGTCATTTTCCAAAGAAAAAAAAACATTGCAGACAGGTAAAGTGGGTCCAGTATGGCGCTCAAATCACAGACATGCATGACCAGGCCATTAACATCAGGTCACACCCCAAATTTCTGGAAATATGAAAAGTTATCAAAACTGGTCTCTCCGTGTCTCCTGGCAGATCTGGTAGGTTCATTTCTGCCCCGTTGCCTCTCTTCATGGCTGATTTGGAACATTGGCCCTGATCCAAGTTCCGCCACCTTGGCCCTCATGCTCTTTATGCATATAGGACACACGGGGCTGGATGTCCTGCGGAAACGCTGTCTGCCTCCGGAAGAGCTCCCGAAAAGGGGGGGGGGGGTTGGGTGATAACGATAAAAGTTGTTGACAAGGGGGGTGGAGTCCCTGGATCCGAGAAACATCATCTGCTGCGTCCCCTATTGTATCATAAATAAACGGAGGAATTTGTTTAAGTTATCACTGAGTCACAGTGCTGGCTTGTCAGAGGAACATAAGCCCACTTTTGTTGGGAATGCAAAACCACCACTGTTGACCCCAGTGAAACCACTGATGTGAGATACTGGTTCAGCTTATTTTTCTCCTGTTCTTGAATGTACAGTCATTCCTAGTGGGTGTTAACACTTCGGTGAATTATGACAAAATGCTATTTTTAAAAACAGACGTGGTATTTAAAAACATAACCTACACAGTTTTTCCCCACGGACACAGATGAGTCTCCATGTGTGGACCAGGTTGGCAATCCCTCATTCCCAGGACTCCCCCACTGCGGAGGGCTTTTACACCAGCACGTGTCACCCACCCGCTTCTAGTCACTCCTCGTTCTGAGTGATGTGACACACTTAGACGATGGTGTTAGTCTGATGTTCGCTCATGATGAAATACTCAGCGCATTCTCCACAGCTCACACAGGGGTGATGTGTGGTTAGGATCCTGTGTCAGGGAACAGAAGGGTCCCAGTTCAAATCTAGCAGTTATTAAACTGATTTCACCAGTGGGCCCTGGAGTAAAACCCTTAATGGTCCAGTGTCTAACCCTGCCTTTTCAAATGAGTGTCACTTTGGACGAACAACCAAATGAATAATGTAAACTTAACAACCAGCTGATGTAATAAAGGGTCTGCTTCACTTTTAATAGAAGGATCCCAGGACAAGATGTGCTATAACCAAGAGGCCCAGCAGGTTAAAGGATCACGTTACAGTACCAGGGGGCTGCTGGTTCCAGTTCTGCCTCCACCATTCCTGCGCTGTTTGCTCATGGTATCGCGGGAAAAGGGAGCCGCTTCTGTGTGTCATGAAATCAGGTGGATATTTTTTCAGCGGAAAAATAATGATAATAGTGGTGTCATCTGTTCTCTTAAGGCTGATTACAAGTGAAAATTCATACACTGTAATAGTCAGTTAAATGCATGACAGTAACCTGATCGTCTAACGAATGGTCTGTGACAGCGACTGTGAAAATGTCAGGAAGGTACAGTGTCACAGTAATGGACAACAAAGGAAACACCCAACCGAATTCATATCCATTAAGCCTCGGCAAATTAAACCTCGAGTTATAAAAATGTCAGTACCTCATGGATTTCACTTGAGTTCATTTTCCAAATTAAGAGGATGACTCCATTGCAGGTATGACTGCTTAAAAATCACCTGCGATGTCATACCCAACAATGACTGCTAACTGAGAACAATTCACTGCACCTGTTTCAAAAGATCCATTTGAGCCGCTTCTGCTTTCAGCACGACACACTCCTCCCTGCTGGGAAGGACTGGAGTTACCCCCTGTGTGACCTGCTCTGCCCTTTACTCTACTCTGCACTTACGGGTCATTTCTGGCACGGTGACCATTTTCAACAATCTGACTAATATTCTCCTTTTCAGAAATAGGAAGCAAAAGCTGAATTTTTCCACCTTTAAACCACAGGTGCTCATACTGATTTCACAGAGACAGCATGTCCCGAAGCAGAGAGGGAACATTCACCATCGCAGAAGATTCTCCTGTTCTCGAACCTCTAGCATCACGCCCCTAAGTGGTAACTGTGGCAATGCAAAGCCATCTCGATCCTACCTGGGGCAGTCCAGCGTAAGAGGCGGCTCCGGCGCGTCCACGGAGGCCTGCCGATGCCACGAGGCCCGAACCCTCTGCATGTTCGCCGGGGCCGCGAGGACGGAACATGCGGCCCCTCCTGGTCCTCGCCGGTCAGGGGAGGGGAGGAAGGAGGGGGTCGGGGGGGGGGGCGTGTTAAGTCAGGGTACGAGGACAGCTCTCCCAACTGGCACGGCATACAGGCGGGGTCTTGTAAGACTGCAGCTGTGCTCCCTGCCCACGCGATCAGCCCCATCAAGCCATGTTACCGTGGAAACAGCACAGCGTACTGCATTGAGTGGGAGAAGGGAAGGATTGAAACGCGACCCTCCTTGCTAAAACGCGCAGAAGTATAGGATAGGGGCAATGTCTCTGTACCCGTAATTCGGAAGGTCATCGGTTTGTGCCTCAGCCTCGGTGGAATAGTCACGTGTCTGGGCCCTTGAGGAAGGCCCCTAACCCCCAGCTGCAGGAGCACTGCATGTTGGCTGACACTGTGCTGTAACCCCAAGAATTCCAGTGGACTTGTGCAAATGGCAAATGAAGGATTCATCATCATCTCTATCGACAGCAGTCATCTTTCCCAGTTGGCAGGCAAGATTTGGGAAAGAACTATCACGTCAAAGACCAAAGACTGCTGTTCAGGCCTTAAGATTAAACTAATATAATACTTCTCAGTACGGTCCGCGGGGACCCCCAGATCCACGTTTTTGTTCCCACCCGGCTCCCTTCGGGGGGAACCGACAAATGGGGCAAAGAGTAGATCAGAGCTCAGAGGAAGATTTATTATACAACCATCACAAAGTCGATTCCAATTTAATAAACATAATACATGTTAATATAATCATTTATATAATCAAATATATGATTGAAGCCTTTTAACTCCCACTATCCATGAATCCCCATTTCATAAATTGAAATCAGTGTGGTAATACTGCTGTGACCTGTACAAGCGTAATGGGAAGCGGTTGGACAGACGGATGCGATGCAGCAGAGCGTTGCCGTTTGTGGCATTTCATGCGGCAGCTGTGACTACCACCTAGAGGCCAAAAGAAGAACTACAGCCAAAGAAGAGCCTCACATATTCCCAGAGAATTCTGTAATACAGAATTTCACAGCATTGCACCCTGCTCCAGGACTGACAATATTAAACCATTTAAATACTGTACTTCTAATCAATGGGAACATGCACATCGACTAACCCTACTGAGTCACTGCCAGTTTAATAAGGCTTTGTCAGTCTCTTAAATACGCCATATGCAGTAGTTTTCTTTGAGATGTTCTAGAAATCCATGTCAAAAACGCTTTGCCATTTCATCCATGCTTGCTGCATCCCCCTGCTGGATAAGCAAGTTTGGAAGATGGGTTGGTGGATGGATATGGGAGAAAGGTGTGGATTGTAAGGTGAACGGCAATCGTTACCACCACCCATATTTCCTTCCTGTACCCCAGTCCGGTCCTCAGGGACCTGCAGACGGTCCACATTTTTGGTCCCTCCCATCTCCCCACCGGATGGTTCACATGGACTGTCTGCAGGTGCCTGAGGTCAGGGTATGGCGGGGGGTTGGGGGTATCCCACACAGGACGAGGCCGGGATACATCCTGCATGGGATGCCAGCGTCACAATCCGACTCAAATACAATATACAGCAAAGTGTTACAGTATGTGGTCCGCTTGGCCGCAAGCCATCACCTGGCTCAGAGATTCACTCATGAATGTAAACCCCCTCACCCCCAAGATGGAATTTCCCAGCTGACCCTGCTCCCTTAGCGCCGCCCCTGTGGTCATTCAGAGGATGGAGCAAGCCAACACCCAATTGCACTCTGAACCGATAATGCTATTTACGCCAAACCACTCAGCTCTTTATGGACTTTTTCCATAACCCAGCACTTACAGCAAATGAGGACTTCAGCAATTACAAGAGCAGTTTTCATCAGGAGTCAAAATGGATGAAATCCACTCATACGTCCAGCTTGACTTAGGGGCCACTCCGAAAGGACCTGCAGTCCCTGTTTAAATAGCCAGTTGTCCTGAATAGGTTAAATATGAAGCATCCTTTCTGCATGTAGCGGATACGAATGCGTCTCTGGAAAAACACTCCAAAGATGCAGACATATCCGCAATGACTTACGATTGATTTTGTGTAGTTCAACATAAAACAATATAGGCTCATCAATATAATCAAGCTCAACAATGTAACTTATGCAGGAAAATTTTATATTAGCGGATTCAGACTCTAAATGCCATTTGGATTTTGTTCGTTTGTGGATACAGGTAGTTACAGTAGTTTAATAAAAAAAAACATAGACACTTATACATGACATCTACAGTCAGTTGTATCGCTACTGAACTCAAAGCGTTTTCCTCAAATTAGGACAGAAAGACTTTGGTTGGCAATCAAACCAAATTATCCCACTAACCACATTTCTGGCATAATGATCCAATGACAAGGATGCAGCCCCCCCCCCCCCCGCCCCCCCCCCCCCCCCCCCCCCCCCCCCCCGTCAGCCCCCCCCCCCCCCCGCTCCCCCGCGCGCCCCAACCCCCCCCCCCGACGACCCAGCCC
>JAOYFF010000045.1:8992296-9010266 GCA_025773925.1 Cryptomyrus ogoouensis | reverse complement strand
ACCTCCCCCCGCGAGACGATACTGTTCCCAGCACGGACGCTTAATCTCGATTACTGTTGCCTCGCCAAAGCACTCGACCCTTCTTGTCCCCCCACCTGGAGCATAACAACCCCCCCCACCATGGATACAAGCTAAAGAACTGATGTATCATAGCCTGCTGTGATGTGCATGACCCCAGTTTGCAGCTGCTCCCTCTACAGGTGACACTGAGAACAGCGGTGCCACCCGTAAGAAACACACCCCCCTCTACTCTCACAATATTTTGAGCTTCTTCCCATTTCCTCTGCATTAATGACCTCCCCCCCATATAGGGGGGGGCAGGGTGCTGAGATGTGGATATTCCTACCATACATCACAGTAATGAAACACTGCATTTAGCATTAAAACACCACTAGCTTCCAGCAGAATACATACTCCCATCTGTACGTTAAGTACTACATTAATTACCGCTGTCTATCACATAGTACAACACTGCAGAATTAAATTACATTTCATTCTACACCGATATAAATCATACATGTCCAAATTAAACACTGGAGTGCAGTGTATAACACGGTGCCCCTGCATTAACTGCAGCCTCGCAGCCTAAAAATCGGGGGGGCAGAACATCACAGTAAATGCCGGGAGGCTCACCCTGGCGTCGGTGACCTTGAACTCCCGCAGGATGTACTGCGGCATGTTGTACTCGGCCATGGGATCCACCACGAAGTACTGGTACCGGGCAGAACGCTCTGCGGGCCAATACTGGTGGCACTTCTCCTGGAGGGGGGACAGACCCACACACAGAAGAAATACATAAGGTACAGGAAATGTGGCTAAATCGTTAACGCGTAATATATGAGCATTTATGTGTGTAATGCATGAGCAGACTGAATACATTAGCCATGATGCATTAGCGCAGCGACATGTAAAATTAGCAGTTATGCATGTAACACATTAGCGTGTTTGGCATACAATATATTAGCACTAAGACATGCGGCATTAGCGGGGGTGCAGGTAGCGCATCATGCACTCACGCGGCCCATCTCTCGCAGCTTGGTCAGCATCACCACAATGGTGGAGTTGTTTTCCCACAGCATCCTCCAGAAGTCTTCGGTGGTCTCTGCCAGGGGGCCCTGTGTGGCGATGTAGGCCTTCTGCTGCCTGAGGGAGGGGCGCACACACGCGCGCATGAAAAGGCAGGCCGGACGCAGGCGGGCCAGGTCAGTAGGAATGAACATGAAGGGAATAATGGAATTCTTAACCTAACAAGGAACCAGCTCTTGTAACAATGACTAAGTACTTAAACGTGCCAGTATATCGATGTTCCCAGCTGTGTAATTGGGTGTCTAGCTTTCAGGGGAGGGGCTGTTTCTGATTGAAGTCATGTTCCCTTATTTCAATGGCTAAAGGCCCCCCAGGCCCCCAGAAACCGTACCTGTATCCGTCTATGAAGCTGCCGTTGATGTAGTCGGAGCCCTCCAGGCCGCGGATGGGCTGCAGGCAGACGCGCGTCGTCTCGTAGGGCATGATGTTCACCAGCCGGTTCTTGAACTTGTTGCAGGGGAGGTTGGCACTGACGAACCTGGAGGTGTGGGCTTTGGAGTTGGCCAGGCGCTGCAGGATGACGGGGGGAGGGGGTACGGGGATGGACGTGAGAAATTCAGCAGCATCTCAGACTGGCAAGAAGTCTGACCCTTTATGTCACCAGCCCAGGTGATTGTTTGGGCTCTGTGTGTGTGTGTGTGTGTGTGTGTGTGTGTGTGTGTGTGTGTGTGTGTGTGTGGCATGGGGGGGGGTTAATGACATACTTGGTGTGAATTGTGCAGCATTCAACAACATGTCAACACCTGGCAAAATAAACACATTTACATGCTAATGCCGTGTAAATGAATTTACATGCTAATGACACGTTACTGAAACCCTTCAGAGCAGTGGATGGATTTCCAAGTGCTCCTTATATATACATTTTCATCATTATAACTTAAATAATGCTGAAAAACAATTAAAGAAAAGCAAGCAATAACACTTCAGGAAGATGATCCACATTTTTCCAGGTAATTTTTCTACATTCTCTACATAAAAGAAACATTTCGGAGGCTTCTAGAAGCGGAATGAAACAGGCAGTGTGGGTATTCTTCTTGGGAAGACGACAGGTCATATTTCACAGGACCCTTCACATCCTCTGCCTGAGCAAATCGCCTCGCTCTTAATTCTCTAGAGCACCGGGCCCCCGCTTCCTGTCTGATGCTCGCCGCGTCGACCCATCCTGCGATTATTTCAGGAAGAGGAGGGGCTTCCTTACCAGGCTGGGGGATGGAAGATATCCCAAGTCCCACCCTCACCCCCAAAAATGCTCACGCACACAGATGCACGTGCATACAACAGCAAACCCACCCCCACAATGTGCTTGACGTGCTCAAGGTGGAGGCAACAAGAAATCCCTTCTGTCCCCTCATCAGACACCCAAAACGCTGCGACATTTAACCCGAACGCGATACACTCAGCGGGAGGTCGACTGACCATTGTTTCCCATTTCAGTTTTATTACTTACGAGGAGTTTAGTTCCCAAACCACGGGCAACAATGCACCCCCACACCACCATGTACGCGAAGCTTGCTAACAGGTGGAAAGTTCAGGTCCAGAAAGTGCAAATCCAGACCACGATTTTGTTTCAACCAACCAGTTCAATACTCCTTGACTGTGACTCTTTAAACTCAACTGGGTGGTTAAAAAAAAAAGTGTTGGTCTGGATTTGAACTTTCTGGACCTGAACTTTCCACCTCTGCTTGCTAGTGCCGCCATTAAAAAAATATGCCAGGGGTCAGAAGACTAGCTGATTAGCTTAAAAGACCAATGTGGTGTGAAAGGCACTATATAAAAATAAACCGAATATGACAACTATACGGACTAGCTGAAGGTGCTTAATTATAAGTGCGATCACCATGGAGACGGGAAATGGAGGATTACCCAGCAGGCCTTGCTCTTACCTTGAATTCCAGCTCCATCCCGGTGACGTGCTCTCCGATCTCCACCTGCGCCAGCTTCTGGATGTAGGAGTAGAGGCTGCGGGCGGGCACCTCGGTGTTGCCGCAGGCCACCGCCTCCAGCAGCGCGTCGTGGATGAAGCTGTACTGGTCCTCCGTCTGCACCATGTAGTTGCGCTGCGAGCGCATCAGCGTCACGTGTCCGTACACGTCCACCGTCTTCTCGTGCTTGATGCGCTCCAGCATGGCGTCGATGACGATGAAGCAGCCCGTGCGGCCCACGCCGGCACTGCGGGGGGGACGCAGCCAGGGGTCAGACTGACTGGGGGGGGTCATGGCTAGGTAACCATGGTAACCTTTCATCCATGTACCATACTCACTACACCAACCATCAGGGGATCTTTCATTAAATCACGTTCAGAAATGCTGCTCCTGGATTTGAAGTAGTTTGAGGATTAATTCCAGATTTTCTTATGCTAAAGTAAATAGGAGGGCCCGTAATTCATATGGCACTATCACTAGCCAATGACACGTTTTGAATTGGTGAGTGACAGGGGAGTGAGAACTCCAGGGGCCAATCAGCTTTCACAAGGGGCCAGTGCCCAAGTGGCCCCGCCCCTGTATATACCCCCAGAGTGGTTTGATGTGATGTGGTTCACTGTAAGTGGTTTGACGGGAAGCATTTAAAGGTTCGGGTCAGAACTGAGAAAGCTGATACTGTACTCTGCCAGCACCCTATGACCCCAACCAGGATAAATGGGTGGATAATCTGGGAGCATTACTAAAGATTTTTAACAAAGACATGTTTTGGTTAGGTTTTATACTTTCTATGTGTGATTTGGGCCCTAAATTCATTCAAATTCCAGTTAATGAAATAAGTTCCATCAGCTACATTGTTTTCAGTTTAAGATCAAATTGAACTGTTGAATTGTTTAAAGTTTAAACAATTAGTTTAACAGTGTAAAGTATCCGATGATTAGCATTAGTGTCATTTTGGATAAGCACAAGTGTGAGATTCCCAGTGTCTGGGTTTGTTGCGCTCCCTTTGTATTTCCCGATTCCCCACAAACAAAAGTCATACACACACATACAATTTTTTATGACGCAAGGGGAGCGGAGCTTGGCCCCCAGCCACAACATCCGCAGCATGCCGACTGACGCGAGAGGCCTCGAGGTCTGCGGCAGGCCGAAGATAAGAGGGCTCGCACTTCAACTCCTCCTGCCTATTTTGAGAGCCACTGGTGCACACGTGTGACCGAATTATCCGACACTAAGTACACTAAGTGTGGAAGGTCAGTCCCTGGAGGACCACGGAGAATTGCTGTATGCGGTTCCTAGAGAAAACATCCATCCTTGACAGAATTTTGTTTTTTACTCTCTATGAGGTAGAGGCTCATGGGAATATTACTTGCACTAAAAAAGTTCTGAGGGCAGAACGAAAAACGATTGTATCAGAGAGATGACCAATCAGATTGTAGAGGAGGTGGGTCCAAGCAACTAGAGGAGGCAGGACCAAGACATCTGATTGGTTCATCCCACCTCCTCTACTTGCTCTCACCCACCTCCTCTACAATCTGATTGGTTGTCTCTCTGAACCAAACATTTTTCGTTCTGCACTCAGAACATTTTTGTGTACGTAAAACTCCCATAAGCGAGGTAGAGTCCTAATGTTTGGAAGGTTTGTAATCAAGTTATTTGTACATGGCTGATTAGTCTCTAATGAGGATTGGTTACTAATGAGGTTATCTGCTGTGACCCATAGCCCGAGTACTCCACTGTGGAGAAGGTCCAGGTCGGAGCGGTGCCTGACCTGCAGTGGGCGATTATGGGTCCGGCGTCTGGCGGGTTGCAGGTCTTCACCCTCCTCAAGAAGGCCAGGAATGGGGTGGGATACTCAGGCACTCCGTGGTCAGGCCACGCCGTGAACTGGAACTGCCGCACTTCCCGCTTCTCACTCGAGCCATTCTGGGGGCGGGACAAGATGGACAGATCGCCTCATTGGTCAGCTGGCCTGTCATTAACTATTCATCATTTACAAACTGCAATATACCACCGATGCACCAATACTTTCCAAAACCATGGGTAATTGGTCAATATGTCATACCAATATCAATATTACATACAGTGTATCAATATTGCTCTAATTACTACAATTACTCTGGCAATTTGCTTGACCTGTCCAAACTGCAGATCGGTTTACTAAAGACTAGCTTAATCTGGGCATGGCTGATTATTCCAAAGCTTATCTGACACAAGCCAGGAACAAATTAATCAAATAAAATGCCAGCTATTTCTACCAAAGTTAATTTGATCATACAACACCCCATTAATTAATTTGATCCAACATAAATTAGAACTAGTAAATTACCCATTATCAGGAAAGAAAGAGAAAAAAATGCTATCAATAGTGGCTGCTGCAAGCCTCCGGAAAATAGCAAACTGATCGATACTGAAAGCAGCAAACAATGGCGGGGAAATGGTTAGCATAACCAAAGAGAAAAACACGTGGAAAGGCGTCTTCTGTAGACCAACATTTATGACTTTATGATTTGAAAAGAGGTGTGATATCTTACTATTATTATATATAAATTGTATATGGAGACTGGTATGAAGGCATCACTGGGATTATTCACCAGCGCTTGGAGCGTATTTAAAAATAGGCACCAGGGGAGCTATGTGAGAAGTGTTACCAACACCTGGTGTTAAGGAGCAGAACGGGAAAAGGCTTGGAGGCTGACAAGGGAACTTTAACAACAAACACATACAGTTCCTGCTTTCTGAATGCTAACTGCTGTCGCCACTGGGAACTCAGCCGCATCCCCAGCCACACATGCTGGGGGGGGCAGAGCACACAAGTTGGAACCCTGGTGCCGGCAAACGATGTGCTCTCTACTGCCCCTAAGTGGCCGGATGGGATATTTCAAGGCAGTCAGCTTATTCGCCGGCCATGGCCCTTCAGAATAAATTAATAAATAAACCCTGTAATTAAAATCAGACTGGCCTCGTTTCCTTAATTATTTTGGACGCTTGCCGCCTGTCATCTGTGTGCATTGGATTTTCATTAATTAGCGGGCAGGCTGATTTACTCGAGCACTTTGTTTGGACTACCTGATGCCAGTGCTGGGAAGAGGGATGGTGAAACAATTTGTGGGATCCTAACTGATTTATGCGGCAGCCCGCGCCCACTGCGACTGGTCCTGGGGAAGTGGCTGCTTATTGCATACAGACCAGAGAAACTCGACTCCGTAGCGTAGCAGAGCCCCACGGCTTAGAGCGACCGCCAGATGAGAGAGCGCGAGCGGCGACCGGAGCGTGAAGGAGCGAGAGAAGAACTGAGAAAAACCGGGGGGAAAAGAGCATGAAAGGAGGAGAGGAAGAGAAGAAGAGAGATGTGCAAAGGCAGGTGGAAAGTAAAGGGCGAGGCGAAAGCTGTCAGTGTGAGTGTCACAGAGAGTCAGCAGGCCTTTAGCGTGGGGCTAGCCACCACTCGCCCCTGCTGATGGATGAGACGCTAATGTTCTCTCCTCGAATGCTTCGCTCGGGGCGCTAGCAAATCCTGCCACAGTTTCTCTTTACTGCTAGCCTGCTGGATGTGATGTTCTTACTCCAGTTATGCCTGAAGCCTTGTCTTCCGCTTACTTAGTTAAGCGATTCTAGCTGAAAGTGAAATATTAAAAGATGATGAACTGAGTATGACGGTATGATGGAGGGGGTTAAGGACCAAGGCCCATATAAGGAAAGAATGTGTGATTATTTTAATCATCACACGCTACCGACTCATTGGTGCTTTCGTTAATGGCTAAGCATGTTACCAGTTGGGGTTGGGGTCCGTTTCATATAATTTTAGCTCAGGATTATTACACCACTAGAGGGAGCCCTTCTTCAAGAGATGCAGTACCAATATGAGCGAGTCGGACGTCTCAACAAAGGTCAGCTGAGACAGTAAGAACGTTACACACAAGGCTGGACAGCAGATGTCACCAGCCAAGGACACTCCATACTTTGCCTCTAATGGCTTCTTTGGAATGTTCCTAGATTGCCCTTTTACAAGGTATTGATGTTCATAAATCCAGTTATGCTGCCTATAAATTCTTGGTTTTTTACTTTATGGTCCTGGCCCTCTGAGATCTCCCAGCACTCCAGAGTTTTCCCTGCACTTCGGCGCCCCCTACCTTGTGTAGAGAGAAGGTACGCAGGCAGAAAGTGGCCAGTTCAATGGTGTCCAACAGCGTCACCTGGATCATCCCGTAGGTCTCCGTGCCACGGCTGGGCCAGTACTGGTCGCACTTGACCTGCGGGTGCATTGAGAGGTTGAGATCAATGTAACCCCCCACCTCAAGAGAACATCACACTCTACATGCAGACTTGAGCAGGACCACAGTATATGTCAGGAAACTACAAAGAGCTCAAAGTCCACTGCAGAGATCAATCAATCAACCAGTTTTAACTTTAAATGCCCTTACTGCCCCCCCCCTTGTGGGTGCAGCTCTTGAGGTCCTTCTCGACTCGCCAGCTGTCATCTCCAGGTGGCGCTGATGCGGCGTGACACATACCACTGGAAAAGCACAAGTCTATCACACCCCCTCATCACTCCGCCTTCATCGCGACCAGCCAATCAGAATGAAGCTGACAGGGGCTTAATGCAGCGCTAAGGCCGCATTATGCCACCAGGAACCATGGCACAAGTGCGGGGAAGCAGGAGAGGAGGCACAGGAAGTGTCCCGGGACCTGAGAGGGCCTCCCCGGCAGGGCTGACTCACGGCAGCCTCTCGCTGGCGCGTCTGTCTCCTGTCACAAACTGTCGGCTAAATATACTCCTCACCGCAGGCCGCCGGATTTGCAGTCAGTCCCGCTACCGCCCTCTCCTCCCTCTTCTCCCTCACCTCCCCTCGCATGGCGCATTCAAGCTCTGCGCGCCTCCGTTTGTTCTTTCTTCCACATACGAGCGGCGGTTCTAGAAAATTCCGCTACGGGCCACGTCTGCTACATTGGCTGCTCTTCCAGCGCAAAAGTAAAGGTTCGGCGCACGCGGATAAACACGGACTCGCGAGAGGGGACTGGTCACATGCGCGAGATCACAGCCAGGCTGTCGATTTTCCCCAGTCCGACCAGGACGGATGCGGAGCGGCGGCTGCGATGGTCTCTCCGCCATCTGTCACGGTGGCTATATTAGAGCCACACTGCATTGTGGGAGGCTGCCGGGAGATCACAGTAACTCCAAGATCAATATACTGAGACTCCCAACTCCTTTGAAGCCCAACAGTATCTTGCTGCAGCATGGAAGACCTCATAAATTTGTGAAGATCTCACACAAGCTGAAAAATACACCATGCACCGGAAAAGCAGGTTCATTTTAATTATAACTAGACAAAAAAGTCTCCCCCCTATATTTACATTTGGTTCAGTTGCTAAACTTGGATTCTCTGCTTCACAGTTATTTACTGTAGAAAACATGCATGCACTATATTTGACTGCAAGTGAGGGCAGAGCCCAAAGGCCATGAGCGTAGGGCCCAGATGACTGGATCCCAGAATCCCGCCCGGAACCCCCTTACCCTTGACTTCTCCTCCAACCGCGTCATCATGACTACGGTGGCCGCCCGCTGTTCCCACACCATCCTCCAGAAGTCGCCGAAGCTCTCAGGCAGCGGGCCCTGCGTGGCAATGTAGGCATTCTGCTTGCGGTAGCCGTCGATGTAGTTGGCATTGATGTAGTCGCTTCCCATGATGCCTGAGGTGGGAACAGAGAGGGCGCATTCTGTGGCAGCCATTACACTGCCCCTGCTAAGGTACCGTCTGTCACAACCCAATCGCTATTGTGAGACAAAACGCCGAACGCAAACGAAAACATCTAAACTCTTCATGTGGTGCATTCTCCTCTTGAAGAATTGTCCTATGACATCAGCTAAGCTTCCTGTACGCTCGCGTCTTCTTAATTGACAGCAAGTCTATATGAATTACCTAGTCTGCAATGACGTTTTTTTTTGCTAATTCGCAAATATGCTGGTCATTAGCATTAGCTAGCATGAAATCTACAAACATGAAATTAAGAGCCAAAGGCGGTTGAATGACATTTCAGGGCACTGTCTGCTATTATACTCTTGTGAAAACTCTCATGAGCTCATTGACTCTAAGCACTGACAAACAGTATTATCTAGGGCAGTGTGTAAGAATTTGCTGTCTGTTAATGCTAGTTTAGACTCTGCAGTTGGTGGGAGTAACAATTGTGTCTGACATTGAGCACACAGAGACTTTAAGTATGACAGAGTTAGACGAGAGTTGACAATGTTAACTCCTCTACCGAAGATACTGAAATTCCTTCTTAAACTGTGTGGATATCCCGGCCAATAGTACTTTGGGGAAATGGAGGGAAAAAAATGCAAAAAGTTAACACCGCCCCAATTGTTGCCTTGAAAACTTCTGAGTCAGAATTGAAGGCTAAAATCTAAGCCCCCAATGGCTCATGCCCTATGTGTAACTGCCGTGTGGCAGGGTGAGGGCGTGTGACGGCGTATCACACCTCCCACGCTATCGGTACTGCACACCTGGGGAAACGGGCGTGGGGGGGGGGGTTTGGGGTCGACACTTCCACCGACGAAGAAAATAGTGAAAATAAATCACAAGGATGTGAACACCATGCTCACCAGATTTCTATAAAAACTAGTATTCAGGACGTACACAAGCTAACATTAAAACCACCGATTGGGCGAATTTATGATTTTTTTAAGGTGGGGGGATTTCGAGGGGTCATAATTCATACAGAGGGACCAAGCTTATTTTTAGCCAATTGTATGTCTTGAAATGATGAATGACAGGGGAGTCGACACTCCTGGGTCAATCAGTTTTCAGCGCAATTATGACCCCACTCCCTGTATATACCCCTGATTGGAGGAATACCACCAGAACAGCAGCAAAAATCAGTTTTCGGGTTGATTAGTTCATGATATTCTAGATACATTAGTGTCTTTCAAGTGGCCCTCGTGCTGCCTTTCTGCAGAGAGCTGTGTCACCATGAATTAATCTGGGTAACAAAGTTACTCAATTGTCCTACTTCTATTACATGGCACGTCATGAAGCGGTTCGCATATCTCTGCGTTGCCGTTCGGAAACATCCGGAGACAGACCTTAGCATCGGTCACCTTCGCTAATCACTGGGAAGATTAATATTTCCACACCTATAAGAGACCTTGAGGGAAGGAACTAGAAAACCGGTAGGAAGCCGGAGTGGGGCAGGTGGGCTCACCTTCGATGGGTAGAAGGACGACGCGGGAGTGGTCGTAGGCGATGACGTTGGCGTAGCGGTTCTTGGGCTTGTTTACCTCCAGGTTGGAGTGCTCCCAGGTGAACTGCTGCCCGGGATCGATGGACTGCGGGGACAGGACACACGGGCAGTAAGCATGCTGGTGCGCATCCATGTGGGGAAGAGAGAGCAACAGCACAGCGGGGGCGGACTCGCGAGGGTGTAATTAAAAGCCCGTCGGTTCCTATTTAAAGTGCTCCCCGGCAACTCGCCGGCTGGCTTATTGCGATCATTGATGCGGGTAGCGAATAACGCCGATAAAAACATGAGTACAGGTGGCAGCTCTTCCCCGGAGGGGGGTTGGGGGTGATGCAAATATAGCTGATTGCACAGACGCTCGCATGACAAATGCGAGTGCTTTCGGAATATGAGAACGGCAGATAAAGCCGCAATCTCTTTTCCTGAGGAAACGTGGCTTCGCATTACTGTCGTGGGCCCTCTATCACACTGCAGGACCCCCCCCCCCCCCCGAGGGTCACGGACGCCAGGGACGCAACCGCCTTGCGCACGGCACAAAGGGCCATGCCGAAAGGTGAAACCGCTCGCAGGCGGGAGAATTAAAGGGAAGCGGTTAAGCTGCCAGCTATTAGCTAGATGCAGAAGACATAATATTTATCCACCCCGTGGCCTCTTAACTGGCCAGACACTTTAACCTGCTTTCAAAGCACCTGCAGACACCCGTACGAAGATACCCGTACAATCAGGGATCAAGAGTCCCACGCGGTCTCCCCTGTTGACCTGTATACGAGTAGCTTTTCGGTTTCTTCACCTCAGCAAAGTTCTTCTGAACGTACGGTTAGACTACATCATAACGTGAGGGACTCTGGGAACAGAACACCACCCTCCCCACTTCTCTACTTCTGACAGAAACAGCTGTATATTTGCATGAGATAATCTGCCATATTATTAAAATAAATTTAAAAATAAAGGAGTTGCCCAGCTCCTGTGTTACGAAGCACCACTTCTTGTTTTTCATTTTGCGTTCTACATCAAAGCATGGATGGAGTGGAAGATGCCTCAGCGAGCTCCTCCATTCCCGGAGGGCCGGCGTGCCCCCTGGCTCCCTCCCAGGCTCACCTCGTATTCCTGCGACAGCTTCAGGTTGTCATTGGCCTTCAGCATCTCCGTGTGCTCCCCTAGCTCGGCGATGGGGATAGGGGGGTGGTTCATCATGCCTGCTCGCCGGCCGGGGGGGGGGGCGCGGCACAAACGGACAAAAACAGCGATAGTTAGGGGAAGCTGGCAAGAAGCAAAACAGGGAGAGAGGTAATGATTTTAAAAGATACAGCGAGAAGTGAAAACAAAAACAGGGAGGAGTGGGGGAAGTGTAGCAGCTGGGGTTGTGTCCATCAAACAGGGTAGGCGGACGGTGAGCGAAAACGACAGTTCACATGGCTGTGGGGAGCGACGCCGGACTCAGTGAGCAG
Organism: Cryptomyrus ogoouensis; assembly: GCA_025773925.1. NCBI lineage: Eukaryota > Metazoa > Chordata > Actinopteri > Osteoglossiformes > Mormyridae > Cryptomyrus > Cryptomyrus ogoouensis. The sequence goes on along the minus strand of JAOYFF010000045.1, from coordinate 8,998,574 downwards.
GCCAGGGCTGGAAATCCCTCCTCTATAACCCCCTACACCCACACACAGACACTAAGGTGTGGTGCAAAAGCCAAAGCACAATTACCGTCAAATTGTTTAGGGAGCAACAGCACTTTCTTTTTGAAAACAGTAATCATAACTCTTGTAAAAGGTACACATGTTCAATCGTTTTAACATTAACCTGACAAGAAAAAAAACGGTAAAAGCAAATCTCGCAAAATTATTCTTTCAGAAATTAGAATTAAACTTCTTTCAACACGAAATAAGTCTAACAGCTACCTATATTCAAAAAAAAAAAACTTGACTTTCCGGAACGATTCAGTATAACGCAATTTTTTAGTAGCTGGAAAATGATAAAGCTGGAGCCTCTCGGAAGTAAACCACAACCCATAAAGAGACTCTCCCTTCTCTACACAACCCACGCTTTGCTCCTTGAGACTTTTCAACAGAATTACCTACAGGAATTCTCCCACTGCACAAAAGGAACCCAAGTCCTGTCATTTTAATCTGCCTAAGCGGCATTCTACTTCGCCCTGGCATTATAATAATCAATACTCACTCTCGTGAGTGAAAATCAGCACTTCCCAGCAAGGGTGCCATTAAGCAAGATTCTGAATGAGGCCCGAAATTACAAAGCATCCCAGCCTCATTACATCTGATTTCTCCAGCCGCGGAATGGGCTACGTGATTGTGAGGGGCGGGGGCCAAAATCACTAGCTGGAAAGGAGGGGTGGGAGAGCAGAGATGGAGAGCCCTGGTCTGGGGGGCAGGTCAGTAAAAGAATTTGGGGGGTGCAGGGGTGGGGTTAGTGAGCTGCTCCGCTTTGGTCAGCCGAGGCCAATCATGCATTCACCGCCACCGCTACGGTTTCACGCATCAGTTCATGGGACACGGGAAATTAAACACCATTTCACTGACCAACTTGGACACCCCGTCCACAGTCACGTCAATCAAGGAAAGGTTAACGAAAAGTACCAGCAAAATCGTAAACATTCATTATATATATATATATACACACACACACACACAGCATATTTTAGCAAAGAGTACATAGATCTGAAATAAAAGGCAAACAACACCATATTTAACCGTTTTCAAAATACAGTTGGTTCTGAGACCGAGCCACAGCGCTTTGCCAGAGCCGTAGACGTGAACCTGGCCTAGACTGGCCGTCTCCTGTGTTCTGCAAGTTTGTTTTCTTGGACGTATTCTTATCACAAGTTCTGTCAAGTGGAATTAACATTACAAAACGGTTTAAAAAGTACACTTTAGCAGCCAGATATAAAAGCGACACAGGATACCAAAAAAAAGAGGCAAATATAGACAAAAAAAAAACACATCATGTTCTAAATAACAGCCTCTCCCAGGGTCCCAGTTGGCTGAAGCAAAACACTGCAGTAGCTGAGATATTTGAACCTGTAACTGATAAGCTTTGCAAAAAAAAGAAGCCATTTTGGAGTATTTTCCAAGATGACAAATTAAAAAAAAACTGAAAAATATATATTACCACTCGCAAAGACACTTTGGGAATCTGGGAATAATAAAATAAAAAGAAATATATTCATTCCTTTTTAAAGCTACTGTCATTGTTAACCGCCCACCTTCCAAATAATAACCCCACAAGGGCACAGGGGTCTGTTCCAGTCAGCACAAGGCCGAAGCCTGAGGTCCATCCAGTGACACATGCCCAGTCACACACAATACAGGCGTTTCAGAGCCACCAACTGGTGTGACTGCACGTCTTTGGCTGCGCGACATGCGAACTGCACACAGCTGCCCCCTAGGGGTGCGACGCAGCAGTGCTGCCGACAATGATAATTCTGAAAACAGTATAATTTGAGGAAAGTGCTGTATATTGTCTATTGAATATTATGTATTGCAATATAATATCACTGGAAGGTCTGTTCCCGTATTCCAGTAGCATTCACATCAGCGTGAACTCGGAAAAGGCAGTTGCACCATGAGGCAGTGAGCCACTGCACCAGGCTCTCTCATCTCTCTCTACATGAGCTGGGGTAATTCGCACCCACAGTGTGAAATTCAAGACATAAGAGGAGTCACCGTCCTCTCCTTGGGACGACCTGGGGATGCCACTGCAGGCGGCCCCATCCTGGGCTCGTCACAGGGCCAACGGCGAGAGCGCAGATCCGTTGTTTATTCTGTCACTTCCAAAGCCACCTGCCACTCCGATGTCCGACACGTCACCCGTTTAGCTCGTCCCTTTTGTCTCCTCAGAGCCCAGTCCGGTTACCCCTGAGCGCCACATGGGCTGATTTTATGAATCATTATTACAGGGCCATCATGGGTCTCCATAAAGAGTTCACGTGCAATCGTGGAGGTTTGTTTTGCCAGCTTCCCGTCTGATTCTCGCCACTCGTTCCGAAGAGGAACAGGAAACCAAACTCTCATAATCAAAGCAGCGTAACCTAGGAAACGATGACCTCTCTCGATGGCCCTGTGACCTTCTGCGTCTCTTTCACATTTATTCACAGAACTGCTCTCTCGCAGTCCTGAGATGATAGAAACAGTCTATTGTTAATTGGTTTTGTTCATTATCTCTGCATTCAGATAAAAAACTTCATCAATTAGTGTTACGCAGGGGATGGGGCGGGGCGGGCCGGGGGCTGTGTGTTTTGGGTTCATGGGGGGTGTATTTGGGAGGAGCATTCCCCACGATGTCAGTGACTGCACAGGCTACACGGTGCAATTAGGGGCAGATAGAAGCTGGTGAAAGCACAAATACCAAACAAAAAATGCTTTACATAAAAGGAAATTAGTGTCGCTCTAGCAATACATTAAATAATTCAATGTATCAGAGGGTTATTCAGAACAGAGAGATGCTCAGCCCTAATGCAGAGGAATATATAGAAATATATATATATATATATAAAAAACAAATGCAGGCAGTTAAGCACAAAGGGACTAACTTTCATAGTCAAAACCGCCTTCGTTCAAAGGGCTGCTGAGACCAAAATCTGTAAAACAATAAAAAAAAAAAAAACAGCGGACTTAAAAAGGGGGGAAACGTCTTTATAAGCACACAGGTAACATACCCAAAAATAGACATAAGAATTAAAGAAAAGCTAGCCGAAAAAAATAGCTCAAGCACCTGACATATATTCTTTCTTGATTTTCAAAGCGTCAGACCTCCAGTAACAGGGAACATTAAGTGATTTACAGCGACTGCCACCACAGAATGCATCTTCGCTATGTTACTCTGGCCTTCCGCTGGGGAGTGAATAGAAGTGGGGGCGCTTACGTAAGGGCTCAGGCCGTCCCGCCTGGCAGACGACACCCCCACGCCAGCATCGTCAACCAGGAGCATCCATCGTTTGCACATAATTGAAACCTCTTCCCTCAAATGTGGGGCCTGACAGAGGTAATTGGACATGAGGGTCAGAAATCGATTTGAAGCGATGCAAAAGGCCGTCCGGAGGAAAAGGAGGAGGGCCACGATTCACCATTAATAAATCTAGAAAAATGGATGCAGTGATTCGCTGCTGTCCATCACCTGGGCCACAAAGAAAAGGCTCTCCTGCATTATGTACGGCGATCCCTTCTGTATTGATGGCCCTGCTTTTCCCTTGAGTACAAAAGCAATGGAAGGTTCCAGAAAGTCCCCTCATCAGGCTATGGACTGTGGTTCTTTTAGACTGCATATGGAGATTCTCTAGGGTAGTGCTTCCCAATCCGGTCCTCAGAGATCCACAGTCGCTCCATTTTTTTGCTTCCCTCCCAGCTCCCTGTCAGACAGTCCACATTTTTGCTTCCCTCCCAGCTCCCTGTCAGACAGTCCACATTTTTGCTCCCTCCTGGCTCCCTGTCAGACAGTCCACATTTTTGCTTCCCTCCCAGCTCCCTGTCAGACAGTCCACATTTTTGCTTCCCTCCCAGCTCTCTGTCAGACAGTCCACGTTTTTGCTCCCCCCCAGCTCAAAACACTGCTCTAGGGAAAGGACACCTTAATCTCCAATAGATTCAGTAAAGCCTGCTGCTTCACACACCCCCTGAGACCTTGGTGTCAGGATGTCACAGCACAGGGGACTCGCTGCCTGGGAGTTTGAAGTACAGCCTGTGAATGCCTGGTTCATGTAGCTACATTTATTATTTTACAAATGCAATTTATGAGCAAACACAAGAATACTGATTTTCTAAATTCAGCACCTTGAAGAAGGACAAAAAAATGATAAAAATATCTGAACTAGGAGTTACAAAAAATATTCACCAAAACAATGAAAAAAAAACAAACAAAATCCAAAAACATAAAGAACACTGGCTGGAAGATTGTATTTTTATTTAGAATAAATAACCTAAACTTTGCAATATCAGAGATTTTATTATGCACTTTTTTAACGGAGCTGCAGAAAGTGAGCATGTGGTCGATACGGAGAAGAGCAGTAATGAAGGACCTGCTCATCCTCGTCCTTCCCTGAGCAGCCTCTGCTCTTAGCTTGAGAAGAAGCTTCTTCCTGTTCTGTCCGACGGAAGTGGCATAGGGCAGGCCGGCTCCCCGTAGTCATTAACCGGCACTCGGCTAATTCGCTCCATCGCTGTAATTGCTCGTTCCATTTGAGGCATGAAGGTCTGGGCGGCCCCCAACACGGTCATGCCTGCCTGATGGCACGAGGCAGGAAATGGGCCTGTGTCTGTCAATGCAAAGTACCCTCCCCTTCCTCAAGGGTTTTCCTGTTACCCGTCTTCTTTTTCAAACCTCCTCGGGGGAGGTGGTGGATGTGGGTTGGGGTGGGAGATGGGGGGTCCTCGGTTGTGCGGGACCGTCTGCACGGGCTCTGCTTCCCGCATCTCTGACAGCGACATCTCATCCTGCGACGAACTACGCGGAGACCGGACCGCGAGCGGCAAATGAGCATCTCATTCCCGGGCCGTGCAGTCTGGGCTGCCATAGCCTGAAATCCTCGTAAATAGGAAATTACATTAAAACGGCCCATTCTTAATTAAAAAGGACGGGCGGATCAAATCCCGACAAGCCGACTGTAAACGGAGACACGCGTAATGCCTCCCTATTTCACTCTGACAATAACTAATTAAGGACAGGGAGGTGCAGAAATCCTCGTTCTAAGAGCGGCATTCGACACGGAGGCGGAGCTGGCAAGGGTGGCACTAGCAATCGGGAAAGCTGGTAAACTCAGAAATGAGAGGTTCCGTGACGATTCGGGTCTCCGTGGAAGACTGACAGCCAGGACCGGGGCTGAGGGACACAGCCATCACGACCCAGGAGCCTCCGAACGATGGAATCGGAGAGGGGAGCAAAGACAACACGAGGAGGAGAAAAGACCCAGGGAGCCTGGGAGAGAAGAGACGTCACTTAGCTTTACTTCATTAGCCAGCTAGACTGAAGTTGAACCTGCGGCACAACAGAAACAATAGTCAAAGCGTGAGCCGGATGCCTCAGGGGGGCTGGGGAAGGAAGGGGCGCTGGGAGGGTGAGGATCTGGAGGCGGGCCAGCAGACACAGCGACACGGATGGGATTTTTAACGCGTGGTCGCGGGGCATCTTGCGCATTTATAGCACGTGCTGTAATTGGATGGCTGCTCCTCCAAGTGCGCGGAAACACGGTGGTCTGAAGTAATGACCGCCATTAGCTAATGGAGATGTTACAAATGGTCAGTGCCCTGTTTAATTGCACCAAAATGTCCCTTTGAATCAAATTCTCCGAGTGAACAGATAATGGCATTGCGTGATTCAATGGGCCTATAGGAAATAAATGTTTAAAAAAAAAAGGGGAGGGAAGGAGGAGGGGGAGTTGCAGGTAATTAATATGCAGGATGAGCGTAGGGTCTGAGCGCGGTTCCTCTTGGCTGCTGGAGAAGGATCCGTGGGACAAGGAGAGGCAAACAAGATGAAAATGTCATACTCGTTTTCTCGCAAACAAGACCTTGCTGCTGACAGCGTGGTCACATGATCGCACAGGTGATTTGCTAGATCGCTGCCCGTCTCCTGGGGCTGGCTGAGCTCTGATGCCCCCCACCCCTTCCTGCACTGTCAAGGGAAAGGAGAGCCTTTGATGGGATGGGGCAGTGGGGCGCCATGGAGACTGATCGGCAAGACTAGGGAGCGTATCGTGGCCGGAACCGTTGGGCCCAGACGAACGGGCGCCGGGGTCGGATGGGCGTGACGAAAGAATGTCAGCCAGGGTGGACAAATGGGGGGGGGGGGGGGGGGGGGAGAGAAAGAAAAATGAAGGGCGGGGGGGGGGGGGGGGGGGGGGCGGGGGGAGGGGGGGACGCAGGGGGGGGGCGGGGGGTTGGGAGGGAAA
>JAOYFF010000045.1:8980176-8992286 GCA_025773925.1 Cryptomyrus ogoouensis | reverse complement strand
GGAGGTGGGGGCACAGCGGCGGGGGGGGGGGGGTGGGGGGGGGGGCAAAAAGAAGTCCCGCAGGGGGGGGGAAAGGGGGGGGGGGGGGGGGGGGGGCATGAAGACAGAATTACAGGCTCAATGGGGGCTGGCATGTCAGGGCTGCGAGAGCGAGGACCACAGTGAGCGCTCAGGGGTTAGCATGGAAACAAAAACTCTCTGAGAATATGCACAAAAGGCAAAGGGTGACATCTGCACTGATTTAAGAAAATGGTTTGTTAATGAAATGCTGGTAAATGGTGGAAAACCCATGATGGGCAGCGAATTGCATCCCCCTCATGGGTCTCGCTCACGGTCACGGTCACTGTGGCGCTGCGGCGTCTTCCGGCTGCTCACCCGAGGGAACAGAGGACTCCCCCACACTCCACAACAGAGCAGAAGAGCACCCCCATGAGGATGAGCGGGAAATGGCGAGCAGCGGCGAAACGTGCCTGGGGTTTGGAAGTTGATGCGCCTCATCTCCACGGGGTCAGTAGGGTGGTGTGCCACAATCTCAGCGTTGTTCAGCAGACATTTGGTCCGTGGTTCTGAGTCCTTCCGTTTGCTGCTTGGTGGCGAGAAAAAAAACATTAAGTGTTAACCTTTAAATGTCACAAACATGACAACAGAGAAGGTTCCGGCGATGGGAATCAAACACGGCGGGCTCTCGAAACACGCACAAAGCGCGAGACGAGGCAAGGCTACACAGGGCCAGGTGTTTGCACCGCTCTGACATTTCTCAATGAGCTTCTAAATGATCAAAAACAGAAAGCAAGAAAAAAACCATTTTCCCTGACCGCTGGATTCCGCTGTCTTTGTAGAACATGGGCGAACGCGATAAAATACAGTGAGCCTTACCTGTCGGGTTTGCTGCTTCCAAAGACAGCAGTGGAATAAATACAGAAATGGAGAAAAAGGACAAAGAGGGAAATGGAAATCAATACGGAGCTCTTAAATTCAAAAGGGAAGCAGATAAACAGCGTGGATAGATGATATGATGGTGGGGGGGGGGGGAGGAGCTTTTGTGTTGGTCCATAGGGACACCGAATGATCCAGGCAGAGCTAGACTGACAGCAGGGGGGCAGGAGCAAGGGCAGGTCAAGGAAACCTGATCGGCTATGGAGATGCCTGGCGTCAGAGATGTGAGGGGGGTTCCCCCTCCCAGCTGCCCAATGCAAGCGGTCTGCTTACACCAAGGTCACATGGTCAAGGGGACAGCAGGAGGCTAGGGAGTGGCTACCCAAATGGTACAAATGATCCCGTCAATGGTGATCCGTCACATGGCGTTTATACCCAATATTCCTCACTCGAAATGCATGTCACATTGTAGCTATTAATACGACACACCCCTGGTTGGTTCCTTGGACGCTAGATTCATAAACTGTCCATCAACAGTTCAATGCAGAACATAAGGATCCCTCCCGGAAATCAATTTTGCACTCACTTCTTATATAGCAGAATGGCGATGACGATGCAGATGATAAAGACTACGGCCAGCACAGGCCCCACCACCCAAATAAGGCCGTCTCCGCCCTCGATGGGCTGTGGGTCTATGTCCGGTGCGACTGCCGACTCCGTGAAGGGGCTGGCCACGAACATCTTCTACAAGGCCAAACAAATTCTCCAGGTGAGCCGGAGCGAACATTGGGATGAAAGGAGAACATGGCGTGCCTTTCATCAGCGGGAGCCAACAGCGGGTAGCTGACTGCCGACTCACTAACCCCAGACGTCGTGTTTAGCTCCGCGAGCAGGAAGAAGACGTACTCCTGCCCGGGCTCCAGGGGCCGGTTCTCATAGCTGCTGTACTCCATCTGGTCGCCCAAGGTGAAGAAGGAGGGCAGGCTGGCAGGCCTGAAGCAGGCAGCAATGTATGGCTTGTGGGGGTCGGCATGCCGGCGCTGCCGCGTCACCCGCGTGCTGCGTTTCTGACCGTCTCTGAACAGCTGGGTGGATGAGATGGAGGCAGAAACAGAGAACGAAAATGTAGTTTTTACTTTGACTGTCTATCACAGGCCTCGCCCACCCTGTCAAATGTTTGGCCCTCTTCAGGAAGAACGGAATGGTACAACTTAATATATCTGGTCGATCTGCTAGCATCCCCTCCAAGCTCCTGCTTGGCAAATTTACTGCTGATCCCCCCAGATAATCCTGTGGCCCATCCAACAATTCAAAACTGGAGCCAGGCCTGGTATATAGACACCTATATTCAGGCTTTCTCTAATTCATATTTCAAATAATTATACCTACATGTCACAGAAACCTTAGATACTGAATCAATTTTTTTATATATATTAAATGAATATGAAATGGGTTAACCACTACCCTAAATAACTCCAGAGTGAGAAAAAAATATCCATGGAAGACAAATACCCACCTACTGTATAATGACAATGAAAGTAAGACCTCATTGCATAAGTGTTCAGCGCTGAACACAGAAAAAGTCCTTTCTAAAAGCTCACCACTCCGCTCTAGAAGAAGCTGCTAGTTGCTCTAAAGAGCGAGGATGGGACATCTCCAAATGCATACCTCGTCTAGGTCCATCTCTTCAGGGCTCTTCAAGTGTGGAGTAAACCCCCTAAACTTCTTCAGAGGTACCACCACCACGTAGATGTACCTGTATGCACAGCACATGGTCTCGAAGGAGCCTCAATGCTATTCCCTCATTTCACAAAGACAAATACCTCTGTTTGACTGTCTTGACCAATACTGACCAATCACAATTTTCATGGCTTGCCTTAGGCAAACACCTGACAGTTACGACCATCAATTAGAAACCAGTGAAGAGGAAAGCTGGCCTGTAAAGCCACAGTAATGAAAGTAGAGGTCTGAGCATGTGTTGATGTAGGCGCATGAGATGGAGGCCTTCGCTCACCTGATCGAGTCACGTATCTCGAGTGGGGGAAAGATAATGGTGAGGCTGGCATCAGTGTCGCGGTTGTGGTCGAGCTCTGGCTTGCGGACCGATATGGAGGGGGCGGTCTTGGCATGGATGCGGTGCCGCAGGCCGCCCATGTTGCCCTCTGGGCTGGTGATCTTGAAGTCATAGGTAGTGTTGGGCCGCAGGCCGGTGATCTGCGCCTTCCTCAGCCGGGCGTCCACTTCCAGCTTCCTTGTCTTGGCGTCGGCGTCCATCTTGTATTCCACCTAGAAAGGGTGGTACAAACGAGCCGGACACAGGCAACTAAGCAAGCTGCAAAGAAGATGGAAGATGGCTCCTCCATGCTGAGAAGCTTGCCAGGTGAGAAGAAAACATGAAGGAGGAAAACAAAAACAAGATAATTCTTTGTGGTGTCTTTAAATCTTAGTATCAAACCCCCTAACACATGAACATGGTACACTGAGGTACATAGAGTCCTTCCAGGACTTTGGCGCTCACCGTGAATCGGTACAAGCTGCGTGTCTCCGGAAATTCCCAGGTCAGCAGTACCGTTGTCTTAGTCACCATCTTCACCGAGAAATTTTTTGGGACGCCTGTCAGGAGAAAAGGAGGTAGAGAAAAAAAGAAAAGCAGCTCGATGAATCCCACCGGGAAAAAGAGGCAGCTGAGAAAGAGGAGAGAGGGGCTGTTAGCGTCGAGCGGCAGGGGGGCCCGATCCCTGGGGGTCCCTCTGCAGTGAGCTGGGAGTGGTGGTTGCTGTGAGGGGGGCAACTGCAGCCAGTTAAGACACAGAGGACATCACCGCCGGACATGGACTGATGGAGCACACAGCTGCCCACCGCCCCACCCTTTCTGGCAGTGCCCACCTTCTCTGTCATTCTGTCTTACTGCATTGTTCTCATCTGAATCCAAATTGGACACACAGGTTACACCAGAGCTTAGGTAGGGGTGCGCTAGCCTGAGCTTGGATGGGCACTACCATCGGGGATGGTGCAGGGGGAGTGCACAGACAGGAAACGAGCATGCCTACAGTTGTCAGGAGTGCCTGTCGGGGAATGCCATGCCGTCATGAGGTAGGTAGTGGGGGTGAGCAGGGGTGGGAGGTATTTAAATTAAATCCAAAATAAAATAAATAAAATCAACTGAACTGAGAAGTAGGTTGTGACAAATCCAGAGCGCCTACCTTGGCATTCGGGAGTGTATGAGGCTGCATTAAGTGAGTGTGCTGCCGGGAACTGGACCACGTGTGTCTGACACCTGAACACTTACCTCCCGACGTGACCAGGGGCCGCCCGTGTTAACGAGCTTTTACTGACTGAGGTCTGACTGACTGTTACCTTTAGGTTAGTGCAGTTAGTGTCTCCCGCATACAGTGCTGCTGTTGTTTGTTGTTGCGTTTTTCGTGGAGGTTTTGGTGGCGGTTAGTTCGGTTTGGTTTCATAAATTTTTTTCTCCCCCTAGGGAAAGAAACATGGAATCCCTACCTGTCTCGAAGGCCACCGTACGATACTGGACCGTGGGGCTGTAGGGCCCTGGACCTACACTGGTGTGCGCACGGATTTTCACGTCGTACGCTGTGATGGGCTGGAGGCCACTCAGCGTGTAGCTAGACTCGCTGGCTGGGAGAGTCAGTTCACGGGGGACACTGGAGGTGCCCGCCTCCTTGAAGGCCACGGTGTACTCGGTGATCACGCCGTTGCGCTCCGCCAGCACTGGGGGAAGCCAGAAGAACTGAACCGAGCAGCAGGTGACGTTGGAGCCCTCTGAGATCTGGGGGTAGCCTTTGGGGACCTCCTCTGGGATGGTCAGTTCCCTCAAGGCCTCCTCACCAAAGCCGGAGCGACCCTTAGCGGACAGCCGGAAGACGTAGGTGGCACCCCGGTGCACGTTATCCATAATGTACTCCTGCTCCTGAGACGTGAACTCCAGTGTAGCCAGAGGGCTCACATCCTTGCGTCCAAACTGCAGCCGGTAGCCCTGTACCTCTGAGCCGAGGGTGCCCACTTTTGGTGGCTGCCATCGCACCACCGCCATATTCCCCATTCCTTGACTGACTGACAGGGAGGGCTGGCCAGGGACTGCATTCATGGGGGGGCGGGGGGGGGGACAAAGAGATAAGAAAGAACAGAAGAAAAACCACAGGGGTTACGAAGGTTTTTTTTTTTACTGCATACAGGTCAGTTTCTAGCAGCTCTTGGACACCATGTGGCTGGATGGGGGCCTTTTGCTTGACAGCTCGGGCCGTGCCAGGACCTCCGGTGATACTCCATTGCAGTACCCAGAGTGTTAACCTTGCCATAGGCACCATCACTGAGACATGGTCAGTGTTCAGAGGGGTGCTCCATTTCACATTTGATGGATGGAGTCCCGGAAACGGTGCCTGCTCATGGCTCACTCTCACTCCCTTGAAGCCCGGGCACCCAATTCCACCTCAAATCCAAGCCGAGCTTCCTCAGTTGCTGTTTTAATCCTCTCCGTCCAAAGACACTGCAGTCAGTCGCATAAACTGGCCACAGCAATGATGGCACAAAAATTTGGTGAGGCGTGGATTGTTTGGAGGACAGCAGCTCCTGTTATCCGTAGCGTCGATAACAGGACTTCGAACATCTACACCCATCGGTTTACACCCCTCTAGTGAAAAGATTGGCGCGACTGCAACAAAGCCTTAAAAAAGGTAAGAAAAAAAAAGACAGGCTGCCTAATCTGTGCCGACGATGCTTTGTGGTACTGCTTAAAAAATATTACCACCAGGGAGAGTGCGGACAGCAGAGGACAGCGCTTACCTTGCCTGAAGGCAAAGAGACCGATCAAGGTGACAGGGAGAAGGATCCGCCATCTCCCAAAACACACTAACAGAACAACCTCTCCCAGTTATTCCCACACCAGTTGTCTCTACCACTAATTACAAGGCCAGAGGCATGTTTAGCACCAGATGTGGAATAAAGGACTGGTGCTGAATGCAGGGTTACAGGCTGAGGGATGGTCTGGGGCTCTTGGCCGGACGTCGGCCATTTCCCAGCTGCTTGATAATTATCTTTATGCAACCGCCCAGTCCGGTGCAGCAAAGGTGATGACACCATAGTGTCACAAATAACCTAGCACTTACGCAGCACTACATCCACCCACATGGATCACGTTCTTATATATAAACAGGAGGATAGTTGCTCTCTGCTCTTTATAACCACTCCCAAAAATGCTCCACAGCACTTTCTACTGGACTAATATATAGCCGATCGAGAGAAGGCACTGGCTGACATTGGAGGACAAATTTAATTGAAATGGCTCCCCACACACCTAATTTAGCTGCATGGAAAAAAATACTTCCCTTGTTCCCTGGTATTTGCCCGAGGTCTTAAAAACACAGTCACTTTCCAGAACACTCATACAGAATGGACTAATCTGTACCAATCAAGGGAGTTGATGGCAAATTTGCAGAACAACTGGGTAAGGAAGGGACTGTCAGTTTTTTACATCAACTTCACTTTTTTAACTCTGAAATTTTGAATTTAGGGCTTTGTGCTGTGTTGCTGTGTATTGTACAGTGACCCTTCCAGTAGGCATGTGAGACAATATTGAACCTAGTGGGCTTCTTCATAAAAGATGTATGAAACATCCCTGCATACATTTCTTCTCATTTCCTGAGCTCAACTTATATCAGAGCAATTTACTAGGAAGAGGGCTGTAGGAGAGGTGCTTCCTATCATGCTCATCACTCACTGTTCCTGCTTCAGTGAGTGTGACAGTCATCCTCTTCTCTGCTGAAGCCCTGACACCTGTGATAGGCACACCTGTCACACTGCAGCCTTGTTACAGGCACTTTGAAATCCAGAACGGCACAGATGCCGAGCAGCCTGGCATTATATTCGCTGGACCCGTTCTCAGATTAGGAGGCAGAAGTCCTGAGCTTTCCAAGAACTCAAAGACGGATTACAAGAGCCCCATCAAAACAGCTTGAGGTCTGCACTTTATTGGGGACAGATAAAGCTCTTGTGCGGCTGCTATGGGCCATCCTCTTTGAGCTTACTTCACCAGCTCCACTTCTGAGGTGGCGTGTGGCGGCTTGTGAAGTCACCCCGCATGTCTCGGTGTCCTGTACTCCGTGTGCCTTTGCGCTAATCAGCGACACCTCATCCCACACCAAGTGATTTATGGGTGCGGGCTTGTGGTAACGCTAGATTACATAGGCATGGAGGTGCCATGGACTTATTTGAAGCTATGCTCTGCAATTTACAGAAATGAGAGAGGCTGTGCACAGTTCTACCACTATTTGTCATACACTTCTGCATTACTTTTTGCTTAGAGAATTACTTCGCAATCCAAAAAGAAGAAACTTTTGTTTCTGAAATATGTTCCTCCCATAAATATGCACTAAATAATGCATTTTATTATGTAAATATACACTACTGCTTTAACACACCTGACATTGATATCCACGTAGATAACCTCACTAAGGCTAAGTAATAATGATAACACCAATGACTTTTGGTACAAACCTGCTCCTTTGGTCAAAACGACTTTGGGCTTGCTGCGTGCGCCATCCCCTTTGGTGGTGTAGGCTGCCACGGTGATGGAGTAGGTGGTGTTGGGTTGCAGGCCCCCAATGATCATCTCCTAGGCAGCACGAAAAAAGCAGCTTTAACATTAAGGTTCAAATACATCACACATCCCAGCATCCTATCAGACCTACCACCAAGCCTTTCATTTACCCCCGTATTACACCATGGTTGTACTGACAGTTCTCTGATGAGTTTATACAGACCACAAACAGTGGTTTAAGCTTTTTATGAAAGGTTTCAGTTACAGATGAATCACTAATTGCATATGTACATCTGCACATATATTTGATGTCAAGAGTATCAGAAATTACAGCATTTTATAGCAGTTTGGATCGAGCATGTTTCACTGGTGTGACACTGCCCAGTGATAGGGGAAACAGCATGCCGGTGAGCTTCACGGCATGCTGGGTGTTAGCCCGTGCGGACACGTGGGTTCAGTGTGACAGCCCCGGTGGGTGGTGTCTCCTAGCAGATCCCGATTGCTGCCTCCCCCCTGAGCATGCATGTAACCGTGGAGAGCCAAGGAGGTCTCCCAGCATGCCGTGGGGGAGGCGGTCACAGTGCAATCCACATGCTCCCCCCTTCAGACCTCCCGAAGTGGAATGAGCCATCCTGTCACACCGTGAGGGATACGGCAAGCATACACACAAACACACCATACACACGGCACCACAACACATAACACACGGCAGATGCTAGGCACACGGACCAGGTACTACATCCTTTACCGGTGCATCTTTCTCTTCTTTAAGTACCCAGTAGTGCACAAGTCAGAGTAGCCTATATCCACTATGGGGGTTCCCTTTAGCAAAGGTTTTAAACTCACTAACTGAACATACCCATGTTGAGTACACAGTGTGCAGCTTGGCCATGACCTAGTTTAATAAAATACAGAAGAACACGATCCACACCCAACACAAGCGGGACTATCATGACTCGGGTGAAATTAACTGGGCTGATGCAATAACTGGTCCACATGCCAGCTGCTCTGAGCACGCTCCATACTCACATATTCAGCCGTTTCGTCCGTCTCCCACTTAACCCCCGCAACGAAGCATAGGGGAGCGATGGAAAAAGAAAGGGAAGAGCACAGCATGAGAGGAACTGCTGGGTGGAGGGGGTGGTAGGGACACTATGAAAGTCAGAGACTGGGGGGAAGAGGAGGAGGAAACAGGAGCAGGTCAACTGATTCTGACAGAACAGGAAAAGGACACGGCGGTCACTAGGGACTCGTTTGCAGACAAAAAAAGTTTTCCATTGGTTAATCAAACATTCGAGCAGGAGGCAGAAATTGAAACGGAACAGGTGTCACATCTCGGGAGACTCCCCTTAATTCTGTCTTGTTTGTTTTTCTCTCTCAGCTTAGTCATAAACCAAGAAACGCCAGAGCAAAACTTTGCTAAATAAAAATGGCATCTCTCTCGTATGAGGCAGAGTGCTGGTGTGTCTTTGCATGAGGAACTGGAAAAAGGGAGTGTGTGCAGGAATCGTGTCTGAGGAAAGGCACTGTTTGTATCCCAGGAAGTTCCACTCTTTCCCTTTTTGTTTTGACTTTCGTTTGTTCATGTTCGTTCAATGGATATAGCACGAAGTGGTGCAATTTCAGCCTTGAGAGAAAACTTTATGTTAATAACACTTCTCCTTTAGTTCTGTTGATATAAGCTTTGCTAACAGAACGCTGGAATCTTAATGCATCCATTATTCACTTTGGCAGGAAGTTTGGTGAATCGCTTCATGAAATTAGCCCTCCTTGTAAGTCTACATTTTGTGCACTTATCCACTGTGCCACTCATAGTTGATGGCATGGAAATGATTTTTTACAAGGTCATCAGAGACAAGAATTTACACACTGGCATTTCAAGCTTTCAAGTGGTATCATGGTTTTGATGTCCCATACATTTGGCTGAAGCTGGAGATCCTCCTAATCAAAAGCTAGCAGGAATGGGGTGAATCTCAACATGAATATTTAACCATACTTGTGTTCTCGTGTACCCATTTTACGCCATCTTCCAATACCGAAGACCAGTTCCAATATTAAGAACACAAGTACAGAGGACGGTAAAAATCCCCAGATGTTGGTCTTGCTCCACCCCAGATATCAAGGATAAGTTGGTTGCAACCTCATCGAACGACACCAATCCAAGTTTGTTCATGGAAGGCAAGTTAGTAAGACGGTATTGAGAGTCATTTATGAATTCTTGGTATTGAGAGTCATTTACGAATTCAGGTGGGGCAGAGTTAACCTTTGACCCGGAAGAGCTCACCTGGGCGTCAGCCAGCATGACGTCCTTGATGCGCGGGAGGCTACGCGGCAGGCTGCGCGAGTCGTCATTTTCCACACGGACATAGTGCACTTGGTAGCCCCGGATCTGGCCGTGTTGCCGTCCCGGCACTAGGGAGCGCCACATCACCTTCACTGCCGTGGAGTTGAGCACTTCCACCTCAACACGGCGCGGGGGCGCCCCGGGGACTGCAGACACGGGAGGGGGCTGTTATTCATTTTACATAATACAGACACTGAGGACAGGCGTGTATCTGAACATGACACAAGATTTTATATATATCAAAACAAGAAACATCAGCTTGTACGTAATATAAAAATATAATAGATAAAATATAATAATGCGAAAACCATACGTAGCCTTACTTCAGACCTTGCTCTTAGCTCTTGGATCTAACTAACCCAGCATCAACTTCTGGTGCCCAAATAGTTTGGATAAACACAGAATTTGTCACTTAAGAGAGATTTTCCAAGGAAAAAATCTCCAGTGTGGAGGAACTCAAAATATTTAGTTAAAAGACTTTCCCTAACCCAAACACAAGGCCCGACCGTGGAACTACAAGAATATCAGCTCTCTTTGTATGCAGTTCTTTCTATGTTTTTTCCTGACTGAACAACATCCTGATACTCATATTTAGACCCTGTACTGATAAACCAGTTCCCAAAAATTTGGATGATCTCTTATCTCCCTAACAGGTATGATTCTAGGATTTTTTTTTAAGTTGGGGTATTCGAGAAGGCCCATAATTCATACAGAGGAGCCAACTTTATCGTTAACCACGCAAAAGTTTCAGAACCTGGCCTCTGGTTACAAGCCTCAACTTTGAAGCTCCCGGCCACTGTTGTTGATTTCACACCATACAGCAGAACTGAGACCTTTATGTTAGATAAGCATGGGAAATGCAATAAGCTTGTATGTTAAACTTCACACATAATTTGAAACTACACTGCCACCCCAAGAACAATGGAGAATGAGCAAGTTGTTTTGTTAAGCTATTTGTTAGTTATTAGGGGGGAGCGGCTAGAATAAAAATGGGACACAACCTTTTATTTACATTTTATTCATACAACCCGCGACATATATTTCATTAGTAAATCTGGCTGGCAGATCGATCTTTGGGTTCCACAGAATTAAGAAATGGTATAACGTATTCCGCTAATAAGCGCTGGCAAGTTTCACCAGCACCAGCGATATTATACAAAAGTATATTAGCTATCGACTGAATTTTCTGATGCCTCCGAAGAACTATAATTGAGTTCCTACAGCGTAAACGCAATGAAAGTTTCTGGTTTGGTTCCTGAAAAAAGTTCCTATGATGTAAAATATAAATATAAAAATATATAAATGAAAGGCTGTGCTGCTTTTTTTTTTAATCACGATCGATCCCCCCAGTAACTAACAAATAACTAACAAAAGGAGTTATTGACCCGCCGTTGTTATGGTGTAGTTTCGTATGAAACTGAACGTTCAGTTTAACCTAAAACCTTTTTTGCGTCTCCCATGGTTACTTAGCATAAAGTTCCCACTTCCTGTTCTGCAGTGTGAAAGCAACAAGAGCGGCCAGGAGCTGCAAAAGTTCTAGGTCAAGTCAGCCCAGGGACTTGTAAACTGGGACCATGTTCTGGAACTTGGAACGGTGTGAAAGGGCCTATTAACCAATGACATGTTTTGAATTAGTAAGTGACAGGGAAGGGGGCACTCTGGGGACCAATCAGCTTTTTACCTGGTACAGGTGTCACTATGGGCCAGACCCAATATACACCCCTGCTCCCTAATTGCCACTATGTAATGTATCATTGGTTGTTTTTATCTGAAATCTGCAGATAATATTATCATTTTTATATAATTTATATAAAATGTTATATTAAAAGACCATGCACGTTTCCCAGGTACAGGGACGTCTTTGACACCTGAGTTTGGTGTTAATACCACCCAGTGATTTGCCTTCTCAAGTGGGAGGAGCCACAGGGTGGGACATACCATCCTCATCTGTGCGACACAGCAGGGGGGGGCTCTCCGGTCCGGGTCCCTTGTTGGTGAATGCGGCCACAGTGACTTCATACTGGGTCCACTTCTCCAGCCCCTGTAGCAGGAGTTGTCCCTCGGTGGGGGGCACTGGGGGCTCCTCGGTAGGCTCGCCGCCAGCTTCGGCCCCCGCCCGGTGGCGGACTGTGTACCCGGCCAGGGCGCCATTCTGGCTCTCCTTGGGGGGAGGCTGCCAACTTACCAGCAAAGTGGTGGAGCTGGAACTGCTGCACTTAATGTCTTGGGGGGGGGCGGAGGGCTCTGGTCAGGTTCGGGGGGGGGGGCGGGGAGGAAGGGAAAGGAGGGGGGAAGGGGGAAAAAAAAAAACAAAAAGAAGGGAGAGATAAAGAA
>JAOYFF010000045.1:8969597-8980076 GCA_025773925.1 Cryptomyrus ogoouensis | reverse complement strand
GAAGGGGAAAGAGTGGGGCAGGAAGGGTGAAAACAAAAAACAAAAAGATGGGAGAGATAAAGAAAATGATAAACGCAAACAAAACAAAACGAAAAAACAAACGAAAAGACAAAAAAACAAAGCTGGACTTAAAGAACAAATGCATGAGGAACTCGGAAAATAATTTAAAAACAAACAATAGTGATATAGCGCTCATAATAATGATAATGAAAAGCCTGCCTCGAGTTTTTCGCTCCTTACCCAGGTGCACGTCACCACGCCGTATTAACATTGCTGGGAGACAAAACAGCAAAAGTGCCTATTGACCCAGAATGGACAACCTAATTAAAGCCAAACAGGCTGTGAAATCAATATTAAGCGCTTGGCTCTCACCTGTCTGGTCTTGCCCACCAAGGCCTGATAATTGATTTATGGAAAAGCACCCAGAAATGGATTCAGTCATCCACCTCTGGCTAGGGTGGAGATCCATCTCAGCCAGTACCGCTGGCTTTTCCCAGTCCTTTCATCACGAGGCAAAGCACGGTGGGCCCACTTATTTGTAATTGTTTAAAAGTCATTGGGCATGGTTTGCTGAGTTTTTACTGGAGAGTGCTCGTCCAAAAAAACACATTACCAGCCAAGCGCCCGTGAACTCTGGAGCCCGAATGGGTTCTCATACAGCCTAGGGTTTAACCATGGGGCTGCCCGTGGGTAGAGTTGACTTTGCGATTTAGTCAGATTTTTAAATTCAAAAGATATGCTTATTTGCGTGTGAAACTGCTAATCTACCAATCCTAGCTATCTACAAAGGAAAAGTAACTTTCATATGACTTCCCCCCCCCCATATGGGCCTCTTATCTAAGCAAAAAATTGTTTGTTCTATGCCATTTGAAAATATTAACCATTGCTGACTGCCACTTATTTTCAATTCATTATTATGACGTTTAATCTTTGATGAGAATACGAGAATGCAAAATAAATCAAATGGGTACTGGGAGGCATTCCGTCGGGAAACATCAGACCACAGCTTCAAATAAACTGGAAAAATAAAATATTGCAAGCTGTATCTTCAAAACAAATTATTAAATACGTATAACTTAAAACATGGGCTGCTTAATGAAAAATTGTTTGCTGGCCCAAAAAAAAAAAAAAAAAATCAGAGAAAGATCAGATACCATGAGAAATCATAAAACATGGGAATAACTTCTGCAATAAACGATAAATAAAATTCAATAAGAAAGCAAATCGAGCAATCAACACAGTCATGGTCCGCGTCGATACGTACCTGTCCATCTTCTAATACATATACATAAGACTTTCTTACCAACAGCTGCCAAGATCACAGGGAGAACACACTCCCTGAGTCAGGGGGCAAAACCCTCGCCCCCACCTCAATTAAGCTGTAAACCATACCATTTCTGGACCTTGAATGGGAGGGGCCATGCTAGATTAAAGAGCAGATGATTATGTTTTTGCTTCTTGCTTTTGTAAGGGGGTGGGGGGGGAGAGGGTTGGCCCACTGCTTCTGTTCAGGACTAAGAGCCACACTGGTCATTTGGGCCCAGGGTGACCACCCCCACGGAGGGCAGACACTTGGATCGCGCCGGGAGACAGCCCACCCCCACCCTGTCTGGGACCATCAAACGGCTGCCAAGAATCCCATTCAGCGGCTCATTCTGCCGCGTTTTTATCCACGACTGGCGGTGATATTATCTTTCCCAGTCTGCCTTTCATTCGGGGCATTTAAGTGTTTCACTGAAAGAGTTTATTCTCTTTTTTCGTCCCCCAGCAAACACAGGCCTTCGAGGGCGGAGCAGGTGTGTTTGTTTTAGGTAACCACTGCCGCCTGCTTTTTGGGCCTGGACAGCTGTTTCGTGTCTGTGATTCTCTGTCTGTCTGTCTGAGTGAGAGGCACTGGGCCACCAGCAGCAGACAACACTGGAGTCCAGTCTTGGCCATCTACGCTGAGCCGTCTCCAGTTAAGGCCCCTCCTCACACGTTTCTCCATACCCCGATAAAAAGAAGGAGCCGTCTGCGGCCGTTTTGAGAAAACGCACCGCAAACTATAGGGTGTCATCCCTGGAATTACATGGAGGGCTCCTTAAAGTATAGTCTTTTCTTCTAATGACTACTTCTGGCTGGCTCTCATCAAATATAATCACACCAACGAAGAGTCGGCTCCACAATGGGGTCCAACCCAGCACTGACGCGCAGAGACTCCGTCTGAGTCTTACTTACGAAGGCCGCATCGGCTGGCGATTTGCATTTGGCCGGTGCTAGCCAATTACATCCAAAATACCTCCAGATGTAAATAAATGAAAATAAGAGGGCACCATCCCAGGGGTGTGATTGGAAAGCTGCACCTTTAAATTGAGGCCTTGTGCTCCTCGTGGCCGAGACATACGGCCTGTCGGCAAAGCGTGAAATGAATTCTCGCCACAGAATGGGATTCTTATCTGTTACTTCCACCCACATACCTCCCCCCCCCCACCCTTCCTCGTCTCCAGGCCTCCTGAACCTTCCAAGCATCTCCCCTCCCACCCACAACCCACTGTTTAGGGGGTCTCTGGTGCGCGTGGACACCCTGGGCCGCCTGGGGAACCCTCAGCCGGGTGGCACGCACCTGCAGGCAAGCTGCTGTCATGTGGGGCCACTGCCTCTAAAAGCCCAAAAACGGGCAGTGACTGGTCATAACCCACCAGGTCATGTGCAGGGGATGTACAGCACAAAAGGTGATCCACCAATCGAAATGAACACTGGGAATACCGGACCAATCAAACACCGTATCTACTCCAGTAATTCCCCGCATGGATTCTCTACGGCCCCCATGACAGCAGACCCACCCAGGCTCAGTCTCGTTATCTTGGCTTTCTACACAAGCTCATCATCAACATGTCTTGGGCCAAAAAACAGCTCAAACATTACAGCTCCAAAATTCACAACAAACGTAAAAGTCCAGAGTGCTGAGCAGGACAATAAGGCCTAAAATCCATTTCACTCCCACTCCTAATGGTCGTTATCTTCCATTTCAGTTTAAATACATCAGAGTGAAGAAGAAGCAGATAGTCTCTCGCTGGCACGTATCGCGTCCTTGTTAACGGCATCTTGAGCTCAGCGAGGGATCCGTCACACGGGCCGTGGTCGGATCTGCGTGAGGCACAGGACAGCAGCCGCCTCGCCACGTCTAAAGACAAAGCTAACTAACTTCTGTCATGTTCCACGCCTGCATTTCATATCTGCCAGTCAGGCTTTAATTATCGCCGAACTGGCGCTGCTTTCCCTTCCAGCCGGTGCCGTCTTCACGGGACGGAAATACACTCGCGTCATGTGATGCGCTCGGAGCGCAGCGACTCGCCGCAAGCCTCTCGTCGTCTCTGCGGGGCTACTGCTATTCACGCACAGCAGAATCCCCCTGCCACCCAAAAAAACTGCTCTATTCCTAAACAGGGATGTCTCAGTCGGCGTGAGCAAGCGCACAAAGCGCTTACTGCCATTTAAAGTATATCAGACATGACAGCAGTAAATTATACGGGAAATCAGAGACCGCCATTGGGTCGAGATCAGCCTCAGCAGACTGGACTTTCTGATTGTAAGCACTTACCTCCCAGGCATCCACACTAATTTTAAATTTTTTTTTTTTTGCTTTGTGTTTTTTGCATTTTGACTTTCCAAGAGTGGGTGACTTTCCCGACCTCGTTAACCTCCTGACATTTCAACTCCCCCCCAAGCTGGAGGAGGGACTCTGAAACTACCTCATGGAATGGGTCGTGCCTCCATGAACAGCTGGCTTCGGAGGGGCTGCTCGCTCTTTGCAAGAGAGGACTATAACTGGTCTCCACTCATACTTACTTTTACCTTTAGTTTAATGGATTGTTTTTTCCTGCAATGTTTTTGCTGAGTTCTGAGATGCTGCTGACTGTCACATCAGAACCGGCGGAGCCCAGAAAACATCGGAGTCTGTGTCCTTGTGAGATCTAAGCAAGTGTGTGACTCATAAACCAAAGGAAGGAAGGAAAAATCAATAAAAAAATATATATTTAAATATATATAATAATAAAATAAGAAATTAACTGAAAGCAACTGTGACGGCAAGCCATTCCAGGGAAAGTGGTTGTTTTTGTTGCGGTTTAGGGGGTGAAAGAGTGAAAGAGTGAAAGAGTGAGGTCAAATAAAGAAGGACTTTGGGTTGAGCCAACCCCAATCCTCGTCCGAATGGTCTGCAGCTACCGCAACAAGGGGGAGACACAGAGACACGAGTATGGGAGGACACGGACACACAGGCAGCGGACACACATGGAGACGGCACGCATGGGAAGTGGCAGGCTGGCTGGTGACAGGTCACAGAGCTCCACAGGCCCGCAGCCGATTGGTGGGTCATGCAGCCGAAGCGATCTCATTGGCTCTCTGTGTTGGCCTGATTGCAGGTAGAATGACCATGAACCAGAGTGCAAACGAAAAAAAATGTGATAAAAGTGAGTTCCTGCGCTGCCTTCCGGAACAGTGTCCAGTCGCGTCGGCAGGAACAGGAACATGTTAGAGTGCCCCCTCCCCCAGCCCCAAACCCCTCTAACTGCCATGAATTTCCTTTTGACATCTGATTCAGATTTAACAGGGGTTTCTTCCTCCACTGGGAAACCCCTCCCGCCCAAGTGCCAAAAAAATAACTGACAGGCATCAAGCCTCTGTAACTGGCTGGCCAACCAATTGCTGCTGTGACTGACGGTCATATTTCACTAGGCCATCATCTGCGCCCAATTTACTTCATTAGTCTCCTGATTAGACGTGTTGATGATGACTGACCCTCACAATGATAATCATCTTTTTTTTTGTCGTCTGCCGGACCTGTGTAAATGTCAATCAAGTGGCGTAAAATTTTATTTCTGTCATTTGCATCTCGATCGACGGGAGTCGTTTTTTTAAATGCGAAAATATTTCAATCTCAATGATATTTTATGCTCATATGTTGAAAAACAAACAAGAAAAAAAAATCAGGCCCAGATTTCAGGGACATCATTACAGTCCCAGAGGAGGAGGTTAGGACTGGTTCTGATGGTTTTGTTCTGACCTACCATTAAAATTGTGTTTCTTTTAAGGAAGAGTAAATTTTCTAATGCCTACTTCTGGCCAGCTTTCATCAAGTATAATCATACCAACGAGGAGACTATTCAGAAGACCTGTCTTCGTTTGACATTTTTTGTGGACAAACATCTCTCATAAGAGTCTAAACTGTTCAGGGTTTTTCAGCTCAGCTCCTGGCCATAAATACGATGACTGCTATTGACCTGTCCCCCCGCCCCCCACTTTTCACCTGTCGCCACACCCCCCACCCACTACCAGAACGAGGAAACTCATGGCAGTCGCCGGAGTTATGACATTTCATTATGTCTTTACAATAAAGCAGAAAAGTGGTCTTGCTGTTGAAAAGAAACCAACAGAAAAAAACAGACCCAAACCAAAAGCTGGTGTTTGGATGCAACCTTGACATAGTCTTTAAAAAACTGTTACATTACCCGCTCGAGACACAAAAAGGTCGACAGGAATAAGCTTATAGAAAAATCACCAGGGTTATAAGACACCTAAAACCTCTCTATTCACATAGAAACATGGAGCTATAATCCATTACACTAAACAATACACTTGGCTTACTCTAATTCATCATCATCTAAACCTCTGCCTTGCAAAAAACAAAACAAAAAAACGACATCATCAGTTGAGTCAGTATGCAGGCCATAGCTGCTTCACCATCGTGTCTGACATGCATCGGTAATAGCTGTTAACGTGAAAATTATGTTATTAAGTATAAAATCAAGGAAACATGAAATGCAATCTTTCTTCAGGAGCAGACGTGTTGGAAAGACAATTAACATACTTAAAAAGGCCTGCTTCTATGATCAATCTGTTTTACTCTTCCTATACGGGTGTCACAGACAATTTGAGTAACTGTACAAATCCTTGATCGTAGAATTCAATCAGGTAGCTGGTCAGAAACTAAACCACTTACTGGAGACTGAGCAGCATGGGACGTTTCATGTTGAGTAGGATGTTTACTCTGAGCAAATTATAGGCATCACCGTATAATACAAAATCCAACACCTTTACTCTCGATCACCCCGCTCACGTCATTACCCAGCTGAAGAAGCAGAAAAATACAGAAAAGCACATACTGGCTTGAGACGTCTTCTGGACAATTTCGTTGGTGAAGGCGCCGATGCCTTTGCTGGAGACGGCGGCGAGCGAGAAGGAGTACTCTGTGTTTGCACGTAGACCCTCCACCACATACGAGGAGGTGGGACCAAATTGCTTTTTCATCTGCAACGCAAGGCGACATCACTGGACAGGATTCCTAATCACTGCTAACCACCCAAATCTAATATGGGCACCTGCATGGTACAGTAGGGTACAGGGACTAATACAGAATAAGAGGTAACGTCTGCATTTAGACATCACAAGGACATCAGGACAAAATCTGTAGCAATGCAATAGTCAAAAGTCAACAGTCACATAGGAATGTAATTACGACAAGGAGGACTGCTTATGTGGCACGGTACCTGGGTGCCAGACTTGCCCTCTTTGTAAACCAGCTCATAGCTGATGATGCCCTCCTTATCGTACGCAGGGTCCCAGGTCAGCTCCACGCTCGTCTCCGTCACTCTGCCCACTTGAAACTTGGTGGGCTGACCCGGAACTGTAGCGGACCACAAAAGAAGCAACTGGATTGTCGCTTGGACTTCGATAATTAACGCGTAAAGTCGGAAAAGCTGACGGGCTTGGTAGATTAGCAGGGCTTCTAAAGAGGCAGACTGACAGAGAATGCGAAGCATCAGATCTTTACGGCTTCAGGTGGACTCTTACCTCCCTGCAGCACCTTGACGTGTATGGGCTCAGAGAAAGGCCCGTCACCCACAGAGGTGAAGGCCAGGACGCGGATGGTGTATGTTTCGGATGGGGTGAGGCTCTGCACAGTCGTCATAAAACTCTGCTGCACGTTGTGGATATGCCACTGGCTCATAGGTAGAGATGGGTCCATAGTATAGTAGACCCGGTACCCCTTGATCTGTCCGTTGGGCTCCTCTGGGTCGTCCCAGCGTACCATCATAGTGTTCTGGGAAATAATACGGGCATGGACGTTCCGAGGTGGGCTAGCGGGGGCTTGTTCCCCTGTCCGAGCCTCCACTGGATTGCTGGGTGGGCCCTGTCCAATGGCGTTGAAGGCCGACACCCGTATCTCGTACTCAGTGTTGGGGTATAGGCCCCCGATGCTGTAGCGCGTGGTGGTGATGCCATCCTTAGTCTCGAATTTGCTGTCAGGGGCCTTAGCGCGGTACTGGATGATGTAGTAAGAGACAGGATCGGGGTTCCCCGAGTCCCAGGTGATGGTGATGCTGGTCGCTGTGGTTTCTGTAACCACTGGAGTGCCAGGGGGCTTCGGCAGCGCTGTCGTCGAGAACAGATAAATAAAAGTAGTAAACAGGAAGTAGAGAGCATTCGAGACTTTCTACAATTCCTTGAAATGGACACGTGGCAATATCCCGGTGTGTGTGTGGAGTTTGCATGCTTTTCTAATGTTTCTGGAAGTTTCTTTGAAGTATAATGGGTATAGATACATATACAACCATTCCTCAATTAGCGACTCCCCCAGTTAGCGACCGTTTGCAAGTACGACGGTAATAAAAAACAAATTTTCTGACCGATGCCTGTATTTACGACCAAATTTTGCAGAATTAGAGATCTTTTAAATAAAATTTACGGGGTGTTGTTAAAATGTCCACTTCATGAAAGATTAAAGAAATTGAGTATGGAATGCTGAAGCAAACTCATAGGCACAGTCACGGTCACGCCTAAGCTACTGTGACTTTCACTTACTGACCATTTCACTTAACGACCTGCATACTACTAAGGCACCCCTAACCTCAACCCATAACAGACAGCCAGCCTGAGCAAACCAAAGGCTATTTATCACCAAATTCTAAACAAACAGTACTGTACTGTACATTCTGCATGTTAAATTGCCTTGACATTTCTTATCTAGATCTTTTTATATAATATACAAACCATCTAAGCTATGCCCCTGTATGTACGAAGTTACGGCACGGAATAGTTTAGAAGCCATTGCGCGAAACGCGAGATTCCACGGTCACAAAGACATACCATGCAGGTATAACATGCATTTATGCTAACAAATATCACATATGACTAATGTTGATATTTAATGATTTTCTGTGATCCGAATCATTTTCGGTATTGTTTTTGCGAGTTTCTGCAATCCTTCAGCAAGCTCCAAAAATATTCCTGTTTAATTGTTCACAGCCAACTCACGAATAACCAAAACTGCGAATGTAAAGGGATATATATATATATATATATATATATATATACACACACACACACACACACACACACACACACACACACACACCCCACAGAAATGTGCTAAAAGACTACGTCAGCCTTCACAAACTCGCCAGGGGCCTGTCCCCATTAGCCCCGGTCCCCTTACACTTGACAATGATCTGGGCCACAGCCTCGATGATGCCCAGACTGCTCATGGCTACGCAGGTGTAGTTGGCCGACTCGCGCACGCTGTTGAGCTCCAGCACGTTGCGGCCCACAGGCATCTCGTCCTCTGGCGTGAGATCCTCGTCGTTCAGCATCCACTTGACATAGGGCATCGGGGAGCCCACCGCCACGCAAGTGATATTGACGCTGCCGCCCGGCATGATCTCATGATTAGTGGGCAGGATTGAGAAACGAGGGGGCACACGCCGGACTGCAGGGGGCGACAGAGAGCAGAACAGAGAGAGGTAACAAAACAAGAGGATAAAAATGCGACCTTTACTAAACGGTAATGTTGAATCACCCGACAGCATCTGGTAAATGATAGCAATATAAAGCGAGTATGTGTAGCATTAAATTAAATTAAATCATGGTACAGGGCTAAACTAAAAGAGCTGCTTCACTAACAATAGAGATAAACAATGAAGCAACACTTCATAGCAACAAGGTTCCATTGACCAGTATTGGACCCATCACATCACAACTGAGAACACAAAAATCTATTAGCAGTTTCTCATCTCTTAAAATGTAACTGTTCACTCCTGTATATGACTAAACCTCATCCCAACCCTCATTAGACTATATGTTGTCATAAAAAGGACATTAGAGACAGATACCTAAAAAACAGACCCACCCAAAAATGACCCACAGCGAAACCAATACAGGGGCTTAATAAAGAGAAAGCAAGAATGTAAACAAAAACAGAACTTTGTAAAGAACCTTTTGTCAAAACATACCCTTTTATGAGCTATATGAAAGTGTACAGCCTTCAGAGCTGGAAGCTTTGCTGTTTGACTACGGCCACGCTGCACTGTCTACCTACGGCTAAAGATGAGAAACTTTAATCTGATTTTTGTGGTTCAGGGTAGATCGAGTGGACGAAGCCTGTTTAGAATCTGACACGGTTCCATCGAGAGATGCAGCTATCATTTTCACAGACACCATGCAGAGGAGATCAAAGAAAAATACAGGAATGTGAACGACAAAAAAAAAGGCAAGTTCGAGACTGCGATGCACGGTGGAATATAAGAGAGGGGTCGCTGGCATGCTCGAACGAAGATGGTTAGGGAAAGAATGAAAGGCGCAGAAGAAAAACCAGAAAAAAAAGATGTGGGAAAATGAAGGAAAATGATGAGTTTGATTTTTATTGATTTATCGTTCATCCGATCAGTGTGACCCAATGTGATGTGAGCACATTGCCACATTGTAGCCCTGGCAGACGTACGACTACATACATATATAGAGAATAATAATGTCAAGCAAAAGAACTGGATTGCCAAAATAGCTAGAGATATAAAGCAATGACTGAAAATATCAAAATAATAATTAAAAAAACAGACTAAAACGACGAAAAAGGAACAGCTTCGTGGGAGTAAAATGCTAGGTTTACGAAAGGTTTTGCATTTCCATGTCCGAAAGACGTGGATGCAGCTGCCAACCCTACACACAGGAGTAAAGGAGGGAATGCAATGGATGGAGCAGTGGCGGGGTCATGTAATTCATTGGCTTAGAGTTTGTTCAACTCTGAAGAGATCTTAGCTTCACCGGCAGACATACTTACGTTATGCGTAATTAGGCGATAGTTAAATCCTATTTTGAAATAAAACTCCATTATTCCCAATTAGATTTGCTATTTAGAAAGGTGCTAAAAGCGTGTAGATGTCAGCAAACTGGTTAATGTTTCAACAACTCAACTGGCCTCTATGGGTTTTCTGTGGGGTTGCTATGGACAACAAGTGGAAGTGGCGAGGGAGGGGAGGAAATGTCACAGAAATTTGGAATATCGGTCTTTTCGGTATGGGGAGTCATCCTAGAGGCGTGATGACCTCATGGAATACTGCGGGAAGAGGAAAGGATGGAGTCGGCCTACAGACAGATGGAATGCGTGGACAGACCAAAGACGAGAGACCAGATGGTGGGGGGGTGGGGGGGGGGGGGGGTCACTGG
>JAOYFF010000045.1:8915667-8928289 GCA_025773925.1 Cryptomyrus ogoouensis | reverse complement strand
GGGGGGGGGGGGGGGGGTGAAAGAAAGGGACAGCGGACAGCGACTTCCGAGGGGCTCCTCTGGGGACGGGCTTTTCGTGTCGGCGTAAAGACGACGGCGACGACGCCCCAGTGAGCCCCGCCCAGCTCGAAAGCACCGATTTCTTCCCCCAACTAATGAAAGATCCAAGCAGCCCCCCCCCCCTGGTGTGAGCTGCTGCGTGCTGAACTTCACTGGCAGGCAAACGCTATTACAGCCAAGCAGCTGTATCTGCGTACAGCCTGGGCAGCCAGAGCAAGGAACAATTTATGGATGGAACACAGCAGACAGGCTCCATATTCTCACCCTCTCGCCTTTTTGGATCCGGCATCTTTGAGGGGCTGAAGTACCACCGTCTCGCTACCACAATATCTCCATATTCAAAGGCACCATTTTAGGAAGTCCAGGCTTGAGAGCTCAGAGCACAGAAGCCCCTGGCTCAGAGGAAGGTATTCAGGGGGGAACGGCGCTCTGCCTCTGGTGGGGGCGCCCGCTGGAAGAAGGCTGAGCTTCCCAAATGCGCAGCATCTCCTGGAGGAGGATTCATGTTCTATACCATCATTTACAGGCGTCCATGTGAATCCTGAAATGAGGAAGCCCCGTGAATCGGTCTGTCACACTCCAGCCCTCACGTACATGTTTTCAGTGTTTTTTTTGTGCAAGTGGGGGGAGGGAGGGGGGAGGGAGGTAAGAAGATTAAAAGGAAAAAAAAAAAGATCAGGTGATATATCTGGCAGATGTTTCTACTGCTCTCATCCTTCATGCCGGAAAAGTAACTCTGTGTGGCAATTGGAAGCTGGAGTACAGCAGGGGTGGGCCCATGGTCTGGGATTAAAGAGCAGTAGGTTACAGGTTCAAGTCCCAGCATTCAACAGGCTGATCTATTTCTCTAAGCAAAACACGTCGTCTTTGGTAAGAAGCACTATAAAAGTCAGCTCTGTTCCTGTAGAGACGCCGTGTTGCTCTTCGGTCAGTCATGTTTTGGGAAGCTTGTTTTTCCCGACAAAGGCTTCCGAAGGAGCAGGAATTCGAGCGGGCGGTCGGGGCGGTTCCTTGGCACTTGCGAGTCGGATGACTTAACTGCGGGGTGCTACAGGGTTACACAGTGGCCTTTTCAAGGACTCTCCCACAGACAAACGGGAGCCGGGGAGACACAGACCGTGCTGTGCCCTTTTAGCGCGGCCCCATAATAAGGGGCCATTGTGAGCGTGCTCTGCAGAGGACAGAGAACAAGGTCACCGTTGTGGCCTGTCACCACTGCGGCCATCGAGAGCCGTGCGACCGCCCACCCCCACTCCCCCCCACCCATGGACAACTCCCCTCCCCAAACCGCTCCCGACTGCTGAACTTGGACGGCCGGACAGTCACATAGCGCGATGCTCTGTCCCCACTTATCACCTTGGCACAGCCACCCACAGAATGACTTCAGAAACAGGGGTCAGAGGTCAGAGGTCAAGCAGCTGCTAAAGCTTTTTACGCACCCCCCCCTTTTTTTCACTACGTGGCATTCCAGAGCCGACAGAGACCCGGCCTGTTCCATTTTATTTTTATCACAGAGTCTTCACGAGTCGCAACATGCCGGCGCTCTTCCTTCTGTTCTGGACTACGCTGTTGCGGCTCGTCGGTAATGTCCAGGTGTCCAAACATCATGCGACTGTCTTTCCCTTGCGAGTATCATGCTGTGGGGGTGCTGTGTTGCTCGGTTTGTTAGGCATCTGTGCCCTTGATCGGAAGGTCATTGCTTCAAATCCCATCCTCGCCGGAACAGTTACATGTGCAGTGGCCCATTCACCCCAAGAAATGCTCCAGCGGTGCGGGATAGCTGGCTGACCCAAGCTTCACTCCCACTGGTGTGTGTCAGTACAAGGGTTGTGGGTTCCAGTCCCAGGGAGTCCACATAAATGGAAAGCTTTTCCTTTACTGTAAATCGCTTCAGATAAAATCATCAGGTAAATGTATGTAATATGTGAAAAGCAGCTTTCCATACTAATGCAAATAGAAAATAAAGCATAATTTCAGTTTTAACCACAATGTGAATAGTCACTCAGTACCAGAGGTCATCAAAACCTCTCCGAGACGCCAGGAACATGACGCCGGGCGGCTTATGAGGCTGGTGACGAGCAGAGGCTATTGCCGGCTGGGCGGCCGGGCTCTCGGCAGGCGGCCCCCGGAGCTCAGTCCGAACAAAGCCGTGGGTTTTATTAGCCGAAGTAAAGTGCTGTATCCAGAGAACATTCTGGGGAAGGCGAGGGCAGATTTACGAAAAGGAATGCAAATCGCTTTCTCCGGTCCACCTAGATCGTATGGGATCTATTGCAGTGCATTTCAGGAATAATAAGAAGCAGAATCCCATGTGAGGGTGGGGGGGGGGGGGCATTCCCGTCTTTCAGAAAAAACATGGTCTCCGATGGAAAACTGGTAAACAGGTTATTGATTCCTGTAGCGGTAACTGAGCCTCGTTTAAGCAGATGCGTGCGTGTGCAGTTTGGAGCGATTCCGGACAGCTCCCAGACACCCACAGAGCTTCAGTACACCCCTACCCCCCCTTTGACTATATAAAAAGAAACTAGCTTGCCAATAAGCTTGCCTGATTAAGACTGTGCCACCACACAGAGTGAAGGTAAGAGGCAAATGGAAGAAATGGAAAAGCCCGGAGTGCTGCCTGAGAGGCCACTGCCACACGGCTCCTGACTGCCCCAAAGTATCCATGACAAACGGGACAGTCCCCAAGGTATAATCGCAGCTTTGAGATGGCCCCCTCAGCAACGCCAGCACACAACCATGGGGGGGTCGGGGGGTGCTCTCAATTCAGCCTGCTGGTGGGCGGCGTTGGCTCCATGGCCAAAACAAAGCGAAGCCCGTTCTCCCGAGGGCGTCTTTTGTTTGCTAAACCGGGCATCAATAAAAAGGCAGGGGCAGTCTGCAGCACCTGGGACGGGGGCGGGGAGCTCGTGGCCCGAGTGCCGTCAGGAAGGCCCAGCAGGAACCGCTCGGGTCCATATGGCTCAGCGTGGTCCTGTGTGCCGTGCGCACGCGCGTGCGTCTGTGTGTGTGCGCGAGAGCACATGTGTGTGGTTATAAATGGAGGCGGGGCCTATAAATAGCCAATGCAACCCACCCTGACTTGCCCCGCCCACTTCCCAGGCTATTTCCATCCCCGGAAGGATAGGCTCACTCTGTCAGGCCTGCACCATGACAGGGGGTGAAGGTAAAGGACCTCCTGCTTTTCGGGTCCTGGTGCCCCCCTTCCTGAAGCTCATGATTACAGCCACCCTCCTTATTTAGCCTGGCATGCTGCTCAGATCGGGCCTGAGAACCTTCACAGCTGGTAAGTGCCCCTCTCTACTCCAGTCAAAAACTTCCAAGGAGTTGGGGCATGCCTTGTGGAATGTGGAAGACCCTGTCCAGACAGCCAGGGGGGCTTTACCTCAAAGTACCTCCTAAATCCCCCCCCCCCCCCGAGCTCTGTCAACATCTGGTGCCGGGAACAGCGTGTGCTCTGACCAGCGTCTGAACTCGCCAAGCCATGAGTCCTCCCTGGGATCTCTCTGCGCCGGTTTCAGTTCACGCCAATTAAACTTCTACAAAGTCTCACCCAGAATGGACACTACGAAGTCCTTAAGATAAACATCAGGCAACAACGTGATGCAACACTAAGGTAGAAAGCAGCTGTAATTAATACCTACAGCCATGAAGGACGCTCATACTAAATGGGGAAAAAAAAACAGATGAAAACTGAAGAGAATGAAAGAAAAAAAAATGTTCTGATACACGCAAATTTTCTGAGGTGAAAGGGGAAAAAACGGTCAAGAACCTCTCCACTTTCTGGCAGAGAAGTGGCACAGAATTTGAGGAATTTAAGTGTTTACGTGGCAAAGGCAATGTTCGGGGGGGGGGGGGACTGGAGCGAGGTGGGGGTCTGGCCAGTCTTCTGCTGGATCGGTTGATGATATAGCAGCTGGGTCAGACAGTTTCCCGAACTGCAGAGGGGTGGGACCCACAAGGTCAAGCCTTCCCGCTCCCTCCATCCATCACTGCACGTCACGCAGGACCATGGGGATTGGGGGGGTCGCAGGGGTGGGTATGGTGTGTCTGGAATGCTAACAAACATGGTTTTGGATGTAATCCAGCCTGTCCAGCGATCAACGCACATTTCAGAAGACACCCAAATGAGTAACTAAACACCTCAGGAAGTGTGGCGTCTACCAACCACAGCCGATCACCAAATCTAGGCTGAGAGAGGTGTTGGGATTCATGTCAATGCCAGCAGCTGGGGGGGGGGGGGGCGTCGACACAAGGCGGCAACACTCCTGCGAATACTCACTTTCAAGCTGCAAGGCCTCCAACCTGGCACCCACCTACTCAACCAGCAGGTTGTGTTTGTAAAAAGGCATCGTGCAGAAACACAGGAATCAGCAGAGCGAGAAAGCTGGAGGTGCAGTGGGTCGGCTGTTAAGGGTACGACTGTAATGTCCCACCCAGCCTCCCAACGCTGCCCAAGGTAATGCAAAGCAGCTGTGGCTCTCGCAGGCCCAACCTGCCCTGACCGCCAACACTGCCCCCTTTGTGTGCCGGCTCCTACCGTGCCTCTTCATCTCCCCCAACCTGAACCCCTCTCCCTCACTTCTCAACACATTTGGCAACAAGACTCTTCACCTCAAAGGGGAACTATTAAAATTAATGCTCACATTACGCTGATGTTCCGATAAATTACGGATCAATTTCATTGTAGGTAAACAGATCCTATGTCAATCATTTTCAAGAAGTATGTCGGAGATATGATGCAAATTTAATCACGCCGAAGAATATGGATGGGTGACTGCAGGTCAGCCGCAGGTGAGGCATGGATAGAACAGCAATAATTACAGGTTAGTGTTGCATGACAGCCATGCTTGATTAGCTCGTCCAATAAGCACGTCCAAATTCCTAAAGACACCAAAGGACGTGCCCACACACACCAGACTTCCTCACAAGGCCAGATGCAAAAAATAAGTAACATCAAGGCTGGACAGTCCTGATGTGGTGCCCATATGTGCTAATAGTGGGAGTATTTGATTAGAACCAGCCAGGCATTTGTGTATTTCCATAATGTGCCTTACAGATCCTTCTGAAACGTTCCTTACAGAACCTTCCATAATGTTTCTTTCAGACGGATCCTTCCATGACTTTTCTTACAGATCTTTCCGTAACATTTCGTGCAGATCCTTCCATAACTTTTTACAGGTCCTTCCACAAGGTTCCTTAGCGAAAGGTTCTTCCATAGCGCTTCTTACAGGTAGTTTCATAACATTTTTTGAGGACAGCTTATTCTCTAACATTTCCCGCAGACCACAGACCGATCCTGAGGTCTGACTGCACCCGGCCGTTTGGCCTAGCATGCTGAAGGCGGACAGCTCTGTGCCGAAGAAGGGAAGCTGGGAGATTTGCGATACCATCAGCCAAAGCAAGTGTCCCCTGTGCGCCCCCCTCCTCAAAACACCCCAAAGAGGCACAGAGCCCCCCCCCACAGTGGGACATGGCTTATGTGGTTGGGGTGCTGCTGCAAGCACCAAGTGTCTCAAACTCTCAATTAATTTCGACCCCAGGTGGCTGCGAGTTAGTGGGGGGGGGGGGGGCCTGCAATTTGGCTCAAAAGGGAGTAAGGAAGGTTAACTCCCCTGTCTGAAATTACTTACACTTCTCTTGCTAACCACGCCAGAAAAGACATGTGGCAACATATAAACAACGCTAATGCATAATTAGATGCATGTCATATACGCCTCTCGACACAAAGGATTTTCTACTACGCAGCTTCATCACAGGCTCGTGCCTTGTGCAATGCGCACAAGAAAGTGCAAGCGTGCGGTAATACACTGAAATTAGCGAAACATGCCGATTTACTGCATTACGTGTCAAGATAAGACGCCGCAAGAGCATCTCCGACTCCCTCGCCATGGAGCCCAAGAACAGAAATAGGTCAAAATGTCGGGGAAATAAAAAAAAAATTATTAAATCACCAGGCCAGGTTCCTGTGGAGGATAAGTTTATTCAGGCTCTACCCAGTACATTTCAGCTTATTCAATGGGGGACCAGATAAAACAGACAAAAACCAGGAAAGTAACAAGAGAGAGAGAGAGAGAGAGAGAGAGAGAGAATCCAAACAAAATCAAATGATGGGTTCTACAAAAACCAAAGTCCTCCTTCGTGGTGTCACCCGACGCCCTTCCTAAAAATAGAGGGACTAGCAAAGACGCCCAGGACTCCAGCGGAGCATGAAAACCTCGCAGGCTGCCACCTGCACCGCAAGCACGGAGCCCTGAATCAAATATAAATCAGAAGTCCGTTTTAATCCTCTCTTTCGCTGAAGCTGTAAAGGTGAACGGTTCTTCTTCTTCAAGCAGCAGGTCACATTTTAATGGCTTGGGGGGGGGTGTCTGGCCCTCGAGAGCCGAAGCTCTGAGCAGAACGGGCACCATCACCGGGGAAGGCTGAGGATGCTGAGGGCACCCTGGGTCCCACCGCGTTTCTGGGAGAGATAAGTGATGTGTAGCAGCCCCAATCCGAGAGCCGACCTCCCCCACAGGGCCCACAGTATAAACAGTGTGCAGCAAAGCCCGGAAGCAGCGGCCTACCAGCCTCCCCCAGGAGTGCTGGACCTCCCACCACCCCGCAAAGTTCCATCCCAGAATCCCTGCAACCTAACACCCAAATTGCCCTACCACGGGGAGCCGAGAGACTTCTCGTCTGCCTCTGGCTCTCCGATGCTAGGCTGCTAGCAAGAAGACGCTAACGCGGCTCATGGGCCGGATTCTGGGAGAGATGCAAGAATTTTTGCGCAGGAGTAGGGGATTTTATGGGTGTGCATCGAGTGCGTGCTACCTGCTTACCGTCAGATCTGAAGATCAGTCACGCCTCTGACAGACAACGCGGAGAAGAAAACAGCAACAACAACAATAGAATCTGTCGCTGGAGGAAATAACCTTCGGAACAGGCAGAAGAGGGGAGACGTACAAAGAGCCGGTGTTTGCAAATGCCACGTTATCACCTTCAGCACATGTGTGGGTGTGTGCACGTGTCTCATCATGTACCAAACACCTGGGTCCAGGTACAGGCCTGTCACCCCCCTGCAAGAGAAACCCTGACATGTGGGAAGTTTGGAATAATCTACACAGAGGCGGTGACACAAATCGTCCCTCGACATTCAGACATGGGCGTCCAAGCGCCACGGCAACTCCGAGGTCGCTGGTGTGCTGGCCTCGACTTTCCAAGCGGCAGTGATCCAGACTAACCAGCCCTAACTAAGTCTCCGGGGACACTCAGGTTAGCGGATAAAATGCAGCTGGCTGACTTGTCGGGCTCACTTTACATTACACTGATTTCTGGAAACACAAGGTTACAGAGCTGGTCGATTTCAGCCCCCCTATAATCACCGAAGGCATAACGAGGATCTAAGAGCAGCCTTCAAACAAAACCTTTCAAAATCTTTTTTTGAAACAAAGTATAGAAAGTAAATAACCTTCTTCTCCCACCCCCAGACCTTTCCAACCTTCTTTTTCTTATAATAATAAAAAACAAACCAGCACATAGGTCCTGCCTGGAATCTTATATTAATTAACAGCAAGGCTACTGGATTATTCACTGAGAATTTAACAAATAATCTGGAACTCGTCCAGGAGGATTCTGGGAGTCCATAAATATTCAGCGGCTGAGGGCAGCCACTTTTGCCCTTTCAGATAAAAAGGAAAGCGTTATGAGCAGAGGAAGCAGCAGAGCCCTGTGGCCAGTGGAATGTGGAGGGGGGTGGGGGTGAGAGGAGAGTGAGAGGAGAGTGTCACGGGACTCTGCATCGGTAGGTGTGTGTGAGTGTGTGTGTGTGGCGGAGACACAGTCCCCGCACATTCTGCGGTAGCAGGGACCTAAAACCAATCACCTCCTCAGCGAATTTGCCTCCCTTTGAGAGCCAACGCCTAATTAGACCTGGTGTCGATAGGTATGTGGGTGAGCGGCAGCGATCGCGGGGCCACTTGCCTGAGACACAGGAGGGTTGGTAAACACGCCCCGCGATAAACACGCCCCGCCTACGCACCCGGCTCCCGCCAGCCTTGCGATGCCAGCTGCTGAAGCACACACGGCCGACAGTAGCCGGGCCGCGTCTCAGCCGGCGAGCGGAGCGCCGTTCCCGGTGCGTTTCAGACATTAAAGCGGCGGTCAGAAGCAGCGGCTCCAAGGGGCCCATCTTCTTCATTAGCGATGCTGCATATACTTTCAAGTCAACCCCCTGCACTTAAACAAAACCCGACATGCAGGAATTGGAGAAATAACGGTGACCACAGGTGAGGTACTGGAGCAACACGAGAGTCTGAGAAAATAAAAAGAAAAATAAATATCGAGGGTGGGGTGGGGGGGGGAAATCAATAGGGCTCCCTGAAAAGATGCACAAAAGGTGCAATTAAGCTAAATGTGTTTTGTTTACGCAGCAGCTACAGCACTGTAATTTACAGCTCACTCCCGGGCCCATGGGAAACTAAAGCGCTTCAATTTCTGAGCTGAAAAACTCCACACACCGAGTACCATGAATTCTCCATGCCACACCCCTGTCTTTTTTGGACCGTCCAGCAACATCTCTGACTGGGCAGCTGATCTAGGGGCTTATGCTGCTTAAAAAAGGGGGGGGAACACTTGCACTTGATCCACACAGTCCATTTTCTATGGTTACCATCAAGAATTTGGCTCTTCGGTTTTCATCTCCTTCCACTCGGACTCGGCGGTGCACCGATGCAGATTTCTGGAACAATGGAGCTTGCGAGATTCCCTTCTATCGCAGGACTTACTCCACTTCAATAGTGAAATCAAACTCTGCCAGCTGTTCCAGTTTAAACTCCATGGTTGGATTTGGAGGACAAACAAAAACAACAAAACCACAAGAAGGATGGGCTGGAAGTGGTTTGGACATTCTTGCAAGGCACTTAAATGTCCTGAAAGCTGTTGCCAGTTGCGGAACTGAACAGGCTAGTTTGTTGCAGGACATAAAAACACGCTATCTTAACCCTTTCAGAGTCTAATTGGATTTATCTGCAGCCCGAATCTCAATAGCTACAGACAAAGAAGTGAACGTGACATAAATAAGAACATACTTTAAGTCGAAAACTCGAATGAAATTTAATGATACTGATTCAGCACAAAATGCTTCCGCAAAACTCAACTGACATGTCGACTCAATGGCCATAAAACAATTTAGTGTGAACCACCTGCCACTAATAGCCGGTTATTCATTTTATAAAACATGCCCGGGCAGCCTGATGTCAGCAGGACGTTTCCACAACTGTACATCAGGCCAACCACTGCTAAATATTCACATATAAACATACTTAAAACACACAATGCAGAGTGATAGACTGCAGGTGTCCTGGGCAGATGGCTGTCACTGGAAATCTGAAACAACTGGGTGAACACAACAATGAATGCAGCATGAAAAATAAGGAGAATTTAAGCAGCAATGCAGCTGCAGACACTGGCTTTGAGTGACATATCGAGGTCCAGAGACAAACTTCCCCTCATCCATGTCTTCCACTAACCTATAAGCTGATAATCTGTGACCTTATCAAGTGTGGATGGACAACACAAGACCAGAGACATCTGAAGAGCCACCTCTCTCTACACCTGGCTTTCTTCCTCCCCCAGGCCCCACCTGCAGCACCCCCATGTCTCGGCTGTCCATAGTCAATGCCAGAGAGAGCACAGACCCAACCGGGGAAAGCTATGACACCCATGAGTTGACAGGTCAAGTGAGAACGGTGATGTAAGCAGACGATCTGGGGCAAACCTTGACCGCGCGAGAACTTGCAGCTCAGATTCAACATTCAGAGTCATGCTTCGGTTTGTGCCACACGTCCATCAAAGACAGCCTGGCCACAAGTCATTCAGAGACACGCAGTCTGAATGATTTAACCATCTAGCTGGTATGACAAGAAGAATAGTGAATGTGACTTGCTCTTGTAATGCCCCTGATTGAAGCTGTCCTGGTTGCCGGAGCTCCTGTCACCTACATAACGGGACGCTTTCCGTCACGCACGGCTGTCAGCCCATAAGTGCTCGATCACACAAGTGGAGGGACACCCAGCTCGATACGAACTAGCAGCGTGTTTTGCGCCACAGAGCCTTGTTCTTCCCCAAACCATGGCGGTTTAGGCCCTGATCCACACCATGAACCATATGAGACTGGTTAAAACACTGTGTTATCATACAGTCAACATATCCTAGAGAATAATGTTTTGCTTGACAAAGTTCATAAATTTAAA
The DNA here is from genome assembly GCA_025773925.1 of Cryptomyrus ogoouensis. Classification (NCBI taxonomy): domain Eukaryota; kingdom Metazoa; phylum Chordata; class Actinopteri; order Osteoglossiformes; family Mormyridae; genus Cryptomyrus; species Cryptomyrus ogoouensis. Next base: position 8,917,994 of record JAOYFF010000045.1, on the reverse strand, counting down.
AAACTTTTTCTAAAAAGTAGTTTTAAACCGTGAAAGGCTAAATAATAGAGTACTGGCTAAAGAAGCCCAATTTCCTCTGCAGAGATTTATCCAATGGACCTAATACTTAAGAAATAAAATGTATTTCGTGTTTGCAGCCTACAGGCCTTAATAAACCCTTAATAAGCCCTTAAATAAAGATACAACGTGATTCGATTGAGGAAAGCCCAGAGAACACGCTAGCCAGGCTACACCTAATTTAGGTAATACTTCTAAATCGACCTGGCGTCTGAGTATTTTCTTATGTCACGGTTGCGTAGTGCTGCTTTCATCTCATGAAATTTGGATGCTACGCCTTGAGATTAGCTGGTGCTACTGCAACCAATCATTTTAACAAGGCTAGGATTGTCGCCATTACTTTTTACGACATCACCATCTTACGGTCTGGCACCGTCTCCCTGGTTCTAACGGAAACACAGATCCACACTCGTTCGCCCTTGTCTGTGCCCAGCTAATCTCCGGCCTGCTGAGCACAATAGCGGAGAACCAGCATTGCTGGAGGGACATCATGGCCTCCGATAGACACACAGATATGGGCACAGGCAAAGGAGGTTAGCCAACCACTCCAAAGGCCTACGGACAACAAAGCAAACTCTTACGATATCCCCCACTGCCACACGCGCACTGGGAGGCCACAACATGCTAACCACAAGAGGGGCTTCCCATTCATCGATGTTCCACAACAAACTGCAAGAGTTCAAGCAACCAAACTAAATATCCTGTCACTCCACAGCAGGTCTTCTTAGAAGCCATCCAATTAAAACAGCACAAGTAAGCCAAACACTTACCCTTAAATCCAATTCAAACTGCTGGTCAGAATGTACATAAACAAATAAATACTTTAAGATCTAAGGTTACCACTGGCACCGACACGAACCACTGGCAAAATCTTATAGCCTAAACGTCACTCGATAGTTGCCACAAATCCAAATTTCCTACAAGGCCCTGAAACAGAATCTCTCTTCGCCGTCGATTGATCACAAAAGAAAACAGTTGACTTTATAACAGTTGCACTCCCTCCGGGTTTCCATTGAGAATGTGAGCACTCCCAGCTTTCGAGTTAAAGAGCGGTGCTTAAAAGAGGAAAAAACACAGCCGTAATGTAACACTAATCGCCAGGCAAGAATCCTGTTAAGTGAAGAAAGAGATGAAAAACAATGAATTGTCATTCGTACATCTTTTAAAAGTATCAGAGGGGCCCAGTAGACAGCAGGGGTGATTCTAGGATTTCTTTTTTTGAAGGAGAGGGCACAAAAGTGGCTATAATTCATATACAGGGGCCAATCTCATCATTAGCCAATGATATGTTTAGAACAGATGAATGACCTGCGGGCCAATCAGCTTTCACCTCGCCCCTGTAGCCCCGCCCCTAAGTATGCCCCTGGTGAACTGATAGAACAGGACACCTCTGACCGATGGCCCCTTACTGTCAGCTTAAGGGGTTGTCCAACAGACGATGGGAAGGGCAGTTCCTGGTTCCCAGTCACCACAAGGGCACCCCCCCTGCCCTTACCAAGAGGACACGATGTAAGGGGGTTAGCTGCTCCAAATTTGTTTACGCACTGCTTGGTGCAAGACAGTGCAGTCATTTATAAAGGGTGGCTTTTCTTTATCGCTAACCCCACCCACTTTGCTTAAAGTGACATCACTGGCACCTCCGCAGGAACCGAAGGGCACAGCAGAGTGGCTACAGCTACGTGCCTGCAAAGCCAATCAGGCGCGGTGTGGGCAGGGCCAAAGCGGACACCTCCCACTCTGCTTTTCCGGAGTGCCGACGTCGGTCAGCAGAAGCGGCACATTTCAGGGAAGGAATCCGAAATATTTGCGCACAAAGTCCGTAACACAAAGCAGCCTCTTGATATGCAACAACAAATTTGCATTTTTGTTTCAAGTGTCGGCACAAAAGGGCCTCCCAGTCTCACTGGCTCTCGTTACTGTACCACAAGGGTACAATGACTCCCAGTGCCCCTTTCTGCTCACGGCTCTGCAATTAAAACCCCAGGACAGAGGCTGGGACTCATTACCGCACCTTTGTCTGCCATGCAAATCACCTCAGTGGGCCCCATCCACCGTCTCCTCCCCTCCCCTCCCCCTGTACCCCACCTCCGGCCAGTTTTTGGGCTCACCCCTCCCCCAACGGTCAGAGGTGCTTGGGACTACAGATCTCGCACCATCTCCCCCCCCCCCCCCCCCCCCACCCCCCCCCCCCCCACCGCCACACCGCCCCCCCCCCCCCCCGCGTCCCCCCCCCCCTCCCCCCCCCCCTTTTTTTTGCGAGGGCAAAAACA
>JAOYFF010000045.1:8904766-8915567 GCA_025773925.1 Cryptomyrus ogoouensis | reverse complement strand
TAAACAGTGATTTTTTTCAAGCCGCCCTGGTTTAGGGGGTTAGGGTGGGGGGGGGGGGGGGCTCTATGTCACAAAGTGCTGAACCCTGAATAAGGACAGAGGGCAAAGATTGGTCAATAAGCAACTTAACTTGACATTCCACTGGACGTACACATCGTAACGTCACTCGCATAACCCTGTCACCACCCACCGCTCAATGTTGGGCTATGGTCCCACAGGCCCCTGCAAATGGAACGTTCCCCATCAGGAGGAGGAGTCTGTGGTTGTCATGGAAACGGGATCTGACACAGCCCCGCCAGCAAAGCCACGTGGCACGTTCATTCATTCTACTTTCCCTCCATCCCTCTCTCCATCTATCCTCCTGCTTGTCCTCGTTCTGTCCATCGGCCAGACACCGCCCGGCCCCGCATCAATGACTCGGACTAAAACGCACGTCAGGGATGTGCGAGAACATCACCGCTAACGAGCTCATGCACGCCGTGCTTCGACCCGGAGCGTCCCCGCTTCTGCTTCCTCCCCCTCCAGTATTCGAGGGAAATTTAAACTCAAAGATTTAAAAGCTTACCCACTCCGCCCCACCCCCTTTGAGCCAGAAGCCACGCTGGGGGGGGCCTCCGGCAGATTCACCCTTCTTTGGTCAAAAAGCCGTCGGCCGAGAAGCTCAGTGCCGTGTTTAGTCAAACGCTCCCTGGCTGAGCTGTCGCCTGGAGCTCAGAAGGGAGAACGGGAGCACGACGGTACCAGAGTATGGGGGTACGTGCTTATCCTACCTCCCACCCCAGCACCCCCCCAGGCTGACTTGACGCAGGAAGCCATCCATGTTCCACATTTTAATGCATAATACTCCATTTAAGTTTAATTGAATCACATCCGTGTTTGGAATTCTGCAGCGCAACAGTAGCTTTGTGCAAACGGCCCCAAACCGATCATTCTTGCCAGCAGTCGTCTAGCATTACTGCCGTTCTCCCAGCTGAATGCATTAAAGGGTGAATCCTTCCGGACGCATAATTAACGGGCGCGCCGTCTGTGTGAGAAGACGCAGGCGTGGGAGACTCAATACCTCCCCACATGTGTCGTCTGGCCTTACGTGTCCTGCTCTGTGAATAAGAGGGAAGGAACCAGGCGGTGGCTCCGCCTCCCCCGAGCAACCAATCACAGCAAACGCCATCTCAGACGCTTTAATTAAACAGAACCCTGGCCCGCCCATTACCCCCCTCACCCGCTATGTCCACCCCCCCAGGAAATCTGCCCAGACAGCACCATTCAGATCTAAACTGTCCCCCTCAGGCAGGGGCTGGGCATCGATAGCCAGGGGGCGGGATTAGACAGGGACCCCCCAGAGCCAGTCACGCGCCAATCAGTCTCCAAAACACTTCAGAATATGTTTCCGATTGATTTTTATTATTCCGATCACAGCTCTTCATGACGCCAGGAAAGAGCTGAGAGCTTCCTCCATAATTCAGAGCAACAAACAAATAAAGAAAGAAATAAAAGCAGAGTGATGAGTCTGCATTACTACACCACTAGATGCACATTTTAGGATGTTTCCATCGTAATAAATATGTATGTTTTTAATGCCTTTGGTAGTAGAAAATTGATTCCCTGGTACCAGTTCAGCGATTGTACCGACTGTGTCTCGGTCAGCCATGCGTCTTGAGCAGCTTTACTGGCTGCTGGTGGGATCTTCACTGACATGGAGAGGGGGCAGCCACCGTAACACTGGCATAAAGGCCAAAACAAGGACATTTACAGGGACATAAAAGACACATTTTTGATTCCCAGCCACTATGAAATTATTTATGAGAGGACAGTAAAATGAAATTCATTAGCTAATTTGTCTCTCCCAAGCAGAGGTGAATAGTTCAGGTCCAGAAAGTACAAATCCAGACCAATATTTTCAACCAACCAGTTTAGTATTTTGTGACTGTGACTCTTTATACACAAAATCTCGGTCCGGACTTATGGTCTCTGGATCTGAATTACCCATCTCTGCTCTTAAGTCAGGCGGAACTGCCGGAAGAATTTTAAAATGAGCTCTAAGGCGGAGAAAATGCATCCCGTAACACGAACGGTGAGCCTGCATAGACATTATGGTGGCCAGTCAGTGTTAAAGAAGACACTCTGTTCTATAAGGTGAGGTGATTTCATGTCCGGCCTGCTGAAGGCTCAGCAGGCCGGCTTACCTGAATGCTGGTAGGTCATGGCCGGGAGAATCCCTGTAACTCACTCCTAACCCTAAAGCTCCTGGATTTTATTCTCCATACAAAGCAGATGCTCCCATGGCAGAAGAATCATCGTATCCAGGACAAAATAGAGGTGAGGAGACCTCTGACACAGCCCCGGCCAACACAGGGGAGTGAGACAAATGCAGACGCTGTCACTGCTGTAATAATTCACCAGGCCTAATCCGGATAGCACTCCCTCGTATAATGTTCCCCTCAGCCCTGCGTAACCCCTCCATAACACACCTTTGATGTTGCGCCTACACATGGAGTGAGCACCTTCTCGCTGGGGCGGATGGTGCCCGGAAATCTCCACTCTCGTCGTCATTGTCAAGGTAGGAAGACTCAGTGGTGAAGATTTCAGGTCCAGAGAGTACAAATACAGACCAAGGTTTTGTTTCAACCAACCAGTTGAGTATAAAGAGTCATAGTCACAGAGTACTCAGCTGGTTGGTTGGAACAGCATCTTGGTCTGGATTTGTACTCTCTGGACCTGAAATCTCCAACTCTGGGAAGACTATTATAATGTGCAGGTCAGCTGGGAAAACGCTCCTCTGATCGTTGAGGAGTTTTTCTCTGAACCGACTCCCGTCGTGTTTCGCCGGATCGTGCTTCTGACTGGGCCTTCCATTTATGGCCCTGGCTCCTGAACCACATCCCTCCTCCTCATTGGACCTTAAATGACTCCACTGGAAACATTTATAAACAGTTCCTGTCTTTGTTGGTTTACCAGGAGCACCACAACTCAGTGTTGCCAACTTTGATACTGCTTTATGTCTCCTTTGTACGGCCCAACTTTTCCTTCATTGGCCAATTCTGTTTTCTTCTCAAGATTGTAGGCCCTGGCTAACTCTCTTGTGACAGCTCAGTGGCAAAAATACCAAAAAAAGAACAGTTATTGAGTGATTGATATTTTCTTTCTCATCAGTGTCTTTGGGGGACGGACTCTAAAACCGGATCCTGCAGAAATCTATCAAGTTAACCTGCTTTGACACATAGGTGATGGAGTATTTCCTCCTCAGACTCGACAACGGCAAGCTGCTCATAGCGAACCCGGGACAAATATCAGCATGCGTTTACAAACTGATAGTGAGGTCTCACTCAACCATGGAGCATCTAAGAGCTTCAGATGGCCCTCTGCTCAATACGTTAAGGAAATCAGACACACGGGAAGTGGCTTTGACTCAGTAATAGCCTTGTGACGTCAGGTAGACTCGCTGCATTGGTGTATTTCATTCTACAAAAGGCCGCAAATTGGATATGATCATGCAGCTATCCAGAGAATATTGCGGAATGAGAGCTGGCGTTCACGTCTACGACTCGAAAGTGAGGAAAACAATGGCAGAGAAACACCACTTACCCCACTGATGTTTTCAGAAACACTTGAGCTTCATGTCTCCTTTTTTGGCGTCTTCTTCAGTAAGATCACGTTCACCTTAAATCAGAGAGCAAAGATGCATCTGTTAGAAACAAAGACTTCTGCACAAATTTCCTTAAGTTTGAGCCAGTTGATGAGACACCACCCTAATTTCCATGCACTGTTGCCTTGCAGATGCCCAGCTTGGTAACAGACCCAACTGACTGATGCACAAAAGAGGATGTAAATACAGAGTCATCTTTCTGGGGACTAGCGGGTCACATGAAGACTCTGATTCCGCTCAGTATATCGGGGTTCTATATATTTTCCACATCACCTTTAATTAACGATTTCCATTTTTCTTTGTGTCACTGTCTGCATTTTCTAGGTTATTGAAAACAAAGGGGGAAAAGAGGCAAACTTACAAAAACCTGAAAAATGAAAGTAATGATTCTAACTGCAAGGGTCAGCCCAATACACAAAGAGCAGGGGCTGAGCGTTTCCATCACGCGTGTGACTCTGTGTCAGCTCCCGCCTCTGGCATCTGGCCTCGTCGCTCCGCACCGGCCGCAGACAGGGCCCGGCAAATTCCGGGGGCATCGTTTCCAGGACGACCTGCCAGCAGGTACATCGATTCTTCATTGTGATGGGGCAACTTCACCACAGGGTCTGGCCAATAGGAGGACAAAGTCTCATGGGAGGCTACTTGTTTTTTTTTTTTTTTTGGGGGGGGGGCGTTCACGGGTGATACCGTTAATCTGTCTGGGCCGGTCTGAACTGCGCCACATTGTTTAGCCAAGATACTACTGGACATCAGAGATGACCTTTGGACCAGCACACCTGCAAAACCTGCTAAAATTAGAGGCCGCTGGTCTGTACGGGCTTGTGGTGCTGGGCTGGCGAGTCACGCAGCTGGAAGTGCACGTTCCCAGCGAGGGAGACTGCGGCATTCTACACCGCACAGCTGTACATCACTATGGGGTGTGTGTGTGTATTTGTGAGCACCTGAAATCTGCTTTAGCATTAATCTGAGAGAGAAAAATGCTAGTATCCCCAGAGTTGGAAGCGTATGCAGGATCCCCGACGCCTACTCCCTTAAGTTGGAGTATTTCCTACTTAGAAATACGACCTTTCCGGAATAAAGGATGAGACCAGGGCTTGGTTTATGACTCCAAAGTAAATGTTTCCTCCAAATAATGTGACAATAATATTAATAATAATGAAAATCTTTTGTGCATGCTCTAAATCAGCTAATTTTAAAACGGGTCTTAAAATAGACTGCTACCTCACGCCCCCTCCCCCCTTTCCTGGGCTTTCAGTTTCCTGTCACTGTCTCCCCGTAGGGCACAGGAAAAGGTAGAAAATGAGCATCAGTTATCCCTAACAATCACCCTTTTCCATATCAATTCCGACCGCGGATGATGGCAGCCCGCCAGGCAGCCGAAACAAGCGCGGCGGCGGCAGCCTGCGTCTCAACCCCCCCCATCCCCATCCCCATCCCCAGCTCACCACAGCGCGGATTCCCCCCCCCCATTCTGACTACCACTTCAGCGCCAGCCCTCTCTGTCTCGAGTTTCATTAGCGCCCCGCTTTGTGCCGATAAGTGCGCCAGCCGCCATTATTTCGGGCGAGCTCTGCGAAGCACAATAATAATTACCGGCGCGTCTAGCCGCCTGCGCTGCAGCCTCCCAGAGCGGGGCCGGGGGGGCGGGGTTTTCATTCAGCGTCTCCTCCCACATCGGGAGCTCATACCCAACCAGCCACGGGGCAGGTGCCTGGCACCTTCACTGGTAAATAACGATAGATCAAATAATAATTTCAATAATGATGATTAAACTATTCCCTGCAACCCTCTCTTATAATCAGTTATAAGTCTCCATTGGACGGGCTTTTTTTTCTGGGTGTCCTTCGCATGCTTCTTGGTATGGGAACAATACTGGTGCGATTATGTAAAAGCAGACTGGGGGCGGGGCTTTGGTGGCAATATGGCGTTGGAAGTCAGTCACAGATGTGCCCTGGCCAACAGTGGGGGACAAAGTAGATTAATTAATCATCAATGGTTACATGTCATCCCATATCGGGTGTGTAACCCAGTCTTGTGCCCTTTGCTGCGTGGGACAGACTCCAGGGCTTGCCCAAGACAACTGGTTAGAGGATGGATGGATGGTCACATGTTGTTCTAGGCGACCCACGGATGTCTGGCATTTCATTTTGCATGGAGCACATTCAAGGCCGGTCTATGTAAGCTGAGCCTCTTCCTGTGTGTTTTTCCACAGACGAAATGAGATGGGAGATTCATGCTGGTTTGAGGGACGATGGAATTAAGTGGAGACGTGATATCATTAATAAACCTGACCAATCAATCTTTTCCCCCTATTTGAACTGAGACGTAGACCAACTTCCCTTAAGAAAAAGAGACTAAAAATAAATGATCAGGAAATGCAGAAACAAGCAGCTATTAAAGGTCCACTGCAGGCGGGGGCCAGCTGAGGAAGCGTCTGTCAAGATAAAGGGGAAGCCATTTGGTTTATTACTGCTATCATCCGCGGGTACGAGATGAGGACCCCGGACCGCGCCTGACCTGGGCAGCCTCGGAAGGGAGCCCGCAAAGCCAGGATCATCCGCTTTAATCCGCGCTCATTAGGATGAGCCCGAAGATAGCCCTGCGCCAATCCGCCGCACCCGCCGTCACGGACACGCCGGGCGGGGGGGGGCATTTTATTAAAACTGGTTTATAGGATCATTACTCAACCCCGCTCGGTAAATGAGACTCACACACGGGCACTTGGAGTGATACCAGTGGCGATAATCAAAAATAGCAACAGTAAGTATTAAAAAGCACTGAAACCGCTCATCCAACTGTGTATTAAATAAAATGCAAGGTTTTATTTTCTGTCATTTTCAAAATTATTTTTTGACATGCTACTCTATTTTGCAATAGCGCTCTAAAGGTTTTTTCATTACAGTCATTTTTATGATTGCCCTAAATCTGATGGGCAAAATGTATATTTCCGTGACCTTTCTAGTGTCAGTTACAGACATGGCTACGTGCTGTGAGCCTGGATTTATGGCAACTCTTACTACATTTCAGTTCTAAAATTCTAATTTGGAATTAATATAGTATTCCGCCTTAATAAGAGAATATTAAGGATCATGTATGATGGCAGCTTCATCCTTATGATCTGATCCAGCGACGCAATTTTTCACCAGACTGGAGAGTGCATGAATGTGCACGCGCACGAGCGCGCAGAACACGCACACGCCAATGCGCGTTCCAGTTAGTCGGAAGGCGCGGGGGGCGGGGGCAGTCGGTTTGCGAGCAGGGCCCCCTCTGTTCATTTCTCATTTCGACCAAAATAACTCCCGGCAGGGTTTTGTAATAAATGACAGCCGTTGCCGCGCGCCGCGGATATCATCTTTACTCCTGCGCAAATTAAAAATTAAAACTCATTCGGCGAGGTGCCCGGTGCGACTCGCCAGCTCGTGCGACGGGGGCTGCTGGGAGATGCGGTTCTAAATCACGCCCGTATCTCCGGCTCCGGTGAATAATGGTGCCGGTCCGGCACGGCTCACCCAAGGAAGAAGATGTCAACTTGAAATTCTAGCTGTAATTGATATATGTGTCACTGTGTTTTAGCGCCTTTCCATCTCCATTCTGAAAGCACCCAGTAATTTCCCATTAGGTCCACAGCTGAGCTTCTTACTCATTTGGAACCAACGCAGCCCTGTCATAATTGCTCTCTCCCGTTACACGCTCTGCAAGAACCGCCGCTAGATGCAGATGAGCTCCGGTCACTGCGCTTCCATTTAAAGACACTTTAATTTGCTGGCACCCCTAAGTATCCTTTCACCGAATCATGCCGTGATACGTCAAACAAAGGCATACAAAGCCCACCTCGTCGATACCGAAGATCGTTCATGGCGAAACATACATGTAAATACGTAATTGGTTTATCGGTAATGTATTTACGATGCCTCCGTCCAGGCAGCACTGTCCTGCCACAGATGGCACGTAGGCTTCTCAGTTACCCGGCCAATCAAATTTGAAGCAGGAGCACTGAAATAGGAAGATAGTAGGAAATGAGTCGACCAATTAGCTGGGCCCCTAAAAGACCCAATGAGACTTGGGTTTCTGCGCTGGCCTGGTGCCCATCTGACTCATTCAGGCCAGGGATCACAGAGAAAGGAAGGAGCGAGGCAACCGTGGAAAGGGAGCGAGGGAGAGGAGAGCCAAGTGGAGAATTTAGGTTTATTCATCATACTCTGCGCGGGCTTGTGTTCAAGTCAATGCCTGTCTAGCCCTAGACTTTTTAATTCATATATTGCACAAGCTGATATATGGATAATTAAATACTGGGAATATTAAATTAGAGGACTAAATTATACATGTACACAGTATTAGTGACTTGCTTTGCAGCAATCCAGAATAGCACCATGAAAGGAAGGGATGTGTTTATGCAAAGTGAGCTACAATCCAACTCTTACTATATATGGGCGTAGATATTTAACTTTGCTCAAGTGTAGAATGGCAAGACTCCCCAGCATCGTCAGCCACAGCACCACTTTTCACAGACAAAGACACGGAGAGCCAGTTTGCCAACATACAGCCTCTCCTCTCCAAGTGGGCCAGCGCACCCTCAAACACTTGCCGCCACATAGTGGCAGGGACAGGAACTGCATGGCATGACCTACCACCCCCCCCACCCCGCCAGATTCCCACAAGAAAGCAGATTCCTCAGAGGGAGAGGAATGCCGGGCCTTGCGTTCGCCATGGCGACGGTCTGTGTTTAACCTCACCATATATAGGCTCTGGGCGGTGAATTTTCCAGCAGTACGCAAACAAAGCAAGTTTTACAGCTACCAATTAGATCCCACTCATACCCCGCCCCCTACCTTCCCGGACACTAATCATAAATTAACTGGTTTTTACCACAAAGCAGGATAATAATGCAAACGTGAAACAAAGCTTTCATTCTTCATAGCCACTATGCTAAACGGAACAGCAAGCGCGGCACAATATATTTTTATAATTAGAATTAGGTATCGGCTGTTTTTTTCCTCCCTCGCAGCCGTTTTCTGCACGGCGGGGTTTTTTGGTATTGTTAATCAACAACAAAAAAAGAAATCTTTAATTAACCTTCCTGCTAACTAAATGAGAGCTGGAGGACGCTATTTAATACCGCTTTGTGCATTAATCCGAAAAGGAGGCGTCTATTATTTGGTCCTCATTAGCATTTTTTGTTCTTTGCGTCGGCCTTTCAGTTTAATGGGTTGCGTGCGGCGTCGCAGCGATGAACGCGGTATGGCGAGATGTACACTGTGCATTTGACTACTGGGTGTGGCCCTATTGTGGTACTGTTCGGAAATGTATTTAGTCTAAAATACATCCATTAGTCTGCTCCTCTATACCTGCTTATTCAGTGCAGGGTCATAGTGAGTCTGTCCTAGAAAAGACAGGGCTGATGGGATGCTTCCCTGTCTCCGGGTGAAGACACACACACATACACACACACAATCATAAGCTGAAGGCAATTTGAGACACAGATTCGTCTAACCACGTGTCAGTGGAGTGCTGAATAAAACTAGGTGACCAGAATCACTGGAGGACCAGGGACAGGAATCGCAGGCCACAATGCTAACCACTAATGCTAACCCTTAGCTTAAAATACTCAACCATGAAATAATGCAAAAACAAGTTTCTAGATAAAAAAAAACAGCCACACATCTCACCGTAATACCTTTGGTGTGTACGTCTCCTTAGCTGTTTGTCTGTAGAAGCACACTAAGCTACACAGCAAAGCACGTTAGACCTGCGGTTACACCTTAATGTATACCGCTAAAATGTACCATACACACTGACGGAAAAACACCAGCTGGAATGTTATTGGTATGTAGCGCAATCATCAGGTGAACCGAACACCGAGGCCTCGGGGTAAGTCAGCGTATAGAGGAACGCGGTACCTTGAGTATCAGCAAAGACTGAAAGAATGCTAGCTGTCTCGTGGGTCTCTGAAGCGCTTTTATTTTTTAAATCGCAGCATCGCTGAATTAAATTTTATCAAAAGGCCGAATAAACTCAAAACACCAAAGGCGTTGGCAGCTGGTGAATTAGGAGAGGGAGAAGATCTCGAACGAGCGTTTTCACACACCCTTTAGATCAGGGGTGGGCAATCTTATCCGCAAAGGGCCGGTGTGTATGAGGGTTTTCGCTGCAACTCCATAATTATTTTACTAATTAGAGGACTGATTGGCTGAAGAGTCCTCACACCTGGGTTTGAACAGCTGACCTGCAGATTTTCCCAAAAACCTGCATACACACCGGCCCTTTGCGGATAAGATTGCCCACCCCTGCTTTAGATAGGAGGAGAACTTGGTGGAGCTGCTTGGTGGAACAGCTGAGAATGGTAAATGGACTTCTTTTATATAGCACATTTTTGCTACTCTTTTGAGCACTCAAAGTGCTTTACAGTTCATGCCTCACATCCACCCATTCATACACACATTCACACACCGGTGGCATAGGCTGCCATGCAAGGTGCCAATTTGGGGTTCAGTGTCTTGCTCAAAGACACTTCGATAGGATCAGGAGGACCCGGGGCTGCAAAGCGTGATCGCTTTGTACTTAGATCCCATTCAGAGCATGGACACTAAATACATATCTCATCCTTGACCTAAATGATATTCAGTTAAGGGTTTGCAGTTAGCTTGTTAGAAACAGTACTGGTAAACAAACTTCGAAAGAAAAGTATTTCAAAGCAGAATGCATAAGCTACAAAACTTGCTCTTGGCCCGAACCACCTCCATACTTACTGCAGGAGCCACCAATTGTGAAATACTTGTGTTTTTTTTTCTTTGTTTTATCAACTGGCCACAAACTTTCGGACAGCTGACGTCCCTTAAGTGCTGGCAGGGGAACGGTGGTAAAATTAAGCCAAGCCTGGGTGTGTACTGCGCTCGAAGCAGGTCAGGGGCAGAGCTGCCGTGACGATGTACCCGACCATGGTGCAGTGGTGTGAGAGTGTGGCGTGGGTCACCTGCCCCCTTTTCCAGGTCAAAGCGTGAGGCTTCCTTTGTCTAGGCGAAGATGCCTCATTCGCCCTGCTGGAGCCCCCCAGCCACTGTTGAAGTTCAGTAGTATGGCCCCCCCAAAGTCTCCAAGCTTTAACACATGACCTAACCTTGCAGACTCCCAAAATGGTGCACCGTTAACTGAAACCCCCCC
>JAOYFF010000045.1:8868650-8900509 GCA_025773925.1 Cryptomyrus ogoouensis | reverse complement strand
AACCCCTACCCTTGCCCAGGAGCAGGCCCCTAAAGCCCCCGCCCCCAGGGCCACTACATGCTGACTGCCCCTGTCCCATGCCCCCCCCCCCCCCCCAAGCTTGCTCTGAACTGCATGTGTGTCTCACTAAGGACTAATGTCTTACAGCAGAGATTCTCAGTCTGGTCCTTGAGGACCCCCATGCAAACTGTCCCTACTGGAAGGAAGCAAAAACATGAGCTTTCTGGGGAGCAGTCTGAGAAACACTGGATTATAGCAGTGAAAAACCTTGAATGGGGGTTGCATAAAAGTGGCGTACCACACGCAGTGCAGCAAAATACATAATCATTATGAGCAACAAACCATTCTGTAAGACACCTGGACACAGGAACATCAGAAACCATCGCATGCTCAACCACAGAGAACTCTACAGACCCCTTAGGGCCGCTTGTATAAAGGTCAATACTGCTATAATTTGGTCTCCCATTGCATAGGCTGATCTTTTACATCAAATTTTAGGTTCTTTCGATTCACTGTGAAACGGCTTAGAGATGCGCTGGCCCTATTGATCGAGAAAGAGTAGCAATGCTGAATTAGCATACAAAGCAGATGAACATTGCTGTGGATGGTCCATTATGTCTGTATGCTTCATCTGAGCATTAGCCTGTCTGCTCATATCAAGAGATCATGGATCCGGCTCTGTGTCACCAACACATCAGACCCAACATGGCTGCTGAAACCCGATGTGCCAAACACACCCTGAGTTCCCAAGTCAACTGTGACAGTCTGCCATGGTACTGGATCCCGAGCCAACCTTAGTTAGAAGACTCCCATTGCGACCGAAAGCTGGGATCTGACTGGAAACACATTAGCCAGGCAGAAGACCCCCGCGGAGGGGAAGGAATGTACCAGTGGAATAAAATCAACACAGCGGTCTGTTACAGTAGCACAGACCAACCCAGGAGGTCTTTTATACAAGTCCAGTTAGTCCGCTTAATGCGCAGGTAGAACCAGTAAACGAGTCTGCTTTTATTGTTAACAATCTCTATGTTCATTATCGAGAAAAATTGAATCCTGTTTGCTGCTGGCTTGTTTAAAATCCAACAATGGACACCAACCTGAGAAAGTAGAATTTAGGGCATATTTAAAGTAAATATCACAGACTAAATATAATGAGCTCTGTAGTTCAGCGGTTTTAGCAGCAACACTTTTTTGTCATTCATTTATCCAAAAGCCATCTGAGACTGAGACAATTCTTTAGGTCCTCTTAACACAAACAGGAAAACCCGCAACGTCTGGAAAGCACTTACTGAGTAAATGGCAAGAGACTGACACTAAATGTGGCTGGCAAGACTGAACGATCCTTCATTCCAGAGAGTCTACCTTAAAATAGAAACAAAATCCCATAATATCAGAAGGACCAAGGACAGATACATTGACTTGTCGGTATGGTCTCCATTTGCCACCAATGCCCGTAAGAGCAGCTCCATCATTCTGTAGCAGGACGAGGACCAGTGGGATCTTAAGAGAGACACATTTACGATCGATCACACTTTAACGGAACAAGGTCACTCGCAGGTACGTCAGCATGGTTCTTCAGTCTCAGTAGCCATTACTGGCAAATCCAGTTCATCCTTCCATTTGATGTATGGTTACAAAATGACGAAATTAAACCTGTCAAAACAAGGGTAATGATGTCATACCCTGGGTACGAGCATGGGTCTCAGAGTTATGCTGGCAGTTAGGGGACAACATGGAATGGTACCGTGAAATTTTGACCTTGGGGAAGAGGATGCGGTGGTGAAATGTGGCAAAATGGGGCTGGAGGGGTCTGGTAATGCAAAACCAGTGCCAGCACACAGAGGGGACTGTGAAAGAACTTCCACAGGTACAATCAGATCCTTTATGTACCTTGGTATCTCACAGCCAAACCCATTATGATCTGCTTTGTCTCCTACCCCATTCTCTATCTCGCTCACTCTCTGAGAGTGTATTCTTCCTGCTAATGGATAGCAAAGTCTGAGGGAGAAACCACAGTCATTTAAACATTAATGCTCTTCCTGTTTTTTTTTTTCTTTCCTGAAGGCCAGACTGCATGAAGACACAAAGCGAGGGGATATTGTAGAAGCTCATGCTCCCTTACTCACACAGTAAGACTTAAGCGGTTGAGAAAACTGAACTGAGACTCAAAATGTGAACTTCGGAGCAGAAAACTTATTGTCTGCTGGACTGCAAGGTGAATGAGTGACAAGTCATCTTAAGGAGGTTATCCTGGAGAATGGAAGCTTAATTATTCAAATGTGAAGATCATAAGATTTGATACATTCATCAATGGTCAAGGGAATGGAGAACAATACAGCACAAAAACATGCTACACCAAATGTGATTTCAGTAACACTTTCTATAAAGCATTATAAACATGGCTATAAATATTTATAAAAAGTCACAACACATTATAGCCATGTTTATTATGCATTATGAATGCTTTATGAAGCTCTCACCTGTAATGCTCTATAGATACCTTCGTAATTCAGTACAAAGCATGCTTAACTCTTATACCCACCATTATAATGCGTCATGAAGGTATCTACAGTGCATTATAGACGAGAGCTTCATTGGAGTTTATGAAGTATTGCAATAAACACTATAATGCCTTATGACTGCCAACAGAAGATGCTGTAATGCTTTATTAATTCTTAATGAATAATAATGCATTATGAAGGTATTTATAGTGCATTATAGATGAAAGTTTTTTTTAAGAATTTTTTTAAGTCAAGTGCTTTTTTTTGTAAATAATCCTATAGTTGGCTGAGGTCTAACATGCTTGCTTCACGTGACATCAAGGACCGCCAGTACACCCAGATAAAGTCTAGAACGGAGCACAGAGATCACTCTAGTAACCCCCATGGACCAACCAGATGCTCGCCCTTCAGGTTACCTTGCCGGGAATCCGCTCCCTCGGAGATGTCCGCCCGGGTTACACTATTTGGCCGTCTTACATTATTGCGTGTCTGAAATCCAATTCCAGTGAGCCGTCGAGCCTTCATGGGAAAATGTGATGCATACGACTCGAAACAGTTAAAGACAAACAAGCACGTTTGATCTATGTGGTTATATTTCACTGCGCCGAGAGCGGATCTTGACTCTATCGCCTGGGAGCTTTTACACGCGACCATAAATTACGGCAGAATGAAAAACAGGGAGCAGGAAGTCACAGCTACAGGGCCTACAAATTAGACTATCAAAACATCATACCAGCTGTATCTCCCCAAAACTGGTAGCAGGTAAGACAGTTGGGTTTAATACAGTCTGTCAAGTACAAGATGCCAATCGGCCTATAATTAAGCCTTTGTCCATTATCCATCCATCCCTGCATCCATCTTCCATACCTGCTTATCCTATGCCAGGCTGGGGGTGGGGGATGGGGTCTGGAACCTATCCCAGGAGCATTTAGCCATTATCGTACATGTGATTCATGTTTTTTTTTCCTCTCCAGACATTGCTTCTTTGGGAAACTTACAAAAAAACCTGGATTCTGAGTGTCATGTGCTATTTGGGAAAAAAGTAGAGATGAAAAGGTGGAACTATTAGCCCGGCTAGGCTAAAGCCACCATTGTCACGTGTGTGCATACAGCTGCGGCTGGCGCTCTTACATATCAAATATACTAGACTGTGAAACAACTGACTTCAAGGTAAGCTAGGCATGAATATTTAGCAGCATTAGGAACTTGCACATATGACAGATGGCCGAGATTATGCAGACTTCTTCCCTGTCTGCCAGTAGCCACAAAGCCGGAACTTGAACATGAGTTCATATTAAGCAGATGGGTGAAAAAGCCAACTTAAAGTCAATCATTCCTCCCTGTCTGTGGAATTAATGGGCCAACACATCTTTTCTTTTCTGAATAATGCTCCTTAGTCACTGTTTTGAAGGGGAAAAAAAATCATTATGTCACCCCTTAGAAACTTTGTTTTGGGGCTTCATCTAGGAACCTAATAGGACTGAAAGGTATCCCACGGCAACTGAAAGAGAGCCACAGCCGCAATAACCAGTGTACTCAGCTTCCTAATAACACCAGTGTTTCCATAGCAGCCCCAGAATCCCCGCTGCCCATCACCAAGGTGTGCCTCTGCGTGATCTTTCACAACGCCATCCACTCCCCACCGATGGAGAAGTGAATCCTGTGGCAGCCATCGCCTTACAGCAAAACCGGGTCCTGCTTGCGAGCAGCCTAGCGAACGCACCATACGAGCGAAAGAGGAGCGTCCGCGGTCCGCGGTGTAGATGCAGGGGTCCCGAGGACTTCTAACAAGTTCGGTCACGACACCCTCAAGGACACGCGCTAGCCGGTTTTGGAAGCCAGCCTGGGAGCACTTAGCTGGGTGGTAATAAACACCTGACTGTTTGTCATGTCCTCTTCACCTAAAGAAGTGACAGGAGATATAAACAAGCTCTAACTAGATGCCACGCGACGCTCCATTTATGCCTCGACTGCTCAGGTGAACAAAAAAGGAGGCGGAGTCCAGCAAAGCAGCTCAGCAGACAGAACCAAGCACACTTAGGGCATATTTGAAGCCACGAATACACTGTTTCTAGCGTGAAAACCCAAGTTACAACACATCAAAGTCTGGATATATTATTAATTGTATTTTTCATACTGAATTTGATTCATTTGCAGCTCAGACGGATCTGGTGTTGCAGCTTACACCATTTTCACAAACCTACTTAAAGCCCTTTCTTTATCGTCGGCCTCTCCTCTCTCTTTTGGAATTCCTTTCATCCATAGCTAAACAAAGAGCTTTTATTTATCGGTCCCCAGAAGGAAAAACATACCTGTTTTTGCCTCACAATGCTTTATAGACAACGTTGCCCCCCTTGAACTCTCCACTGCAGAACCGAACCTTTGCTCATCATTTTATTACAGCATAAGACCTAGCATATACTTCCCTTTTTATTCATCATTCTGCAACAACCCTTTTCACTTCAACCCTATTCTAAAATTACACCTTCACTCAATTCTGCCCTCCACTTAGGGCTGGGCGATATGCCCTAAAAATGATACCATGATATTTTCAGAGATTTTCACAATATCAATATTTAAGTGGAAATTCTAAAATTCATACGCAGCAAACAGTAAAATATGACAGGTGGTTTTGAGTTTGATTATGATGACCAAATTGTTTTACTAATAGTTATGGAGTGTGTGACAGGTATAATGATAAATTATGCCAACAACAGACTCGTGCCTTGACAGAAAGTAGCGCATTATAAACAATAATTATGCAAAAATAACAAGTGTTTCAGCTGTGTTTACTCACGACATTCAAACTGATGACAATCACAATGTGATATTTTATCGACGTATCGCCCAGCCCTACCTACACCTAGAACCGTCATTCCACTCCACCCTCACTCACATCCACCCTGCACCCTAATCCATGAATACGCTACACCCACACAGACCCTGCACCCTCACCATTACGCTGCACTTTCCTCCACTAGCACCACACGCTCATGTAATCTGCTAGCCTGCACTCTTCTCTTCTTTCCCAGAACATCCCTATAAAGCTAAGTACCATAACACGCATCTCCACCAAAATGCATGCCATGTCGTTGACTCAGTGATTTGCTCGTCCTATAATTCAGTCTAACAAAGCCTTCTACTTCCCCATAATTATAAACTCTCATTGTTCCGAACAAAAGGCACAATTTTTTCAGTCTCTTTCGCCTAAATTCCAATCCACCCCCCTCCCCCAAATAGGGATGTTCAAGTCTGCTATAAGCACCTATTACTGTGAAGCCATTAGCTTGTTAATCAAGCAGAAGCAAGATAATTGCAACAATCCGAGAATCAATGTCACTGTACGTACACAACAAATCCTACAAGTCAGGGCAAGGTGGGAGAAAATTGTTCAGCAATAATTAATTAGCGCGCTGCGTTCCTGTCTGTTATCATTCATACACAGCAACATTAACAGGCAGTTTAACATAAACTGAACTGGATTGGTGCCCTTGGCTGAAAAAATAAAAACTAAAAATGCAACAAAACCAAATACTTTCATGGTTTGAGGCTCTCCATGTACACATTATTTATGTTAATTCCTCATTACTTCCTGTAAAGTATTAATCCCATACCGATTCCCAGTACAGGGATCTCATACAGCTTGCACTGCATCCTCTGCTTCGTCATTACCCAAAGCTGTCCTCCATCCCCCCTCCCATCCATTTCTGCCCATAATCTTTTTATTGTCCTTCTCTTTCACATCCGTTATCCATCGTCTAGCTACCAATTATTATACAAGCTTCCATTTAGCTTCCATCTACAAATTTATGTATCGCATGACCACCATTCAAACATCTCAGTGTTACTCGTCCCTAAACACACAAGCAACGTCCACCTGCTTTTGGATATATATGCATGCATTTAAGTTTTAATATACTTGCATACATGAATGGCTATGTCAACTGTAACACATTACCCTTGATCTAGACTGACTATTTCTATACATCATATATCATATGATAAAACTGCAGGTATACCCTCTGTATCAATTAACCAAATTATCATGCACTACCAGTAAATCTACCATTTAAACACAAAATATTTGTCTATATATCAATACAGGATGCCCAACACATATACTTTATATATCTGAAAAATGTCTAACAATCACCTATATATCTAGACAGCATGTAGATCTATCCATCACCTTTATATTTATACAATGTTTTTCATATATTTCCCATTTATGCATACATGATGTATCTACCATGTATTTATCCATAAACTCATTGCCTATGTTGCTCTGCCATTTGCTTCCATCTACAATGTATCCCTTATATCCAGCCTCATGTCAACTCAGACAGACTGCTGTGCGCCTGTAATTTTTGCCTTGAAACTCCTGATTACCGTTTTTGAGACGGTTTCCCCCAGTTAGCAAATTCCCAATTAGCTAAGTACCTGTCTCAGACATTAAGCTCCATTCATCAGCAATCTCATCAAGCGGCTGATGGCGACATTCGCCGCAATCTAATTCCAAAAACTAAAACAGACAGGCTTTCATCTCGACCACAAACAAGACTCAGTGACAAGCAGCACCATTAGTAGAATATGTGTGAAGGAGAGTGGGGGGACTTCAGTTAAATAATGCTGTTAAAAATGAACAAGATATAATAGATTCCTTCAAAAGTTTAAAAACTCACTCCTAGGTTCCCTTGCCCTAGCAGAAGTCAGTCTGCAAAACCCTCCTCCTTCAGAGAACTCTGCTAGGGAACGTGTCTGTTTTAATGTTCTGCAGAGCTGAACTTCAGTATTACGGAGCTGTAATACCGTGTGTTGGCCGTATTATCAACTGGAGCAGTTTGCTGGGCCCCTGTTTATCGATTGGGCAGCTGAGCCGTACTAAGCAAGACCTTTCACCCTTTTCTTTCCATTACGTCTTTCCTGTCCGCATTGGCTTCAACTGAAAGCTTATGAGATTTTCAGTGAAAAATATTGCCTTTGCCATCTACTGTCCAGTTCCCTTCCCCCCCCCCCCCCCAAACAAAGGACTCTGGGAAATCTAATTCCTTAGATAAGACAATGTGCTCAACTCCCCTGTCTGGATGCACGGAAGCCTTAACCAATCCTGCCAGTCAATATAACCATCCATCTCTGTACATCTACTGCGTAACCGTGGAACACGTCAAACCCATTAACTTGTGAGACCTCTTGGCACTGGGACCTATGGTTCATCACTCTACAGACTCAACCCAGTGGAGCAAATCAAGGTTGAAACTATTCTAGAGATGTAGCTGACAGAAGAAAATAAATTATGTATAAATACACACAAAAACATATACACTGCGCCATAAAATTCTAAAGAAGAATTCTTAGCAGCGTTTCTCAATCCGGTCCTCGGGGACTCACGGACAGTCCACATTTTTGCTCCCTCCATGCTTCCAGCGCACCTGCACCAAGTATTCTGTGTTCTTGATTGCTTGATGGTCCGGTTCTGGCAGCTGGGAGGGAGCAAGAATGTGGACTGTCTGGGGTCTCCGAGAACTGGGTTGGGAAACATGATACATAGTAAGAACTACCTTGGATTGACAGGCAAGAACACTTTTATTGTGCTGATTTTTTCCTCACTTTAATTAGTAAATTAAATTGGATAGTACCATTACCTTTGTTTAACAAACTTCCTGTATGAACAAATACATACTTACCCGTACTTCCTTATGCTCTGTATAAAATGCTAGAGAGCCATATGTACCAGAACTCTTGCGTGATAGGGTGTAATTTAACATCACTGTGTAAATTACATACTGCGTGGCAATATACAAAAGGACTACATATAGATTCTCACCTGTAGACGTTTACATGTATTCATTTAGCAGACGTGTTTGTCCAACATGTATCATACAAGTGTGGAATGTCTACATGGGCAAGACTGTTCGATACATCTGGTAAACAGAGTTGAAATTTACAGAACGAAAAGGACACGGATCGAATAATCAGAAAGTGACAATAGATAAATCGGTACATAGTAATTAGGGTGTCCCACTGTTAGAACTAAAAGTTTTTTTCCTTTAATACTGATTCATTTTAAAGTTAAACAGTTTTCATTATATTTATTTTATTTTTTAAGATCTGTTGCATCAGTGCTCAGACTCTTAAAATACACGGCAGAGTAGCTCACACTCCTGCAGGTGACTCACTGCCTGTAGGAGCGCCCTGGGAGATGGTGGGATACGATGCAGTGCCCAGGGTCTAACGCAGAAAATGGCACCAGTGAGAGCCAGCTGATACCCCTCCGGGGGCAGAAGGCGGCGGTGGGGGTTACCGAGTCGCGTGGGCGGGGTGCGATTCCGGACGCCAGAGTGATAGATTTGAGGAGGTTATTGAATCCAACCGCAAAAGTGGTGTGGGTTTAACTTTCAGCAACAAATTTCGAGAGGTGTAACCTTTTAATCACTTGTGCAGCATATTGCGTTTCATTTATTTCAGCTTGCGGCAGAAAACGGTGTATTGGTTTTGACAGAAAGAAGTGCTTCCTCATACCTGATACCAAAAGGTCAGACCTTTTGAGGTTGGATTGAATAGCCAGCTGTGACAAAAAAAAAAGGGATAAAAGTTACCTGTCAGTGCCATCATCAGCAGAGCTGCCATGATTTTATGCTGAAGAGCAAGGCTAGATTTCTGGATGAGTAATTTTAATAAGGAGAGACACCGCTGTGACAGGTCAGTCTTTGCGGCACATAAGGGTGATATGAACGGAATCTCCCAAATGACGCGGCGTGTTGTGTTAACAGGCCGAGGCGATTATTAACATGTCCGACAGCCGTCAGACATCAGTGTCTCTGAATGAAACGCAAATCGGTGCTCAGTTTCCGAATCGATCGCAAATCTCACAGCGTCTCCAGGAACAGGACTGGGAGCAGCGTACAGTCTCCATTGACGACTACTGCAAATGCATTATTACAGTAGATATTTAATAAATTGTTGTTCGTATCCCATTCAGGCGTCGACTAATCCGTTGCTCAGCTTGGATAAGTGAGTGCATAAATGCATAAATAAATACACAATAGATAGATAGATAGATAGATAGATAGGCAGGCAAGCAAGCAAATGGAAATTTTTCGTTATGCGTCTTTTGTAGTTATAGCGCGTCAGACAAACTCCTGATATAGATTTTGACCCGGCTTCTAACCTCAATGTCAGTTCGCCGCTACAGCCGGATAATGACAGAATTTTATGTAACAGTCCAAGATCCGCACTTTGGCTCGCGCGTTACTCACGACCGCGCTTTCCCCTCATTTTCAAGCTTCCTTCTCGGGGTGAAATACGACAAAAAAAAATACTTTTTTTGATATTATCTTTGCATTAAGGATGCACTGAGTTAACCGCCCATTATGCGAGAACACAGCGCGCATTCCCTCGCTTTCTTGCCTGCCACACGCCCAAGAATATTATATAGGCCTATTTTACACACACACACACACACACACACACACACACACATACACACACACACACGCACACATACATATGTATGTATGTATGTAGGAAAGGTATATGATTTAATAGCCACGACTTGCACACACCATATGGACTGAGGCACAGGCTGCCACACCTGTAACCAAGCCAAAGTCTATTGCAATTCGTTACCTGCAGTTCTATATATTCCCACTCGATTTCATTGCGTGATGACGCATTCTGTGAGATTATTACATAAAGTAACAGTGAAGTATTACATTAACACTAACCTTGCTTCGCTGTCGGCGAAACAAAATGTCAACTTAGTTAAATTATCCCGGATGAAAGCAACAAAACTGTAGAAAGCGGGGAGCCTAAACGTGACACTTCATTTTAATGTCCTTAAAACAGGTACTTGAGTATCTAGCAGTAATCTTCTGCATCACCCCCCTCTGTACTTTACTAATATTGCATTATTTCATTTCAAGCATTACAAACATGGCTTTCTTCAGTCGGTGAGTTGCTTGCTCAAATATTGCGCATTGTAAGATTCATTTATGAGCGCAGCGGCAATGTGGCCAAACGCGATGCTGACGATGTTCTGGACATTATCGGATCTTTCCTCGCAAAGTATACCACGTATCAGTATCAGTAAAAAAAAAATTGGTCAAATACTACTATGTAATATGCTCCCTTCTGCCTTCATGTAAGATCTGTCCCAGGATGGGTGCCGACCAAACCATGTTTGAAAAATAACGTAATTCATCTTGACTGAAAATCGTGAAATTACGTCCGATCGCATCAAATCGGCTAAATTATATTCGCTAGAATAAAATGCTTGAGTCCAGCTGTTACTGCGCGCAGACGGGAGCGTCAGGCTCACGCCGCAGGCACAGAGAGTGACAAGCGCCTGCCGAAGTATCCAGCGGCACCGTCGTTTTTGTTTAAATTACTGACAATTTGCAAGATTATGAAACCACTGGCATGTTAAATAACAATAGGTTTATCGAAAGCAAAACAAGAAATACAATATCCTACCAAATCAGCTTACTTGAGACTGGACAATTACATCTCACCGTCACCAGCATTATATCTAATAAGGGCTTCACGACGCTACTGATTTTACCAAAAAGTGATTTTAATGTCTCAAAATACAATTAAATAATTATATATCAATTAAACTGAGCAAGAGAGGGGAAATCAATTCCTTAAGTGTCCAACTAAAAGTAATGCAAATCAAAAGCGCATTTAATATACTACAGCTAAAGCAGGGATCATTCTTCATTACATTTCAAAAGTTAAGACTAGTAATCATCGAAATATTGCGCAGCTGAAGACTGGCCAACCACGACAATCAAAAACTCCATTTACAAAATAGTAGGATTGATACCTTCAGCCGGAAAATCACGTTTAAAACACTTTTCAAACGATATTATCATATAACCACCTGGCAGAATGACAGAGGAATAACCGACCTTATTTATCCAATCAATGGTCCGTAACAAATTTAACTCTACGACCAGTTAAAGCAGCTATACGGTGCTTATGTGCTGGTAAGCGGAAAGCCGTATATTTCCCCAGTTCTACGATTCAGGTTTTTGAGTATGAATCCAAAACTAACAATGAGAGCACGATCATCTCCCGCACTGATGCCACTGCCCACAGGCACATTCAACGCAGCGCTCCGTTTATTTCCCAGTCACCAATAAGACAGTGAAATACAAACAGCAATTAACCGGAGGAATTAGTCCGATCTGCAGCTGAGTGCGATCCTCATCTTTACCTCACGGCAACATTAACTCGATGCCATCAATGTAACGCGAGCGTTGGATACACCCGACCATAGACCGGACTTTCCACAAAGATCGCGCCGGCTGCAAGCGGATGCCCCGGCTTTGTTAACGTTTACTGCTCTCTTGTTTTTTGTGCTTAAGCATCGAGGTAGCGTTACCACTCACCCATAAACTGAGGGCTGTGCCCCACATCCCGAGAAGCGTGGCACCGAGTTGCAGCGGGTGCGGTTCCCCAATGAAAAAGCATATCAGATGTAACCCTGCGCGCATGTAATTCGCCCCTACAAGGCTGTTCCTTACCTTGAGGTTAAGGATGCTCCTTATTAATTATTGTTGTGCATATACACATCGCTAGTCACGTCGTCCTATGAAAAAAAATCATTTATCACGTATAATAATCCCGCATATATCGGTTCTGCCGAAAATCCAGGCTGCCGGGTTCGCCTCGTAGAGGATACGCTTTAAAATCCCCCCCACAATATTGGTGGATGCTGTGTGTGTGATACCACAGGACCGCTTCTCAGTTCCGCTTCTAGAAACCACAGCTGGCTGTGCTGGAAGCTGAAGGGTGATGTCATCGATACCCCCCACCCTTCTGTCCTTGGCCCCCCCTCTTTTTTCACACACACATAAGTGCGCACGCACACACACGCCCCCCCACTCCGTGCTGACCCCTCCCTTACATCCCTTGACGTGATGCAGTCAGGTCTCTCGCCGCGTCTCCGGCAGCATTCGCAAGCGCGTGTGTTTTTTAAATGGACACTCAACGCTGTAAACGCTAAATAAATCAGACACGTCACAAATATAATTTGGACTAATCGCTCTAAAAATGCGTTGGGCTTCTGCTGCAAGATTAATTCAGCCATCCGTGAGATGGAGGAAGGCAAGAAACACTTAAATGATCCCATTACAGGACAAAAACATATATTTGTCTTATAAACTTACTTGAATACATATTGTTGTAAAAAACCTTAGAAAAGTAGAAATGTGGTCAAGACAAGTTAAAATGAGACAGTCTGGCTGTCGTTGAGGTTTATTTGAAAAGCCACAACAGGGTAAGCCCTCGGACAGAGAGGAGTTAGAGCAGGGGTATCAGACTCCAGTCCTGGGGGGTCAGAGCCCTGCACAGTTTTGCAAGTTTAACACACCTGATTCAATTGTTTGTGCTAATTACCACACAGCTCTTGAGCTGAATCATTTGAGGTGGAACAGGGAAAGAACTAAGCTACACAGGGCTCCGGCCCCCCAGGGCTGGAGTTTGACACCCCTGGGTTAGAGGATATCTCCCAGGAGAGTCAGTAGGGGGCGATAGTGTGACCTCCTCTCAATCAATGAGTTTAAAACTAGGTGAACATAATTTCACTTAATATGTACAAACAGGTGCATGGACTAAAATGCAAATTTAAGTACAACATTATATATAAATGAAATAAGGTGTTAATGACAAGCCAAAATAGCGGCAAAGTAGGTATTTAGCACAAAGCTACTTGCCTGTTTCTTTGTTCCTGTCAAACATAGGAACACAACCTAGAATGATAACAGAATCAAACACAGAGCTGCCTCGAAATCAAGCTCTGCCATGGCATGTAGAAGTAAAAGGTCAATCTGGTCATTTGTTATCTCTCACTGTGTCCTGCAATTGCGAAGGGGGTCATTTGACTTTAAATGAGCAAAATCAGAGGTGGCTGGATGATTCTGAGTATATGGAGACAAGACATTGATCCTACTCACACCCAAAATTCCCTCGAAGGATCTTCACCTCAGTTATTGGTATTGAGTAATATTGACCCTAATTCTGCTAATGGAAACCAATTTGTACAAATATGATAGGCTGGTACCATATGGTCTGCAGCTGCGTTCTGCCAATCGCCTCCTACTCCAGAGCTCGCAAGCGGCTATTTGTTTAGCGTTTTGGCTTCTCAGCACCATAAATATAGGGCAAGTCTGTTTTTCCAGTGTCTGGTAGTTCACCACTTGTGACGCAATCCTGTTTGAGTACCACTATTGGCTGTAAAAGTGTGGTCCGAAAACAAACACGTTCAAAGGAAACTCAGTCAGCGACGTGATGGCGATTCTCAGAGCGCCTGACTCTAAATCGCCGCCGTGCTGTCTGATGTTTGTTCGCTGACCGGGCACCCGGAACCCTTCCAGCTGTTTAGGAAGGAAGACATTAGACACTGGAACAGCCAGTAGCCAAAACCAAAGCCAGGAGGAGCTACGGAGGCCAAATCGACTGTGTCAGTAGCACTGCTGAGGAGCCATAGATGGCAGCAGAAGGGGACAGTCGCCTCATTAGGTTAAGAGGGTTTCCTGCTGGATGAATGTGCCTTGAGTCAGTGGCAGTGGATTGAATGATAGACTCATGAAACATGTTTGTTCTTCTTTACATGCTGGAAGGGAAAACACTGCCAGCAAAGGTGAGGACCCCCAAGACCCAGGTGGCCTTTCTTTGTCCTCATATAAGGGGCACGGAGGAACTCTTTAAGTCAGCCCCTCTATGACGATGACGCACACCGCAGACAACATTAGTAGCTAATTAGCCCATAGGCTAATCTTAAGAGCTTTGGACACGGGCCTGGTCATCTTGTATGCCCGAGGCACTGTGGCATATGGAGACGTTTTAGTCATGAAACATTGAAAATAGAGAAACGTCCCATTCACATATCACACACCGTAAATCCGGCCCATGTCCAGAAATAAATCTGGGGGGGGCACCCCTCCGAAGACTTCTCGGATCAGGGGGCGAGCTCGTAATTTTACTCAGAAGCAAACTCATCATTTTATTAATTGGCTATGTGACATATCAGTACCAAAGCATCCCTTTTGTTTTTTTGGAGGGGGGGGCATTAAAACTTGTTATTTTACTACAAGGATAAATGCGTGCCATAGCTACTTCCAAGAAAAATTAATCTTAGCACACAGCACAGTGTTGTGTGGTAATGGCTGCGTTGGGATGTTTACGTCACATCGACGGGCAGATATAGGAGCCCCGAGCTGTTTTTGCGTCGCTGCCTTTGCTTACATGCGTAAGCGCGGGGAAAACTGAAGATACTCAATGTAGTTATGCTGTAAAGATACTTTTAAAGACTCCCAATATGAATAGCATAACACATGAGCAGAACACAAATGAAAGAAGGAAATACTAATGTATTATGTGCTGAGTAGTCCTACTCATTTGCGTGACACTCGTGTGCAGCGTCAAGGTATATTCACGGAAAATTCTTCCTGTCACGTGAGAACCTCTGTGGAGATACCATCGGCAATGTGAACACAACCTTCAGGACCGCGTGGGCCTTTGGGGACCGCCACGGAGAAGCCCCCCCCCCCCCCTTCCCGCAGCTTCCGTACAGCATGCAGATTCACCCGACCACCCCGTTTCCGCACGGCTTTTTCCCATTTGTGACTTGGCTGTATCTATTTTCCAATCTTCCTATCTCTCAATTTTCTAATTTCTCCGTCCTGCCAGTGTTAGACGTCTCAGTGCTGTCTGCTCGCCCCAAGGGCGCTCGGCTGAATTTAGAACCTGACGAGGAAGCACTTAATGAGGACCGTTGCTATGAAACAAAGCTGGTGCTGGTTGATTAATTGCTAATTCAAGCCTGATGCTAAAACCCAGTGTCCTTCCACGTTGGTACGTATCTACATGAGGTAATAGCAAGCAGTTTTCCACCAGCTGCATGTTTGAATGGCACAACAACCCCCTCCCCAGACAGCACAATTATGTTTCAAATCCCTCTATCCACTGTTATTGTATTTTTTACTTTCAAGGAAGCAAACTGAGAAGGTAACCAGGCCGAAAGGGGGGGAACATCTATATCACAGTGCAACAGGGATGGTGTCATGCATGGGTCTCTGCTAAAAAGGGACCCCCCCCCCCCAACCTCAGTCAACAACTTTTACTGTCTCGTCCCTCCTCCCACCTCTTCGGTCAATAACTACACCATCGCAGAAAACAGTGAACAAATTTTGAAAGAACCGTATGTGTCTAATCGTTGAAGAAAATCCATGCACGCATAATTGAAAATACAATATTCATAGAATTTTTCCATACCTGCCTATGCAGGATCCCAAAAAATCTTGGAGCCATTCCTGGAGAAGGACCACAGGGTTGACAGCAAAAGGACACCCCCCCCCCCCAATGAAATGCCATTCTGTTCCACACTCAGACACCATGGTCAATTTTGTGAGGCCAATTCGCCTAACTGCATGTCTTTCACTGTAGTAGGTAATTGTACCCAGAGGAAATCCAGTGAAACACAGGTAAAATACAGGTAGGGAGAAAAAAACGTACAAATGAGGAGCCATGAGACCACAGTGTCAGTCACCGAGCCTCCATACCACCTCATGTTATATGTCATAATTCATCTATAATTTACACGCCTAAGAATGGTCCCCTAAAGTTACAGGTTTCAGACAAACAAAAGCAAAGCTTCACAATAAGACATTAAGATTCTGTTTGGCACCAGAAAGGTCACTGACAGCTTGAACCCATAAGTGATGGTTCACATATTGCAAGTAACTCTTTGTTTTTTCCTGGAATTATCAGGTGTGAAATAACTCTGGACTATCAGGGAACAAGAGCTGACTGCGTGTCTCTATGTAAGCAGACAAGGTGCTGCTTGTGGTGTTTGCTGTCTACTCCTGAAGACCATTGGCTAAGCCCTGCAAGAACAGAACAACTCTGGTACTCCTATATATCTACGTGTTACAACTGTCACCTCCATTGCTGTCCACAAGAAGCACGGCTGACAAAATATTAACCAATCCTCTATTCTTCGGGCTGAACTTTCAGAGCCCCTGTTATATATGCGAGTGCCATCTTGCACTAATTAAACACGATTTTGCTCGCCCGGGGATCGCGCCTGCGTTGATCAGTAGGCCGTTTGTGGGCTTTGCGTGAAGAAGTCGTGCTTCTAGTCTCGACCAGCTCATCACATGCTCGAGTGCCTGGACCCAGCGATACGCCCACAACTTTTGTCACTTTCACCTGCCGTGTGCAACAAGACATAAAGAAGGGAGTACCTCTCGATATTTAGCGAGAGCGATATTTACTGAGCGCGCTCCGCATAAGCAGGAGCAGCGTGTCAGCCGCCCTGCAGCTTCTGCGAGAGAGAGGATCCCGCTCTGTTATTTGACACCTGGTTGCATTTAAAGGTTCCCATTTCCTGTGGTAATATTCAAATAGCACTATTCATTACATTTGCCACCGTCCTGCTGTTTGGTCAATCCTTTATATACGGCATTAACTGTTCACCTACTTTGAGCAGGAAATCAATGCATTAAGCGGAAGGCCTTACCCGGTTACAGAGTGCTGGACAGGTCATGGTCCTCTACAGGGAATTGGTGACATGATGTGTAATTACTTTATGGCACCGGACATTGAATCAAAGCAATTTCGCTTTGGTCGGTAGGCGCCGTCTGGTCTCTGTACCCAGCTACGAAAACATCTAGCATCATGTCGCATCAGCACCCATATCCAGACCCGAAAGGCAAACGTGCACGGAGGCAGGAGTCCAGATCTCACCAGCCTTCCTTCCCCGTTCTGTCATTCTATCTTCTGCGGAAGTCGGCATTCGCCTGAAGAGGGTTGGGGGAGGCGATTGTCTCTCCCCTTGGGCACCCCCTAGGGGGGTGAGGGTGTCAGCCCACGTGTAAAGCGATGGGGATAGGGCACGATGCAATTTCATCCTGATAGTTCTCGGAGAATTTGAATAATGGCAGACATTGACCTTAAGTCACTGCTGCTCACAGCACAACACTTTTAATGGTGTTTCCCCCTCAGTGGAGAATACTACCCCTACTGTGCATGCTGCTACATGCGTAAGTGGTACCATATTTCACAGCACAAGTATGTAATGGCTGGTTATTTCCGTTGATTCATTAGCCTAATTGCTAGCCTTGAATATTGTGCAGCAGGTAGCATTGTTCTCTCACAGCTCCTGGGCTGTACGGCTGAATCAGCCCCAGATTCAGTATGCGTAGCCTGTATTGCCCTTAGTGTGTGAGAGTACACTCAGTGGTCAGTTTCTTAAGCACATCTGCTTATTAATGCCAACAGCATGTCCCTCCAAACAGTGATTCATGCCACTGAATGCATGCTGCACACTGGGTCCAGAGGTTCAGTTAGTATTTGGCTAAGCATTAGAATTTCTAAGACTCACGATCTCAAACGCGGTGTGATCGCGGGTACCTGGCGTGGTGCTTTCGGCATCTCAGAAACCACGACCTTCCTAGGATTTTCACACGCTATAGTGAGCTTGCAGAGAATGGTGCCTTAAACGAGGACAACAACAACAAAACGTCTAGTCGGGGGCAGTTTTGTTTGCAAAAAACTCCTTGCTAATGAGAGAGGTCAGAGGAGAATTGCCAGATTCATTAAAGCTATCAGGAAGGTCACCAGTGCAAAAGTAACAGCTCAGACACACAACTCATCCATCCTTTAAGCGGTCCTGGAGGCAAAAGTCAGTTTGCCTAATAATGTGGCCATCGAGAGTATGTGTAAGTGCTCTGTGATGGACATGCATTTCCTGCCTTGAATTCTTCTGAAATTCTATTCAGTTCTGAAATTGAATAGTTGGGTAGATTGTATAATAACAATATTTTGGGGTCTCACTTGTGCCTGGGTGGTACACAGATTAGCATAAACACTCAAATAACAAACACAATGAATAAGCACAATCATCCCTGCAGTGTGCGTTTCGTACTGGGAATGTGACCGGGGTTGATCTGCTGCATGTGTGTTGCATTCTCCTCTGGTTTTACTTCACAGCCACTAGGCTTGTATCTAAGTAGACTGTAGAATCCTCTTCCATTTCATGTATCACTGTCACATTGACAGGGAAGCATCCATTGATGACATTTCTCCTTATGTTGTATTTCAAGGGGCACATTTCACACCACAGTGCTCTTTCTGGTATATAACAATTCTGCACTGCATTGTGTACAATAGAATTATGACTGAGATTATTCGTGGATTATATATTATCATTCCATCCAAAGTATACCTTGCCTTGTACCCTGGCTTTCCTGGGTCAGGCTCCACACTCACTGCAGTCTGTTCTGCATAAGCAGATAGATATGTTATATTCAGAGGTGGATAGTTCAGGTCTGCAAACTAAAAATCCAGACCAAGGTTCTGTTTCAACCAACCATACATCTTGAGCTACACAATCAACAATATCTTGGTCTGGAATTTTGCTTTCTGGACCTAAACCATCCGCCTCTTGTTATACTCTTTTAAACTTCATTTTTGAAGTACCAGCATATGTGTTGCTGGGTTTTTGTTGCTGCTGTCGGTACAGGTGGAGAAGTGTTGTGATGTGGTATTGAGGTATTGTCACTACAGGGCATTGACTTTAAAATTTCTGCCATAAATAAGTGTAGTGTAATAGCACGGTTATTACCGTGGTTACACAATTCTAAAAGCCGCCATGCCGCGTTACTCCCTCCTGCCTCTTTGACCTTCAAGGTGGTTTTTGGGTCATAAATGTGTCCTTTAAACAACTTAACTCGTTAATGCGCTTAAGAACTTAAAATAAAAACCCATAATCCCTTTCAACAAGCCACATCTGTCTATTCTTCTGGAAGCCCGTAGGTCTCTGCCCTGGCACGCGATTACCCTTTCGGGTCCACATTGGGACACAGTGCTGTACCCGCTATGTCATCTCGGCTGGTTTTACACCAGCCGCTTTCACTGAATGCAGAAGTACTGTACACTTTCCAAACATACCATGCATCTTTATGCTATCTCATCCCTTTTCCATAGGCCTAGTCAGCCATTCCTTCCTTTATCCACCAATCACACAATGAAAACATCGATTATATCTCTGCTTTCAGGGGAGTCGACTTCCACGGCAAAATTCACTCTTCAGATGCGAGGTTTGGAGTCACAAGACAAAAGAAAAACAGCATGACATTTCCCTCAAGGAAGGTCTAACTGCAGCATGATGAAAAAGCCAGCCTATAATATGGGGTCTCATTATGCATCTACTTATTCCTGCCGAAGAAGTGAGGTGTCAGCAGCGGTTACCCCGGGCTGTCAAAAACTGGCCCCGTTGTGTCAGCTTTGGACTGCATCTCCCAGAAGCACCGAAGAAGCAGCAGAGTCTATAGAGAGCATAAAAGGAGCGATAAATGCAGGAACTGGTCACTGTGAAAAGCCCATCCAGTACGTGAGGGAGTAGGAATCCACCCAGTTATGAAATTAAATAAATCAGACTTAGTCTTCTGGGCCTGCTTTGTTCAGGAGAGATGTCTGATATTATCTTTGACTAGTTCTGACGATTTAAGAAAAATCAGATTTAGGGAGAGTATTTCTTGTGTACAAGCCATTTTCAGACTGATACTGTGATTCCTTTTAAGTTGCTCTTGCAGATGATGAGTTTTATTCATACGCTTTTTAAGTAGAAGGTTAGGTGAAGCAGCAGAAATATATATGCAAAAGTGATATTTATCGAGGAATCAGTCGTTCCTGTTGTCCCATCCATTAGTCTTCAAACCATTTTCCCTGGTCAGCAGGTATCCCAGTTGTTTGTCATTTAAGCAGCATGATGTGTACATTAAAGAATAAGTGTTTCGCTGTTTGCACAGTACTGTGGAGAAATGGTTTTGAGAATTTTTTGTTACTGTATTTTTTAGGTATTGTGTTTGCATTTCATGAAGTATATTTATGAATCTAGAAAGAATAGCGTGGGCTTCTAATAAACAGTTAATGCTGTTCGTATGAAAAGCTTGAAAAACTGGCTTCAAATAGCTTTTCTGGGGAAGTTAATGGGTTTCAGCAAGGTACCTCGCTATCTTAAAATCGGTTTTTCAGTGAAGAACTAAGAAATATAATGTGTTATACAACAACTGAACTGTTGAAAAATATGTAGGTTGGTATACAAGAAGCACATTCATTTGAATGTTTAATTATTTTAAAGCATTTATATTTAACTTATTTAGCAGGCAATGCACAGTTGAGAAAGCAGGGTCAGTCCCTGGAGCAAATCGGGGTTAAGGGCCTTGCTCAAGGGCTCGACTGTGATTTGAACTGCTGACCCTGGGATTTGAACCAGCAACCTTCCAATGGCCAGCACAGCACCCCAATCCAATGATCCAAACACTGGCCAAAAACACGCTTTGGAATATTGTGGACGTGGATCTGTCTTCTTCCGTACAGGGTCATGAGGAGGCTGTAGCCAACCCCATCCAGGCTAGATCGCAAGGAGGAGGAGCTTGTGTGAATTTTACTTACACAAAAATGTTCTGAAGGCAGAATGAAAAATAGAGGCGGGACCAATACATCTGATTGGCTGGCCCCACCTCCTCTAGTTGCTTGGTCCCACCTCCGCTGCAATCTGATTGGTTAGCTCTCTGAACCAATCATTTATCTTTCTGCCCTCAGAACATTTTTTTGTGTAAAACTCCCAGGAAAGGACACCAGGCCATTACAGGGTGTTCATAAAAACACATACACACACAACACACACTAACCTGCTATGGGCAATTTAGAAATATCAATTCACTTCATGGTCTTGTAATGGAAGGAAGAAATGGGTGCAATAGAGAACTCAGTGGAATACTATGCAAAACCAGGAGAACGTGCACTTCACACACAGAGAACCGGGATTCAAAACCTCAAAGCCGAGACATGTGATGCACTCTTTCTATATATACACTCAATATGTCACAAATATGTAAGTTCTCTGTTCAGACCTTAGTCATTTTGGCCCAGCCCTCAACTAATCCTTAAAATGAAGAATGTTCTGATAAACTCCATCAACCATATAACATTTCTGTTACCCATTCCAAAACAAGACACCCCTACACATGTCACAATGCATACATCACTTTGTTAACAATTCCTTTTGGAATGTGTTGTTGAAAAAAATGGAAACATTCGAGAATTTCTTTGGGATTATCAATACAGGTGGTTAAAAATCAAAGATATGTTTGTATTTATAGAGCTACCGCTGTCACTTTGTCATTATTTGTCTGAGAAAGAGGAACTGCGATGAAAGACTATACCGTGGGGAAGGTGAACATCGGCGATAAAGGACTGGCAAGGGTTTGTCCTCGAGGTCTCCTCCAAGCTCAAGAGCGTGTTTAATGCTTAATGCTGCAGCCACTCTCGGTTTTTGCCAGACATCATGCTAAACAGATGTTTCAAGAGGGAATAGGAGGCGACTCTACCGTTATATGAAATGAAATTAAAGAATCTCCAGCAATTTAGCTGCATCCATGCCTGCAAATTGCTTGATTAAAGGTTCCTATAAATGTCAGATGGCAGAGTAATGGAGAATGCCATTTTTTGTATGTTGCCCATGGGGTTACTCGAGCTGAAAGTGATACACTGAAATAATGAGTAGCTAGTTTACAGCAAGCACTACAGTTGCTCTCGTCTGCACTAGGTATATTTAGAAACACATTACAAATATGCACTTAATAGTACTGGATTTCTTAATGACGACAGAAATCAAGGTCAGTTGAGTAATCTATTGGAATCAAGCATAAAAAGAGAGACTGAAAAATAGGCAAATGCTATGGTAAGTAAAAAGTACAGCTCTTATGTGGGTGATTTTCACGATAATGATCACTCTGGTTTAGGTAAGGACCTTGGATGATGGAGAAGAATCTCTGAACAGGGGATATGACACTGGATACATGCATACATAAAGTCTGAAAAGCTGAGGCACAGCACAGCACCGACAGTCCAGATTGGGACAGACTAAATAAATCGCTATTTAGGGACCTGGTGGGAGATAAGGGGACCTTTATAAATGGCACCTTTATAATTTGAATGGAGCCCCAGTCTGGTCCTTAAAGATGTATATTATGCAAAAATAGCTGGGGAAATACAGCAACATTTCTGTGGACTGTCTATTATCCCAACACTAGGGACATTTACAGGGGTGGGGCCACAGGGCTAATGATCAGATTGGCCTCTCTTATGCCCCCTACCTTAAAAAATGCGAGAATCGCCCCTATTCTACACTTTACATCTGAAACGTCAATAACCTTATAATCAACTGCCACGACAAATAAATTCTTGAGCTACACAAGATTACTATCTGCTCTTGCTGCAAAAATTATGTCAGGAGTCAAGAGACGTTCAAAAAATGAGGCCCTGTCAGCATTTAAATATGGGTCATTTTTAAAAGGCACTTTGTGTGGACGACGGTCTAATCTACAAAGAGATCTGCAGATAGGCAATGTGAATGTATTGGTACACATCAGTTACTGTGATACCAGAATGGTATTTTCATGAAGGTTAAAGACATTGTTATCCAATCAGATGCTGGACAGGGGTCACATGGGTTCTGGGCATCCCTGGCAGCAGAGGGCAGAAGGCAGAGGTTACATTCTGGTGAGGATTTCAGCATCACAACGCACATGCAGACACACTACAAGCGATTTAGACACCAATAATCCTAACATGCCTTCGGACTGTGGCAGGAAGTGACTGAGGCATATGAAGAACATCACAGCTGTTTTGTTTATGTTCACTTTTCAACTACATCTACAAAATTATGACTCCTGACTTTCATCCGTAAATCCACCTGTATCACAAATGTATACTCTGCCAAAATCTGTTTGCCTTCACTCCTGGTTGCTGCAGCATTATGAGACCCAAGCTCTCATCCTGTCTTGCCTCAGGTCATGTTTGTGCTCGGTAAAATGAAGAGAGAGTGACATGAAAAGAGCACAAAAGAGCACATTCACTTACCAAATGTCTGCAAAATCCCCCCACCTGCTGCTCCTCATGGGGGTGTCGAAGCTTTGTCGTTTTTACTTGATCTTCTTTGTTCCGTGTGCAGAGACTCAAAGTACATTACATGTTCTGCTGCCCTGAGTGACCACCTGCATCCCACAATGCACCCTGATTTCCCTGCTCGCATGCTGCACCATTGAAAAGTCAAACTGACATCATAAGTAGACTCGTGCTGATACAATTAGGGCCCAAATTGACCACCTCTTTCAGCCTTTCCGTGAAAGATAAACTTCAACAGGCTTTGTTAAAGGGAAACAAAAATGAACGTCTTCCAAGGTAATAGATTTTATCGACCGGAGCATGACACGGTGAAATTTCAAATCGCGTTAATAAGCCAGTGCTGATAACTTCTTCATAATAGTGTTACAGTACTGGAGTTTAAATTAAAAAGAAAGATTAATAGTTTTAGGGGGATTCTCATTTGACTCAGTTGTTTGAAAGAGGTGCAGGAAGTAGTACAGAAAAGGGACAATATGTGCGGAGTTTAAAGACACAGGCGGGAGTTTGCACACTAATGGGGCAGGGGTGACATTATGCTCGTGCGAGGGGGTGACACCTTACACTTAACACGTCCCCTCCTTACACTTAACACGTCCTCTCCTTACACTTAACACATCCCCTCCTTACACTTAACACGTCCTCTCCTTACACTTAACACGTCCCCTCCTTACACTTAACACGTCCTCTCCTTACACTTAACACGTCCCCTCCTTACACTTAACACGTCCCCCTCCTTACACTTAACACGTCCCCTGCTTACACTTAACACGTCCCCTCCTTACACTTAACACATCTCCTCCTTACACTTAACACGTCCCCTCCTTACACTTAACACATCCCCTCCTTAATCTCTGTTTCAGGGAGAAAAAAGGACCTAGAATGGATTGTGTAGGTTCCTCACTACATTCACTTAGGTTTTAATATATTTTAATCAACCTCATTATCATAATGAGCAGTGTGTAGGACTTGGCTGAAAACATGTCAAAACATTCCTCATGATGGATTTTAGTTGCCACGATGAGACCAGAATGCACCCAGTGATAAATTACTTCACAGCACTGAGGCTGTATTTTTATATCTCATGAAGAAAGAAAGAAAAAGCCGAAGAATTTCCTCTCATCTCATTCAAATCCGGAGATAGGTATAGCATAGTCTGGGAATTAATCTGATCTGATAACCTGGCAATTCTGACAGGATTTTCTTTTGATTCGGAGAAAACAACAGACCGGAGGATATTATCCGACGGCAGCACAATAAAGCGTATTTGTCATGGTAGTTGACATCTGCCTCTAATATGATGTTTCCCGCCAGTCCTCTGATCTCCATCCGATATAAACATAAGCGTGACGTGCGTGGCAGATTTTTCTTTATCAAAAGTCTCTTATGATCTGTAGGGCGCCGAAAAATAAATAGAAAGAAAGTCATTGGGATGCAAGTAGCTATGAATCAAAATAATACTAAACAATCCAGGAAATGGATGCAGGCGTGCCGTTGGCCGTCACTCTCAATGTGCCACATGAGGCTTTTTCTGATTTGACTAAAGGAATTTTGCAGTATTGTGCAGTATTGTGCAGTATTGTGCTCCAGTGCTCCTTTAAAGTAAGAGTAAGATCCAGTACCTAAGATTGTGGACTTGGCCTCACCCTAATGATGTTTCCCGATTCATCCCAACAGTGATCCAACAGCCACTCCAAGCCTGAAATAAAGGTTTGTGAGACTTTTACTTACACAAAAATGTTCTGGGTGCAGAATAAATAAATGATTGGTTCAGAGATATAACCAATCAGATTGTAGAGGAGGTAAGTCTAAGCAACTAGAGGAGGAAGGACCAAGACATTCAGTTGCTTGGACCCACCTCCGTTACAATCTGATTGGTCATCTCTCTGAACCATCATTTTTCAAATCATTCTGCCCTCATAGCATTTTTATGTAATTAAAACTCCCATGAGTGAAACAAAGAAACTTACAAAGCAAGACAAAGCTAGTTTTCTGTTTGGCTTTTGTTGATATTCCAGTCTCCAATACTCCCCCATAGTTTGTTTTTCATCATACAAAAGCACTAATGTCACCTTTAAAGGGCATCTTGAGTCCCTCTGTGAAATTAAAAAAGGAAAAAAATATATATATTTTTTATAATATAATAGAGGAATGTTTGTGTAATATACTGAATTATTGAATGAGCTTTTTATTTCTTAAAAATATGAGTGCATTTGATCAAACCCATTTGAATTCAGTCCCTGAAGTGTTACTAATCAATACTACTAATCAATACTACAAGTATACTTCTGCATGAAATGTGAGTGTGGCATCACTCTGTATTTTGGACAAGATATGAATTCACAGTACAGCTCTTCATTTATTATACCGGCATTATTTTTTGTTTGTTTTATGGATCACGGCAGGAAAAATATTACCTTCTATGGTGAAACTGGTGAACGGATTCAATTCTTCTTCGAGATAGAAAATAGAAGAAATGATTCTGTTCACTGCGGGTGGTGTCGATAAGACCTCAAAGACTCTCCTTAATTAGGCCTCGTTTGGGAGACAATGTGCATAGCCGGCAAGTCGAGTCACATAGATGTTTGAGAGGTTTGCTGTAACGCTGCAATCAGTTCAAAATTAAGCTGTCAGGGTGCATATCCCACTTGACCTAAAAAAGGGGGAAAATGGTTGCTACTGGGCAATTATCCCCCAATTTCCGCTGATTCCTCGGTTAACGATTCTGTGCCTGCCACAGACTGGCTGATGTGCCCGTCGCAAACTTACACAGCCATCAATCAGCCGTCTCTGCACTGAGGCTGACATGGAGCCACGCAGTACAGCAGCGCCCAAGCCACAGGACCTGGGGCAGCAGGCAGCTTCTCCCAGGCATCTGACAGGCTCCAAGGGTCCCTCATGCAGCAATCATCCGAGGCACCCTGAGTCAATCATCCGAGGCACCCTTAGTCAATCATCCGAGGCACCCTGAGCCAATCATCCGAGGCACCCTTAGCCAATCATCTGAGGCACCTTGAGCCAATCATCCGAGGCACCCTGAGCCAATCATCCGAGGCACCCTGAGCCAATCATCCGAGGCACCCTTAGCCAATCATCCGAGGCACCCTGAGCCAATCATCCGAGGCACCCTGAGCCTTCCTTCAGAGGCTGAAAAACGCTATCGTGGGACTTCATCTGAGCTGCAGCAAGCAATGTTGTTATTGTTCTCAAAAGCTACGGTAAACAAATCCGGGGATAAAGCTTGCTAATAGAAGTAGCCGAATCTAAGCCTTTTTGAAAAGCGAAATGAGTGGAACTAAATAATAATAATACAATTAGATGCAATTAAATCAGAAGACATTTTTTCTTCAGCAGTGGCTATGGTAGGATGCTTAGCCATCGCCTCGGCCGTAGGCCAGAGACATAGCAGGGAACAATAGAGTAAATTTACACAAATGAGAATAAATGACAGTACTAAAACCACAATAACAATACTCAACCCTAAAACCCAACTTGAACGTAAACTGAAACTTAAATAAAAATGAAGGCAACCAAAAAATAAACAATCAAAATGATAGTGACAGCCAGCCCACCTGCTCTTGAAGAATGCTTCACCCAGATAAACTGTTCAGGAGGCCCCATCGGTGTCACGTGTCAGGTGACATTCTGCTCCATTTGTCCTGCACCCAAACTCCACCCCTAGCCATCATCAGATCCTCTAACCCACATTAAGTGCTTACTATGCTTAGCTAGTGCCTCCTGGCACCATGCTGTCCTCTATAGTTCTTCCAATCCCCAGAAGTCCTTCCAGGTCAGAGGGGTGAGGAGGAAAGTGCCCAAACACAAAGAGACGACTTTGCCTCCGGCTCCCTTGCAGTAACTACGGCTGACAGAGCTGTAAAGCACCTCAGACTAATTCTGCTGTGAAGGCATGATCTTCTCATTATTTATGCTACCATAGCTGTGGAGTCATTCCTTCTACATCGTCAGCTTCTATATGATCCCCTTCGACCCCTCTTTCCTGCTAATGTACAGTACAAGTCAAAAGTTTGGACACGCTAAGAGTGATAGTGTCGCTTCACATGACCTGGCAACCTGACCTAAACACAATAGAAATGGTTTTGGAGGAGTTTGACCCGAGATTGAAGGAAAAGCGCCCAATGAGTTTTCAGAACAGTAGGGTCAGCCAGTCCCTGAAGCAACTGGGGTTAAGGTCCTTGCTCGAGGGCCCAGTGGAGGCATCACTCTGATGACCCTGGGATTCGAACCAGCAACCTTCTGAGCCCCAACTCACAGAGGTGCCCCCCAGCATATAATTTTTTTTATACTTTTTTGGTCAGTGCATACTCCATATATGTTATATTATAGTTTTGATGTCTTTATAATTATTCTTTATAATTAAAATGTAGAGAATAGTACAAATATACCTTTTTATATGTAGCTGAGTCCAGACTTTTGACTGGTATTGTATGTAATTTGCAACACAATATTTTGTCTGACATGGTTCCATAGGAACTGTAAACAGAGTATATTGCCCAAGGCAGAAGGATGCACGGGCTCTGGAGTGGAAGGCTTGTATTGCAAATTGGGTCTAATACAGGCGATGATTCATCTACCAACTTTCAACATGCTGTCAAGTCAATCTAATTTTAACAAACTTAAAACAAAAACTTCTCCAGACGCATTTCTTCGGCTAAAGCACTTGGCAAAAGTTTGACACAAGTCAGACATGGAAACCATGCAGAGAGATATGCATATCTGAGGAATATTCACGTCAATGTACGATGCCATGACAGATTAATGAATTCCCAGCATACAATAGCACATTGCTCATTTTCTCTGGATCACGGTGAAACAGGGATGGTTCAGGTTGCTCTTCTGCAGCAAACAGATGCTCTTCTTGGTAGGACATTTGATTATATTCCTCTGCATAGCTGAGTCTCCAGTAGCTGTCAACTCAAAGATAATTTCAGGTTTTTTTTTTGCCTTTTTCCCCACCATGTGGCATTTCAGGAGCTCAGCTACTAGCTGGATAGGCTAATGCTTTAGCCAGCAGGACATCACAAGATGCTCATTAGTGAGCAACAGGCCCCAATTGGACAAAATCTGAATTTAAACCCTACTATGCCTCCCATAATATTCTATCACATTCTATACCAGCTCTTTCTGCTCATATAATCCCACCTTCTTGTAACCACCCGTGTGACAGGGGCCTTTTCGCAAGCTGGGACCACACTAGGTGATGTAATGTTTGCAGTATGGAGCAATGGGGGGGTGGATGGCAGAGGGATAAGCAGCTTTCGAAACCCCCAGAGAGGTACCAAGAGACAAACCTGGAAAATCGCTACTAAAATGTCACCCCTCCGGGGCCCCGGCCACAGTACATTAAGGTCATGTGATGAGCGGCATGCCATCGTGTCACCGCCGGTGGTCTCAGTGGCCCCCACGCCACAGGTATCTCAGCCCCCGTTGGACGAAGCTGGACGCCATAGCAACGCAAGCCCTGCTGAACAGCCTGCCTTCGTCCCTAAACCATTTCACAACTTCCAGCATTTGTCTCTGCCCCAGAGGACCACGACTCTGTTTGTATGCTGGCTTTCATTCCGACCTAGTCCCTGCTATTAATTGCTTTTTTTTAAGTCGCTGGTCTTCTGTATTGTTCATATCCAGAGATTCCCTCAACATCAGTCAGGTAAAGATGCAGTATAACAGTCATGTGCATACGATACTTAAATGTATTTAATCATCTGTGGCATAAGAATTTCAGTGTGTTCCCCAGAAACTTGAAATTATATACCATTACAGGATGATACATGAAAATTATGCAATTTTGATTCAGCAAAGGTCTATATGTACGCTGCCCTTCAGGAAGTCTTACCCATCAGCCATCAACCTTTGAGCCAATCAGATATGAGGTAAAATTATAATGCCAATTTGAATGGCCTACTTATACCTCCGCTTAATCTTCTGCCTTCTCCTCTCTACTTACAGGGATGGCTGACTCACCCGAATCTCCTACCAAGGGCCCCAGCTGGGCATCAGCCTGTTCCCGACACTTGCGGAGTCGCCGTGGAGATGCAACGCTTCCTTTGGCCGCCTCACACTCCGCACACCGAGTTCCGTTCGTATCCACGGCGACGGGCACACACCTG
This sequence comes from Cryptomyrus ogoouensis, assembly GCA_025773925.1. NCBI lineage: Eukaryota > Metazoa > Chordata > Actinopteri > Osteoglossiformes > Mormyridae > Cryptomyrus > Cryptomyrus ogoouensis. The sequence continues at coordinate 8,870,901 of JAOYFF010000045.1, read as the reverse complement.
AAATACCAGCGTGCGGCTATGGATGCCTGCTTCCATTCAAGCATGGTGCCTTGCCTTGTTCTCGCGTTCCCCTGTAGACTTCTACCAAGACAAAGACAGCCATGAGTACTTCTGAAAGATCCCAATTAGAGGGAACGTTTGTATGGAGGGGGGGGGGGGGGGGCAGACATTCTCCTCTCCACTTCAAAATGCTTAACGAAAGCAAAAGACAGTAGGAACAATCAACCTTGGGTCTTGAATCGAGGAGGAAACAGTCAAGGTCAAACACCCTGGGTGTGGGATAAGGTGAGCTAGGTGATTTTACATCAACAGAATCAGAAATGTTGGGGAGGCACGGTGGCGCAGTGGTTAGCAGGGTGGCGCAGTGGTTAGCAGGGTGGTGCAGTGGTTAGAATAGGGGCGCAGTGGTTAGCAGGGTGGCGCAGTGGTTAGCACTGCTACCTCACACCTCCGGGACCCGGGTTCGAGTCTTGCCTGGGTTACATGTGTGTGCAGTTTGCATGTTCTCCCTGTGTCGTTGTGGGGTTTTCTCCGGTTCCCCCCACAGTCCAAAGGCATACTGAGGCTAATTGGAGTTAATAAATTGCCTGTGTGTGTGTGTGTGTGTGTGTGTGTGTGTGTGTGAGTGACTGGTGTGTGAGTGTGTCCTGCGATGGGCTGGCCCCCCATCCTAGGTTGTTCCCTGCCTTGTGCCCATAGCTTCCGGGATAGGCTCCAGACCCCCCACGACCCAGAAGGATAAGCGGTTTGGAAAATGGATGGATGGAAAATCGGCAAAGCACACCCAAATCTCCCAGACTTTCCTTTAATGTTTCGGAGCCTCCATCTGACAATCAAACTGCAATGGGCGTGTATGCAAAGACAAAACCAGTGCAGGGAACAATCTCTTCTGGCAGACTCACTACGAGTGCTAATACAAATGGCAAAATTAATATCTTAATCTCACAGCGAGAAGCATGAATGAAAACTCAAAATGCTAAGGAAACATACCAGTACCAGTCAAAAGCTTGAACACACCTATTTATAAAAGGTTTAATTGTACTATTCTCTACATTTGAACTGATTAAATTGGAAGTGCAAGATTTGCATGGCAAGTCCAGGTCGCTGACGATCACGTGGAATTTTTCAGAACAACCATCCCCTCCCCAGTAAATTTAAGCGAGCGGAACTACCCCGGTCAAAAGTCTGTGCGTTGGGTAAGTAGATGGGGAAGATGGATGGATGGATGTTCTAAATTTAAAAATGAAATACTGTTGCATCACTACCAAGCTGCCCTTCTTGTCTGGCCGTATTCACCCTAAAAAACAGCCTCCTGTGAAAGTCACAGCTCCGTGGCCCCGTTTCAGTTCGTCGCGCTCTAGCCGGCAGCGCTCCCCCCGCGCACTGTGCTCCCTTACCCCCCCATGTCCGTAACCTTGCAAGTGGATACCTGGCCGGCCCCCGGCAGCACAGCACAGCCAGCTCCCCCCTCCCACCCTAGGTAGGCTGGACGCACAGCTCTTTGTCACGGCTGCGGTAATGGCTGCAAGTATCCAACAGCCATCATTACCATGCAGTCAGGAGGCCCTTTGAGAATATTACGCTGCACACAGAAAATGACTTTAAAATCTCCCGGGTTTTCCGGATCCGCGTTCATCACTCATAGCCGAGGGTGTGATCGAGAGCCGGAGTGACTGACCTGGAAAAGCGCTTTAAAGGAACATAGCAAGCATGTCATTTTCCTAAGTGCGGGAAAGACCCGGTCACCCCGCCATCCCGTGGTGGCCCGGCGCAGAATGATGTTTTCTTTTATTTAGAGTCGTGACACTTATAACCGGTGACACACCGCACACGACCACATCCAGACGCTCTGCACGCCGGGGGGACGCAGGGGGCGGAATCGCACGACTTAATTGCCGCGGCTGAAAATCCATCCACCTCAAAACTGAATTACGGCCAATTTCACAAATTACCACACGTCATGTAAAACCATAAAATATGATTATTTTGCTCGCACCTGGCAGCCCAAGTCCAAAGGACAGCATTGTTAGATCATCCTGTCACCAACGCCCCCCCCCGACACACAGTGCCCCGAAATATCGCTACCCGATCTCTCGTTCCTCTGTCTGGCCCCTGCGCTCACTATCGATCCTCGCCGGTGTCCCTGCTCTTTTTTTAAAGCCACCGCGGCCACCTAGCTCTACCCCCCTACCCTCCCCGGCGCTCCTGCTCTCTCTCTCTATGCACCCTGGGGTCCCTGCTCTGTCTCTCT
>JAOYFF010000045.1:8853940-8864968 GCA_025773925.1 Cryptomyrus ogoouensis | reverse complement strand
CCTGTAGGATGCTGGGCCCCTTTAATCTGCCAGGGTATCCATGCCCCTACTGTGGTCCCTGTAGGATGCTGGGCCCCCTGAATCTGCCAGGGTATCCATGCCCCTACTGTACCCCAGCTTGGATTGACCCACAACACGTTTTTCGCCACAAAAAAAGTAGCTTTAACCCTAACCCACTCCTGGACTGTACCTCCTTCCCAAGAGCACGGGGGCAGCACTTTCAAAGAGCTCTGCGATTCCTCCCGATGCTTCACTCTCATTGTGAGTAAAAGCACCCAAAGACCAGCTCCACATCCCCCCCCCCCAACTGTCTTCCGCTGTAGACCCGCCCTCGGTCCTCCTGTCCTCCTGTGACATCTCGGTCTTGTGATGGGATTATGTAAAAAAATACAAAGCAGATGGATGCAGGGCTGAATCGGAGGGAGTAGATGAGAGGGAGACAGGGAGATTTAGAGCTATGAAAGGCAAACAGATTTCAAGAGAGGTCACATTCATTAACCATTCAAGAAACCGAAACTCTCCAAAGGCATTACTTAAGGAAAAGTAACTGCACACATCACCTGATCTCTGTTAAAGGAGTAACTGGCCTTTGGGGTTTTACTTAAAGAAAAATTCTGTTTATGTAACGTATAGTTCAGTGGGTTGATGGCTCAAGGCCCCTGATTGGCCCATTAAAGTCAGGTGAGTAAAACAACTGCCATCTGGCCAATCACGTTGCACCACACCCAGCCTTGGGCCTGTAGGATTTTGACCCTCTTAGTAATGAAGATGTCGCACACGAGTGCATTTCACCTGCCACTTACCTGCTTTAATCAAGGACACAGTGCACGCCTGTTTTGTTTTTCTTTGATCGTAATGAATTATAGCTACAGGATGAATCATGTGTGGAATCGGGGAAGGAGGGGACTGGAGGGGGGGGGGGCAGCTACAGAAGAGGGCATCCAGTGTCGCGCGACACTGCGCAGACGTAGCCGTGCGCACGCCCCCACAGAACAAGGCGGCGGCGGCTGACGTAAGTGTGGCTGCGCAAACCCCGGCGGGCCGGCCGTCACCGGTGCAGACGAGAGAGACGGAAGCATCCAGAAGGTTTACAGCCTCTCGCGCACCGGAGACAGAGACAGGGGGAACATGTGGGCACAGTGTCGCAGTAATGTCTCCTAGTTATATAAACCACGATAAAATGGGCGTGGCATAGAGCAGGAAGGACGCAAACGTAATCTGACGCCGAAGTCGTACACCCGACATCGAGGCTACTTCTGAAATTAATCCTGTGACCTTCTGGTGATGTTTCAAGCTTATCTGTTAATAAGTCTAAGGATGGATACAGGAAGCTGCAGCAAATCCCTTAATTTTTGTAAGCGCATTGTAGATTGGGGTAAATCTCATGGGCTAAATAAAATTTGCACACTGGCATTAACATGAATTTAGTTTAATTGTATTCAGATGTGCAGGTGTCTGAAATTGAATGAAATTGCTTCATACTGATGCGGTTGGGGGGGGGGGTTGATCCTCGGTGCGAGGTGTCTGCTGTTCCTAAAGGGATCAGCATCCCCTTCCACATCTTGCCCCAACCCCCCCATCCGGGGAAGCAGCTGGACTCGCTCACCAGTGTCTCACCTCCAGCTGTTCCTCAGTTTGACTGGGCCGATCGGGGGTGGGGAGCGATGTGGAGGCGGCAGGGGTGTGCGAGGTGGGGTGTCGAGCACGAATCGCGCGGAGTCGCTGGAGCATGCGGAAATCAAGTTAAGACTGTCAACGCCGTGGCGGTAGGTGCCCGGGGTGGGAAGGTGTTACACGGCATTATGATGTATGAGGCTTATAAAGGTGCATAAAACGATAAACGGTAATAAATTACAAGCCCATAAGTCGCCCACTGCTATTTTACTGTTTCGGTCTCATTACAGTTGAATACTCCATTTGGTTTATAGTGGCGGAGAACTACTGAATGCTGTCTCGGCAGTCCGTGAGCACCCCCCACCCCCCCACAGCGCTGTGGTCCACGCTGCATCTTCCCATCACCCTCCAGCTGGGGGCTGCCTGACCCCCTCTCCTACCACTGACGGGCGAGCCTAAAGTCTGTCCCTTCGCGGCAAAATCAAACCGTCGCTTCACAGCCTTACGAGGCGCATAGGAAGGGCAGATCAGGAACGTTTGTACGTGGACGCTAAACACTATACAACCAGACTATTCTGATATGAGCATTTACAGTTTTATAGACATATCCATCCATCCATCCAACTATCAATCCATCATCCATCCATCCATCCATCCATCCATCCAACTATCCATCCATCCATCCATCCAGCAATGAATGATGTACATTACGTTACATTAATCATTACGAATCTGTGAACTATCCCAGAAATCATTGGGCCTAAGGTAGCCTGTATAGGATGCCAGTCTGTCACATATGTATTTTTATTTACTTTCCAACAACACAGTGTTATGAAGGCTGCTGCTGCATTAAGCACACTACCGCACCACATCCTCTGCCACGGAAAAGTTATTATTGTGATTATTTCTCAGCCGAACTCCACACAATGTATCCCAAAGTAATTCAATTGCACACCAACAGCCATTTATAGAAGTTGGATATTGTACTGCGTAGGTAATGTGTCCTGGGAGGGGTGGGCCGCCGCGAGTCGAGCGGGACTACGAGCGCGACATCGGGGCGGCGGATAAACAAGCATCGATGTTGGCTGGCCCCCGCGAAGCGGTATCCAATGGCAACCAATTACGTGCCACGGGGTCAATCGACACCTTGCAGCCGACTCCGCCATTCCCTCTACCAGCCTGTCTGGGCTGTGTAACCTCTTCACCGGGGGGGGGACAGAAGACAACGGCTCCTGAGTGCCCAAAGGATGTCAGACTCACTTTCGGCACCTCGCCGCTAACAAGGTTATAATGCCGATGGGCACTGATGACTCATAACCTCAATGGACTGGTTGAGTTGTGACAGTGGGAACACTGGTTTTGGGTGTTGGGAGATGAGTGATGGCACTGAAGGTCCCCACCCCTTTCCTACCTCATCCCTGTTTGATCTCTCGATGACAGGAATCGGTGACGTTGCCCCATCGGCTGTCGTGTAGAGTAAGTTCTCCGTCTTTCACAACTCTTTTATGGGTGATTAATATTATATATTTTTATTTACGTTTGTTTGTTAATTGATTAATCTGCCAAGTGTTATCCCTGTGATGGCTGCAGAGGGGATCGAGGCCGAGAGGGACACAGACCCACACACCGGCCTGCCCCCCTCCCCCTTACGTTTGCCGCGCTGAAGAGCCCAGCTTTCAGCCCCTAAGACTAACACTGCTGAAGCCAGCTGGGTGTCATGGCGACAGAGATCCACAGTAAAAGGCACCTCGAGCCCCTCCCCCAGCAAGACGCCCCATAGAAGGAGCTCTCACAGTAGCACCCAAAGTGCATCCTGGGATTTTTTTCTAACATTGTTATATATTCTGATGGTACAGACACAGAGGCAAACCTGTCGGGTTGTGAACTGGGATCCAGTGCTTCCAGCTCCCGTTTACCATCCCCACACGAGAGTGCGTGTCTCGGGACCAGAAATCCCAGTCCAATTCTAAAGCTTCTGGCTGTAAGAGTGAGCTTCAGATGCTCATCACTTTCCCGTCCCAGCTTGGGCACGAGATGAAGAAGTGCTTCTATGGGATCTGCTTAGCAGGGGATAACCTTCTCTCAAGCTGGTAACGTCGATAAACCTGATCACTTCTTAAAGATGTCACAGGGGACCTAAGACCATTTTTTACAGACAAATCAGTTCAAATAAAACAAGCCATTCAATTATATATAAACATCCATCTATTCATTCGACATACATTCCCATTCATCCAATATAGCTCTTGATAATGTATTCCATGGAGCATAAGGGTACACGCTGGTTAGCAGTTAAAACATTTCAGTAACATTTTACTTGATGTCACAAATACTTCTACTGAAGTACAAATCATGAACGAAACATGAATATTTGCTAGAGATAAAGGATACGTCACGATTCGTTAGAGATCAGTATTTCACTTGTGTTATTCATGACTTGTTCCTTCAATAGTTCCTTAGTAGTTCCTTCAGCAGTTCAAAAAGGTTTACAGAAATGACAGATGTAAGAAATATAGTAACTGTTTGAGATAAAACAAGTCACTATTCATTAATGATCAGTATATAAAAAGACTGACCAAGTTTGCGGCTAATTAATACATAAGTAACAGTATAATACTGTTATTTGTGCCTCGTTAAGTAAAGTGTCACCAAAATTTCTATAGTAATTTTTTGTACATCTTCCAACTCCCTTCTTGACAGACAATCTGCAAGGAAATAAGCTTTCACTATAGCTACATTTTCAAAATCGCTCTCAGAATTGCTCAACAATTGGACGATCATTCACATAGCATGCTGTTAGAGTGCTGTATGTCTTTTAGAGATGAAAAATAAGAAGGTAGTACTAACTTGCAGATTCCCCTTGAAATAACATCCAGTGATTTCTGGAAAAGGAACACTGCACTTCAAGAAGAGTGTATCCAACTGTAGGGTACAGCAGTTGTACCTAGTCCCTGCAGTTGTTGGACGCTGTGCAGGCCTCTACCTCATGTCATCTTACACTGTTCCTACTTAGTATTTAAGCTGCCCCATGTGACCTGGTCAACTTGGCAGCCAACAGTGTGTCACATGACAAGATGGCCGCCCCAGGAACTGCCAGGTGATGACAGAGACGGAGCAAAGCATCAGAATCAATAACGTTTTTACATAGTGATGCATGCTAAGTGGTCTTTGTGGGTTTCCTATAATAGCAATGTCAGACCCTGCAGTCAATTCAAGTTAGTAATAGTCATCAGTTTTAAATTAGAAGGGATTGTAGGTGTTGGAGGCTTATGTAGGCTTCTGCTTTACAATGCCAGCAACTTCATCACCACTCGGGCCTAATCTGTATCCTAGTTGGAAAAATTCCCATCGTAACTGAATCTCGATTGTGCAGGACAAGCCAAATATGGGCTGATGCAGAGTCTGCAAGCCGTGACCGGAGAACCGGAGAACAAGCACTACACGCCCCCTTTTGTGAACCAATTCCACCTGCCCTTAGGCACCTCCTGAGTACCCTGGTGGGATATGGGCGCCCCCCCGGCTTTCAAAAGTTAAGTGAATGGGGAAGGAATGAAGGGCTTGTCAGTCTGCCCCCCCCCCCCCCGCCCCCAGGCACCCACACAGAGCTGCGTGGTGGAGGTAACAGTGGCCAGATGCCCAGGCACTGTGTGAGCAAAGCCTCATAAGAACTATATGAAACAACGACGTGTGAGTAGAACTCGTAAAGGTAAACTAAGAAAAATAGGAACATTTCGTGAAATCTAAACATATCTCTCCATAGAAGGAGAGGCTGGAAGATAGTTCTGCATGAGATATCATTGCTATTTAGGTCACTGACTAATCTGTGTGAGTACGTAGACATAGGAGGCAGGCTTTATTCGTGACAGGTATAAGAATTACAGATTTCAGACTATACTTTTTGAAAAAACTTAGATACTTTGCAAAACATGCACAACTTCAGGTTCTTTTGATTTCTCAGTCTGGAATGGCTAATTTATCCAGTGTCACACTTGGAGGTGAGCGCTCAATCCACTGGTAGACCTCTAGGTGCCCAGTCGATGGCAGAGGTTCGTGGAGAGTGTAGAGAATGAGAGGAATTTGGCCAATTTGTATTCTCTGAATCTGCTCGACCCTATCTGCTGACACGGCACATCAGAGATCAAACATTGCTCCCCAAGGCAACTTAATTTGACTGAAGGACCCTCGTGCTTCTACAGTTTACCCTTATTAGAGTTAAATGTTCAACGATGTGAATGGAATCAACTGGGATTTTCTAACAATATTCTCGCATGTCTCATTGCAAAGAAAAAGTTCCGAAATCTTCAAAGAGCCGTGTTTTGATTCTGTACTGTACCTTTAGTGGTTAAATTAGTGCAAAATTTACCCACTAATTGGATTCCCTTTTGATGTGTAGTTCAGATATTGAATTATTGATGTAATTATCCAATCTACAAATCACTGACCCAGCTCGACTCCAGAAAATAAGTGTTAGGGAACAGAAAACTATACCGTAGGACTCTGAGCATCGGTCATTTGGGGTACAGCTCACTATTCAGACAGGAACTGAACAGACGCAGAACCGTCTGATGGTCAGCAGCTCAGTGTCAACAAAACCCTAAAGAAATCCCCATCTACCAAGAACCACACAGTAATAAACACATCTTTCACCTTTCTTAAATGATTAGCCTACCCTCCGCCACAACAGGGGGTTGTGAGTTTCTTTGTAGGATTTCAGTGGCCATTGGGTGGTTCTGCAATTAAGCAGAATTAAGAGTCGGGAACTTGATGTGGCCATACTTATTACATACAAACAGATTTGCCACAGTAATGACGACGGATTATTTCTGCATATAATGACATCAAGTTGATTTATTGAGACTTGAGTTCCTTTCCAGCGGAAAGGGCACTTCTGTGCATTCCTGGCTCCCCTTTCGTCTTCCACCATCTTGGGCTGGCAGCGACACACACATCGAGTGGGAACCGGCCCAGGCAGATGATATTAACATTGGCCTTGTTTAAGGAGTGCAGGTGGGGAGCCTGACAGCTCTGGTATTTGTCACCCTCCAGACACTTGACTGTAGAACAACCGCGGGAAACCCTCTGATTGGGAACGAGCAATTCGTCATGTCAGAGGAATGTAAATATTTCCTTTGTGCCGAGCGGCCGTCTCGCGGGCCTGCGCGGCGCTGCATAGGCATCATTCTGCATTTCACACTCCGACCCAGCCGGAAGAGCCCGGAAGCTGCACTGCCTTACTCGCAGCTGATGGAGGGACGACAGACCATGACATGAAAGCTCGGGGGTGACCGAAGAAGATGTCGACAGCTCATGAGGCAGGTAGATCAACGTCTTGAACATCTCCAGGGTGCCAGTCTTTGAAGGGAGTCACTCATCGTTTTACGACCACATCTCTCAATCTGTCCAACTTGACACGAGCTCCATGGAACATGCACAGACTAAACATCAAACATAACAACAACTTTTTTCCCCTAACAAGTGCTGAACTCTTAGCAAGTGAAGGTCATTTCCTGCAGAGAACAACCCAGGCCAAAGAATATCAGCTATATTCAAAGACATAATGAACAGCTTGATTCCTGAGAAACACGATCTCCAGCCAGACCGAGTGAGGACCTCCTGCTGCAGGTGGCCTACCCAGGGTTTCTTGTAACCTAAGCCTACATTTACTCAATGACCTCTAGCTACAAAGAGTGTTCTCAAGGCTAATGCTAACATACAGGGAAGAAACAGCTGAAGAAGGCTACTTTTAGGATGAAATAAGAAGTTTGTGGTCGAGAACCTTCAGCTGCACAAACCGAGACACTGCACATGTGCCTTTGTGTCTCCCATAGCAACGGTGAGATCATCGCTGTTTCTCAACACCTGTGGGGTCCGCAGGTGGCAAAGGACTGTCTGACCTTGAAGGGGGGGGGGGGATCTCCACCACAGCCTAGCTCTGCAATCACACACAACTTGGACAAACACCAAAATCCTAGAGCAAAACTATCCACAGGACATGAAAACCTACGCCACATCCAAATCATGCTGGCCCAGAGATCTCTGATCAGGATATATTTATATTTGTAACCCACTTGCACTGACGTCATGCTCCTGAATTACTGTGCATTGTGTAACCCTGAGAAAACAGCCAGGCTTACTAAAAGACAGAACCGGAAGTAAGGGAAATATCTGAATTTATATCACTTTGAGTAATAAAATGACTAAGATTCACATGCATACAACTTCCAAAAAAAGTTACGCTAATGGCTCTCATTCTTGAGTGAAGTTTGGTGAACGGGTATTTCCCCCAAAAATCCAGGTGTCTCTCTTCATAGTCGGCGAAGTCAAGCCGCTTTTACCCAGATGCCCCTCGCCTAAAATCAGTGATGTTAATTTGAGCGATGAAACGTCTGTCCTTCTGAATGGACCCTTGGGCCTTTCCCATCAAAGCCACACACAGAAATATGACTGGACAGCAGGGCCACTGGCACGCGTGCCAGCTGCCCCCCTCCCGGGCCCCCATGTGCCGCCTGACGGATGGGGCATCAGAACAAGCTGCACGCTGCGTGTGGCCTCGTTCGTCATGGTGCCGAGTAGAACCACCTAAAGCTAGCATGCGGCATAGAGGAGATGTGGGCCCACAACTGACATCACCAACTGGGTCTTTAAAGCCAAATTGTGCGCCCAACCCATTAGCCATCTTAACGGGGATTTCTCCATCGTTACCAGGGGAGGGGTTATATTCTCTGGGGCACTGCTCAAGAAGTCGCTCGCTCCCAGCGCAGTGACTGTTTTTAGCCAACAGGAGGCTTCCCACTTTTCAGGGGCCTCACGCAGATGCGTGTTTCCACTGGTGCTGAACACCTCCGCTAATGCTAGCACACAGCCTCAAAGAAATTCCTCTATTCAGAGCAATGTTTTTTTTTAATTATTTCTGAGGATATACATTTTGTTCATTGGTAACCCTGCAGAGTAGCTGAGTCCAGCCAGTGAATCTCGTCCTTGTCCGAATGGCCAACTTTGGTCAGCTGCCTGGAGTGAGACAAGTCTGTTCGAGACAAGTCTGCACGCACATGCGCACGCATTTACATGTTATGTGATGGTTCTACTGCCTTTTAAACAGTCTGCAGGGTTTGCAAAACTACCCCAACCTTTTGATGTAGCAAATGTTAGGTTTATAATGGAATAATACAGATTCGCTGTAAGATTTCTCACGTGAGCGCGGGTCTGAAAGTGAGAGCGTCACGCCGGATGTGAGGCAGCTGGCAGCCCTGCTTTGTTTTGTTCCTATCAAGGACATTCAGAGGGAAAACAAAACTGCAGCCGTAGCCACAACTTTCCATTTGATGCATCGGCCTCCTGTCTATGGCCACTTCCTGTTAGCACTGGGACGTCCGCTCAACATAACCAGGAAGGTGAGAGCCTGGGTGTCAATCACCTTCTGGCAAAATTCAAGCTATTAGTGTTGCAGAGGAGAGGGAAACAGAGTGAGCCAGAATTTGGCCGTGATCCTTCGTATTAGAAGCGGGATTCGGCGCAAATTGACCTCTTACCCATTGTACACTGAAGGTTCATAAAAATATGGTGGCCCAGCTTCCGTGGATCCATTTAGCCTTTATAGCTCTCCAATGACCCGCTTCTGTGCCACTCACATAAAGCGTGACGCTAATTCACTGACGCGGCAATTACACGCCTTGTTTCCCTTGAGGGCGGCTGGCCACGTGCCGGATCGTTATCGCGTTTGCAGACCAGGTAAAGCCCATAGCCAGGCTTAATTAGGCCGCTTCAGGGAATCGCCCTTTATCTCTGCAGGATATGCCGCTTCTCCCGTTTGCCGCTCAGTCCGCAGCAGTTTCTGGTAATTTGGAGAGAAAGCTCTCTAATTGTTCGGGGATTGTTTGTTAATTGTCGAATCCTCGACGGCCGCCTCGTGTTTTTCTCTAAAAGGTCGGCCCCGTTTTGTGGTCCTGCCACGCTCCACGGCCCCCTTTGAACCTCCTCGCCCAGCGCGACCCGACTTCATTGCCACAGGTGGCCCCCATTCAGTGACCATGTGACCACGCAGGCCGCTGAAGTCACCGCTAAACGCAGCAACGGGCCGTCTGCTGATAAACAAACCCCACACCTGTATGCTCAAAGCACAGGAAGCCGTAGTTATGATTAACCAGCTGGTGATTTGGGTCAGTGCAGCTGCAACCGCACCAGTTATTCTCCCCTTCATGAAACAGGACAGATACCATATGTGATCCCGCCAGACTTTTAAACGAAATCTTACCTCATTTTAAATTACAGATAGTGTTTAGGCAGAAATACTGAGAAAAACCTGTTTTATTGCAATTTTTTTATTCTGTAACTGATTACCTAATAAATGTTACATCACGGCAGATTTTTGATAATAAGAGAATATGAACTGATCCTGATCAAGATTATATATATATATATTACTCTATACTTTCAGATAAGCCGACTGACACCAACCAATTGTCTTACCTGCAAACAACGGTCCTCTACAATTAATTTATACGGCGCTTTTATCCAAAGCAGCATACATTTGAAAGCAGGGGCACACAGTCCCTGGAGCGATTGGCAGTTAAGGGCCTCGCTCAGGGCGGAGACTGCGGACGGAAGAGCGTGAGACAGCGACTGTCTGATCACAGGCCCAGCATCCTCAGCGTTAACCCTAACCAGCGTTACTCACAAGAACCTGCTCAGGGGGAAGAGCCACGGGAAGGTGGTGAGCGTCGTGTGTCTGCTTCACCACACACACACAAGAAAACTGTACTCATATCTCTGTGGGGACCGTCCATTAATTTCTCTATGGACAACACCCTAATCCCAACAATAAAAACCTTAACCCCCACCCAGCCCTAACCTTAACCATAAGTAACCAAACAAAATACAAGACGTTTAGCATTTTTTCTTGTTGCATTCACAGATTTTTATAAAATGGAATTTCCCTATAGAAATGAATGGGTTGTCGCCATGAAGATACGGATACTTCGACTGAGCGCGTGTGGTCCAGGTATACATTATGAATGAAAGTTACATTTACATAGTGCTTTTTCAAGCACTCAAAGTGCTTTACAGAACCTATGGGGAGCCACTTCAGCCGCCACCATGGTGTAGCCCCCACCTGGAGCATGTGACAGCAGCCATTCCGTGCCAGTTCACTCACTAAACAGTAACTAAGGTGGTGAAGGGGCAGGAGAGAATTCACCAGTTAGATACAGGGGATGATTAGGAGGCCAGATTTCATAGGGCCACAGTGGGCAATTTTAGCCAGGACATCAGGGTACCACTCTGTTTTGACCTTTTATGACCTCAGAGAGTCAGGAACTCGGTTTTACGTCTCATCCAAAGGACAGTGCCATTTTTATAGCACAGCATCCCCATCACTGCACTGGGGCACTGGAATCCACATGGACCACAGGATGGGCT
>JAOYFF010000045.1:8829605-8853840 GCA_025773925.1 Cryptomyrus ogoouensis | reverse complement strand
AACCTGTTGGCCACAGTGTCCCCATCACTGCACTGGGATCCACACTGACCACAGGATGGGCTAACCTGTTGGCCACAGTGTCCCCATCACTGCACTGGGATCCACACTGACCACAGGATGGGCTAACCTGTTGGCCACACCTACACCTCATCCAGCAGCAACCCAGCTGTCCTTGTTGGTTCATACCAAACAGAACAGAAGACTCTGGGCATTTTAGTGTTTTGATTTCAGTATAAAATCGAGGTTTACATTGTGGAACTGAAAAAATGTCCCCACAAGGTGAAAAGTTACATGTTTTCAGCATATTGTGGGGAAACCTGGTCCCCGTAATGTAAAAATCGCAAAAACACACAGACAGGCACAGACAGACTCAGACTCAGGTGTCAGTCGAAAGAGAGACGTCTGTGTCAGGGAACGGCTGAGCAGGACAAGGGGAACCTGCCATTGAGCTGAATGGGAAAATCAATGCTGTAGCCTTGTATTAATTACACATCCGCAGCAACAGCTATGGGATCACATGGGGAGGGGGGGACCCAAAACGTGGGAGATGATCTGTACCACCATATGGGAAACCTCGTCACTGCTTAGACTGGATCAATGCACAGGGTCGGACGTGCTTGTTCATTTCTGGGGGCGGGACTCTTGTGGCCCCTCCCCCTCCAACCCCACACAGGGAGGATACACCTCACTCTTGGCACGGAAGCCATTGGTTTACAGGAGGGCTTGTCTATAAGTGACGGCTCAAAAATCTAATTGTGTAGAGGCCTCAATCATGGGCTATATAAAAATAACAGGCTTTCCCTGAGATAGCTCTGCGTGTGCGTGTGTGCCAGTGGAAAACTCTGAGAGTCTTGAAAACCCCCAAAGGTGAGGGAGATAGAAAACTTAAGAGAGAGTGATAGGGACTCCCAGCACCTAAAACGCGCACTTTGGGAGAAAGCCAGCCATCTGTGTGTCATCTAGTTGACTGGCTTTTTTCGTAGCTGTCCGGCACTAATACTGCATTATGCGAAATGGTGAATCTGTCGCCGCTGTCTTCGGAGGTCAGTTCTGGGCTTTGATGCATGTCTGATGCCTGAGGAAATCACTTCCTTTGGTTTAATACCCAAATCCTTATTTTCATATGACCATAGGAGTATGTCAGTGAAGAGACATAGGCGACTTGCATGTAGCAATTACCATACTGCCTCACTAAAATAAGCATTAAAAAAACATAGACATTCAGTGAAATGCAAGTTGGCTTTGGAGTATGAAATGTTATCAGCTGAAGTCATGTTTGGTAAAAAAGGTGTCTCCCAATTCGGTCTGTGGGAAGTGGCGGACAATCCACATTTTTCGTACCTACCGGGAGCTGGGAGGGAGCAAAAATGTGGACTGTCTGATAGGGAGCTGGAATGGAGCAAAAATGTGGACTGTGACAGGGAGCTGGGAGGGAGCAAAAATGTGGACTGTCTGATAGGGAGCTGGGAGGGAGCAAAAATGTGGACTGTCTGATAGGGAGCTGGGAGGGAGCAAAAATGTGGACTGTGACAGGGAGCTGGGAGGGAGCAAAAATGTGGACTGTCTGGCAGGGAGCCGGGAGGGAGCAAAAATGTGGAATGTCTGACAGGGAGCTGGGAGGGAGCAAAAATGTGGACTATCAGACAGGGAGCTGGGAGGGGGCAAAAATGTGGAATGTCTGACAGGGAGCTGGGAGGTAGCAAAAATGTGGAATGTCTGACAGGGAGCTGGGAGGTAGCAAAAACGTGGACTATCAGACAGGGAGCTGGGAGGGGGCAAAAATATAGACCATCTGTGGGTCCCAGAGGACTGGGTTGGGAAACTGGGTTAAAATGTTGGAAAGGTTGAAAACCGAGTGAACAGAATACCTGAAATATTCAAGTATGTTTTGTATTGCAGAAATGATAGTGACCCAGGCTTGACTTGTGCAAGCAAAAGCATGACACACACACAGGTGGTTCATTACAGAACATGTGGAACTGACGTGATTCCAGCACAAGTCACTCTTTTTCAGGTTTTAGGGTTAATGTTCAAACCATCCTAGATCAGCATTTAGAAACACCAGCTGAGGTGACATATTAAAGTTAATTTATACTTTCAGCAGCTGAAATTAAACTTCCTCCAAGCCTCTTGACTGAGCACCTTAAATGTGCATTCCAATCCCATTTTGGACCAGAATCCGTTTTTTTATATCCCTAAATTCTGGAAGATATATATGCAGTACTTGTATTACACAGAAATCAAAAAGACTCGGTGAAGCTTTGGGGTACATCTGGGAGCCACAGAAACCAAATCAGTAATCCCACAATCCCCTGTTGAAACCTTGCTCTCCGTCACACTGTACTTGCCAGACACACAGGTATCAAATCCAGGATAGACAGACACAGTACCTTAGAGAGATGCTTTCTCCCCATTTGGCACTTAATCTAAGGCATCAAGCCAATGGAGCCCATTGGCTCGAGGAAGACTCTCAGTGTGACTAGAATAGATCCCATTGGCTGGAGGGAGACTCTCAGTTTGACTAGAGCAGATGCCACTGGCTGGAGGAAGACTCTCAGTATGACGAGAGCAGATCCCATTGGCTGGAGGGAGACTCTCAGTGTGACTAGGGCAGATCCCATTGGCTGGAGGAAGACTAGTTCACTGACTTGAGCAGTGGCCTATAATTGCACCGCACACAGGATCTGCAGTTATGTTCCCCACAGCAGCAATTTGACTAGAATCAATTTCAGAGAAGGATGAATGCAAATTGCTTAATCAGTAAGAAAGAGATAAAACAGGAAAAGAAATCAATATTTTATTGTTGTTGTGGGTGCAGTAGAGCAGTTTATGTTAGAGACGAAAGATTCCACACAACTGCACCAATCATGCTCTAATCACAAGAAATACCTACGACACCAAGCTAACCAGGAACTGCAATAATAAAAAGCCTTCTTTTGTCACCAGAATTAGCAAATGTGCACACTCCTTCCACTTTAATTACATGAGATACAATTTTGATGTTGTGTTCAGACACAGTATTAAAAGTCTTTGTTTGAAAGGGACTTTAAAAGTCCTGAAATTTCCCAAGACATTTTTAAAGAAACATATTGCTGTGTTTTTGTCTGAAAACCTGGTGCCAGCTTGCGCAATTTAGACAACACGGAACCTGCAACCGCTTACAATAATGCCTAATGCAGCCCAGGTAAATTTGGTGAACCTTCTTGTGGATTTCAAGTGGAATCAGGAGACGTGTTGAAAAAATAAATAAATCAGTTTCCTGTTCGTTTGTCTTTTTTTTTATCCGCTGAACTAATAATTTATAATAATTGTAGCTGTTGGCTATTTAGCGAAGTAAACAGACCTTGATTTTGGGAACGCTGTTACAAAGGAAGATCTTGGGTTTTGCTGAACTCTTTGAGAAGGCCAGCTGCCTTGCAAATTCCCAGTGGACAGAGAGTACACATTCTACACCAATGTCCCAGTACCACTAAAGCAGATTTTGGTAAAGGTCAGAATATGAGGTGCTTGTTAATTGCAGCCTTCACCATTCTCCTTTTGCTTGTGGGAGTTTTACTGGCTTTACTTGCACAAAAATGTTCTGAGGGCAAAACGAAAATGATTGGTTCAGAAGGATAACCAATCAGATTGTAGAGGAAGTAGGACTAAGCAACTAGAGGAGGTGGGACCTAGACATCTGATTGGTTAGTCCCACTTCCTCTAGGTCCTTGGGCCCACCTCCTCTGCAATGTGATTGGTTATGTCACTGAACCAATCATTTTTTGTTCTGCCCTCAGAACATTTTTTAAATTAGAAAAGGACATTCACTTTTCCCAGAGGAGCAAAACTGTAGTGATTTCTAATGGAGCAGGGTGGCATGGTTACGCAGGCATTTGCACTGTTGCCTCACACCTCTGGGCTTTGAGTCTCCACCCATGGCTCCTTGTGTGTAGAGTCTACATGTTCTCCCCATGTCGCCGTTGGGTTTTCTCAACTCTGTTTTCCTCAAATCTAAAGTAAATTACTGTTCCTAAATTACAGTTGGATCTAAAACATAGATCTCTGCAGGCTCTCATAGAGATCCCACTTTGCCTCCAAGAAAAGAATCGCAGGGAATCTTGTATGGAGAACATCGTAAGATCTAATGGGCTTCTTCCTACTATCTCTACTGATCATATGTCTAACATCAGAGTTGTTATCTGAAGGATCTCATATTATAGACATTTTCTTCTAAAAACAAGCTTTATACCTAAAATATGTTACCTCAATGTTTAAAAACATACCTCTACAAATACTTGGCATACATTCCTCAGTGGTCAGGTGAAAAATAATAAAAAGGAATGGAAGAGAAATTAAATAACATATATTTTGTTTGGCTCGCTACTGGAGTGTGGGTTGTCACATGCACTGCATGAATAATCAAAACCCCATTAAGGGAGAGACTGTGAGTATCTCAGGCGCTATTTAATAGGACAGTTAAATGCTAAGGAAGCATCACTGGGCCCATCTGTTTCAAGGTGCCTCTGCTGCCTCAATCCCACTGTCCTGGACTCTGCCTCAATCCGCCAGCGCATCCTCCCCCTCCCACGATGGAGTCATTTTAGCTGATCCGCTCGTCTGAGTGGGCGGCAGACACAGCCGATCCTGTTTATTAATATTATTGCGACCATGCCTGCCAGGAGCCGCTGCTGGTGAGCTCAGCTTAATGCCTCCTAATCCCAGGCCTTCTGGCATATCCCTGGCTAGCCCCCCCCCCTGCCCCAACCACCCACCGTCCTTTCAAAACCTCGCACCTGCCCAGGGCTTGCTGCAGCCCCCTCAATAATTCACTGCTCTCGGTGTCTTTTTAAAAATGTTTTATTCATGTTCTCAAGGAATGGGTTGCACCTAATTTAGACTCCTTATCTAGTTGCTAAGCAGTGATGTCACAGTACTTCTAGGCCGGTACCCGTCTGTTGCCATCCAGCTCAGCAATAAATAAATAAAGTAACAGAGACTTTTCCCCTGCTAGCCAAAACAAAGGGGTACCTCTGCCATTTCCGCGCAACGCGCCGACACGGTCAAGGCCGATGGAAAATCCAGTCCCATTCAATTAAATTATGTCTGATGGCTACTGTGCAATTGAGTGAGCTAACAATCAGGGGGAAAGTTAATTTGCTGCAGAATTAATTGAGCAATCCCTAAGCTTTGCTTTGCTGCCAAATGATTTTCTAAACTGAAGAGAACACCCCAGAGAGGATTGAGCGGCCGGCAGTGTATTTAATGCAGGGCCGATGACCTTATTCTCCCCCCACAAGCTCCCCTCCCCCACCCTGAGTATCACAGGCAAACATTTTCTGATGTGTTGCTTTGACATCGCCAAAAATAGAGCAGCCGTTAAATGATCCTTAAAGTATATACTATTCTCAATTTGACAACGTATATCTGTGTGGCCGTCATCTGGGGACTCTCTTTCCTGGAAATTTACTACCGCGATCCGTCTTTTAGCCTCTTATTCTGGTCAGGGTCTTTGGGAAGGTGGGGCGGAGCCTGGAGGCTATGCCAGGTGGCACAGGCCACAAGGCTGGGCTACGGCCTGGATGGGATGCGAGGCCATCGCCTGTCGCACAATCATACGCTACAAGCAATTCACCTAATTCACCTAATTGCACGTCTGTGGACGGCGAGAGGAAAGGCCGGCAACTGGGTGGGTTTGCAACCCCCCGCAAACACGGGCCACAGGTGTCGGCTGCAAGGCAATCATGCTGCTTACTGGGTCACTCCCAGAGGCTCCTCATTAGGAAAAGTGAATTCAACAGGATGCTGGCAGACATAAACCTCGGCAAGCCTGTATTTCATTATTGCGAGATGTCTAAATGACAAACCAGATGTCAACAAATTAAATTTAAAGATATAAGCTACTTAAAAATGACACAGTATTAATCTTAGAGTATTAGACCTAGGCCGGATCAGTAGAAAAATCATATATGTCAGTGGTTCTCAACTGGTGGGCTGTGGAATCATTTTCAGTGGGTCATGCATGGGTGCAAATTACCAGGGGGTTGCAATCTCCCTCCCCAATAATCAAGACCGGCCAGTACAACCCCCCCCCCCCCCAATAATCATGTCTCCCCCTTTTTTTTGTTATGTCATACTGGCCGCAGACGATGCACAATGTTCTTCCAGAAATCTTTATTTTTTAGCGATAGATAGATAGATAGATAAACTTAGGGTTATGACTTAGTGACTGATGAATAATGTGTGCCCTCAGGCTACACCAGCCGAGAACCACTGATCTATGTGACATGTGCAAGATAAATAACATTCCAAGCATTACAATGTCAGCTTAGTACCTGTGATCAAGTCTGCATGCCGACGAGCGGCACTTATATGAGACAATTTCCCAGTAGAACCCATCAGCGCTAGGAAGTGTTAGCACAGTGATGACTCCTAATAGTTCGGTATTACGCGGCTTAACCCTAGCAAACACGGGTATGGCTTTAAAACCTCAGCTTGGGAATCATTACTATGGGGCTTCCAAACATACCTGAGTGAGTAACATGATAACGTCATAGTTTTAAAAATGTATGCCCTAAATGGAAGTGCATTCTAAAACATGGTGAAATAAGTAACTAAGGAATGTCATGAATTTTACCCAGTGACGAGGCTGGTATTTCTCCTTTGTTTGAAAAATAGAATGAATAAACTTTGCTTTACCAAAGAGACTTGAGAAATTGCGTTCTCTTCCCCGGGTTCAGGACCTCTCGTTCAGCCCGTGTTTCTCCGGTGCTAATTTGCAGTCCGCAGGAACCCGCCAGTGTCGGAGATGGTGAGTAAATTACGCAACCGCGTCGCAGACCCGTGTCCTAATGCCGCGCCAGATCGGGAGCATCCGAGGCGCATTTACATACTACACGGGGTAACAGCTTGTTATTGGGAGACGCTTCAATTCATTAATCTGGAGAAAACGACATCAGGCACCAGGCATAAAAAATTCAACATGACATAATTGCGCAATTAAGTTTTGATGCGATGCATAAGTCATAAGTAACGATCTCGGGTTTTCATGATTTCACCCGCCGTACGGTGCCCGTTCTGCCACCTTAGGATGCTCCCCTTTCGGCCTGACCCCCCCTTGCTCCGATCGTTTCCACGTTAACCGGATTTTGCATTTATCGTTTGTTCCCTCTTAAAGCAAGACGCCGATTCCTCTTATCTTTAATAAGATTCAATAACGCTGCAAGTTGTGGGAAAATATCTCCTTAATCAAAATCCTATTATTTATACTAAGCTTTAAAAGATTGTATTGATACAAAAAGGGAGGAACTTTGTGTTCAGCATTTCAGTAGTCAAAAAACGAGAAGAGGCAGGGGAGTACCGTGCACGAGGGTCCTGATACGTCATATCCAACATACCATATGTTAGTATGTGCTCAGTTATCTCATACATATTATCATACATCCAGTATGTATTTAGAGAATTATTTATACAGTTATATCCCATACAGAATGGAATTCCACGTATTATGAACTGCCTGGTATTCTGTAGATAGCGGACTCCTTGGAATTCAATATTTCATGGCTCACCTGGAAGTATGTAGATAATGGACTGCTTGGAATTCTGTATATTGCGGATCCCTCGGAATTCAATATATTATGAATTGCCTAAATTCTTTATATTATGGACAACTTGAAAATTTACATCCACGAATGAACAAGTATCCAGCCTGCTCCCTAACCCAGACTCCCAAAACCACGTGTGGCCCAGGTCCTTCTATTAAAACTGTCGGTCATTGCCAAGGGTGAACGGCGCTGTTCCGGCGCGCGACCCTATCCCTTCTCCTCTGTTCTTTCTCTAGACGCCTGTATTACTCTTTAGATGGAGAGGAACGGAAACATGAAAGCATATGTTGCCTCTTTCCAGCTGGGACACACACAGATGTCTTGATCAAAGAGTCCCGCGGTGGGTGGACGGCTCTCAGCCCATGGCTGGCTCTCTCGGAAGGCTCTGGCTCGTTTGCGTGATCTTCCGGGTCGAAACTCACTAGTGAACAGAAGAGAGCAGTACCGTTCCCACAGTCACTGTCCTGGGGGATAAGTACCTAGACCCAGCACACACTCTGCGTGCAAGTTGCTCTTTTGCACATTAATAATTACTACATGCTGCTACACAACACATCTGTAAATCAATTAAAATGTTTTTGTTGCAACAAAATGCATTCCCATGAAATATTTCTCGTCCTCATCAGCTGACAAAAGAAAAACGTGCCTGTGTGGACTACGCTCTGGCACGAAGTGGGCCGAGATCTCAGCGAGCGCCCTGAAGACGCACCGGGTTCACTTCAGCAGTGCTGACGTCGTCTTTCGGTTCTCAGAGCTTGGATGGACTCGTGGCGGAGGGTAAACGGCGTGTCACAAGGTGGCGTCACTCGGCCTGAGGCCCGTGGCTGCGGCCCTGGACTGCTGCCACCCCTCTAGTCGGCAGGCGGGCACTGGGCAGGCCTCGCTCGCCGAAAATGACTCATTTCATCTCCGGAACAAGAACACCAGGGATCTGGAACCTGTGTCTCTGTCCCTTTTTGACTGGGTTCACAGAATCATTATTTGATTTTCCTTGAAAAAAAGTGCAATTTAAGCTAAAAGAGATTTCTAGTACATATAATACGGCATCGCCATAGAAACACATTCATCTCCTTCATTCATTGTTCGTCCTATGGGTTAGACCAGTTTAAATGAAACACATTTTAGGACACGTTCCATCCTCTATGAAAATACTGGGCTACATCAGAGTGTGGGCTGACAGTCCAAAACAGGCTTTTATAACTGTAACCAAGAGTGGCATTAAAGATTAGCGGACAATTCTGGGACACAGCCTTTGCCACAAAGAAAATGCGTAATGTGCCAGCAGTGGGGAAAAAATACACTTCGGACAGTTTATAGCTTAAAATGGAGCAGTAAGGCAGGCATTTATTTCTAAGTATAGAAAGCTAATTTGTTTAGCAATTTTTTATATGATTTTGAAAATACAAAAGGGAATAAATTAATACTGTGGTACAACAAAGCCTTGTGCCATTTGGAGACGGCTACGTGCCAGACGAGTCGGCATTAATGTATTTACATGGATGGTCATGTCCTTGCATGCAAAAGCCTTCATCTCAGCTGCCACGCTGCATTACTTTGAAACCCCTCCCCCCATCACCCCCGGGGGGGAGATGTGTTTTTTTTTTTTTTTTGAGGGGTGGTGTGTGGCTCAGTGGGTTAGAATGTTGTGATTGGGGAAGGCACTGGTTGAAACACCAGGGTCAACGGAGTGATGTCACCACTGAGCAAGGTCCTTAACTCCCAAAAGCTCCAGGGACTGTCTGGCCCCGCGTTCTCAAAAATGTACATTGCTCTTGAGAATACTGTTTGCTAAAATGAGAGAATGTAAATGAAACAACAATCTTCCTGCCCTATTCCCCAGAAAAGGCCCAAAAGACCCCCTACTCATATTGCAAAGGCAGCTGTGCGCATGCAGCTGAAGATTTGTCATCGGGATTATTTTGATTCTCTCTGCAGGTGGTCTTCGAGGGCCGAAACACTGACACCGGTCACATCGCCGAGCATTCAACAGGACTCCTTCAACCATCAACACACCACACTGGAAAGCAAATGAAATCCAAAATGCTCCTTGTGTTCAGCCGACTCCAAAGCTGCCCAAAGGAAATGTGATTACGAACAAAGAACAGATCCTTTGTTTGACCAAAATCAATTGCTTAGGTCAAAAGGTTTTTTTTTTAATAGTGTGAGTCCCCAGAGGATAAAAACACAAGATCTCTTAAAACCGCCAGTATTTTTTTACCTCAGCACACACACTTATTCTTAATGGTGGTCTTTCAGTTAATGCCAACTGCTTAAATTTAAAATTACAGTAGAATACTTCATATTGACTTTAACTAATCTACTGATACCTTTAATCTAATATTTCTCAAGAATCACAGACGTCTTAAAAGAGCCCTCCAAGGCAGCTCGCTAGGAAGTGTTTGAAATTATGAACTGTGATGCACAAAGGAAACATAAAATGCTGATGACATATGTTGCATATATAAAAATGTTGTTTATAAAACTCTTACTACAGGCATGATGAACAAGCAGCCACACAGGACAGGTTCTGACATATTTGAACACGGGGTAAATGTGCAGACGACACAAAACTAGACAGCGTACCAGACATGGAGCATGTACCAGGCAGGGGTTCGAGAAAGACATTTAAATAGTGGGCAGACAAATGAAATGCAACAAGCGGTGAAAATGTGGAGATATTTACTCAGAAGGTGGGAGCACGAGGTATGAGAGGGACAAGGATTTGACAGCAGCCAGGCATATGGAAGTCTTCGGTGTTCAGATTGATGGCTCCATGGCTACATCACATCTCTGCAAACATCCATCTCCCAGCCACTTATCCAGTATAGGGCTGTTTGGAGGGGGGATCCACAGACAGTCCATGCATTTTGATCCCCCCAGGAGCAAAAACATGGACTGTCTGTGGCTCCCCGAGGACCGGATTAGAAAACACTGGAATAGAGCATAAGGCAACAGGAAACTCTGGACAGAAAGAGGTGGGTTTGTTGTTTCTCATGTTTGTTGTTGGGTTCCGTTACGAAAATGCCTCTCCTAGTGTCGTGACAGTCTGTGGCCATCAGGGGGCCTCCAAACATCAGGGTCCCCCAACACAAATGTGTGCTTTTCAGCGGGGAGGTAAAAAAGGAATCCACCAGAGTACACATGCACGCTCGTACACACCAGCACCGTAACGATGGTCTGGATGAGCGAATTAGCCGGACTGCATGTCTTTGGACTGCAAGGGAAAATGAGAATGAGAGTTCCTCGAGGATGCCCACACAAAACGGGAAAAGGACAAAGCGCAGGATCAGGACTGAAACCCCCATCCATAGAGGTGATGCTCACTGAGCCACTCTGCAGCCCGGTTGGCAACCAAGACAGACACGACACCCATGTAGATGTCTGTAAAACACAGAGATACAAGCTCAAGGACATCACGCTCAAGATGTACTACGCTTTTGTAAGCCCTCGCCTCTGCAGCTCTGTCACCTCACTTTTTTTTAAAAAAGATATTGCTGCTTCAGAGCGAGTTCCCAGGTTAGGAGAAGCTAATCTCTTTAGTCTGGAGCAAAGAAGATGAGGGCCAGTGTTACCAAAATATGCAAAGCCTTATGGGTAAGGGAGGAGGACACAGGAAAACACTTGACTCTTTACACTGCATAGAAATCACCAGGCCACCACTGGAAAATAACTGAAAACTGGTTTATCAAAAAGAGAAATATTTACATCAGGGGTGGGCAATCTTACCCAGAAAGGGCCGCTGTGTATGCGGGTTTTTGATGCAACTCCCTAATTAGATTACTAATTAGAGGACTGATTGGCTGAAGATTCCTCACACCTGGGTTTGAACAGCTGACCTAAAGGTTATCCCAAAAACCTGCATACACACCGGCCCTTTGGGGATAAGATTGGCCACCGCTGAGTTACGTATATGTTGGATACGGAGTGTTTAGGATAGACGTCCTTGTGGAAGAATGGAAGCAGTTATTTTAAGTCCAATTTAACGGCACTTCCTTTAATGTTTATGCATGTGTTCATCTCCCCCTGAACTTGATGCTGATCATGTGCTCATGTCTAGCCTTGCATTTCAGTTTCCAGTTTTTGGGCTTCTGGTAAGTTCCTCATGGGAATGACACCCCAGATGTGAACCGCGGTTAAAATTCCATCACCGTCACGGTTTCGCAATTCTCCGTAACACGTTTTAGTAAATGAGGTGCTGCTGTATAATGCAGTTCAAGAACAGGACTAAAGACTTTTTAAATAATAAAAACAACATTGGCTGGTCAGTGTAACAAGCAACAACAGATTTTATACCTTTTATATGTCATCAGTGGGCTGCAGTGAAAACTGCACTTACTGCTTTGAATTTTTTTAGCCTCGTACCTCGATCTCATTATCGTGTGTCTTCTAATAATTCTGGGTGCGACAGGGAAACATAACATAACTTAGTCAGTTACAGAAAGTTATACAACAACCTGTGATTAGCATAATATTTTTCCCCGAATTAGGAAAAAAAAAACTCTCCTCTCTTCAGTATTAGTTCATACGAAGCTATCACAGCACATCGATCTCAGATCTCAGACACCCCCTGTGGATGGCGTAATTATTCTCGGTGGAACGAGGACGGCCTCTCATTTGAAAATTACAGTATTTAACGGCAGCGTTGAGAAGAAGCCCTGTGTAATTTTGCTGATACAGCCCTTCCAGGCTTACCTCTGAACATTAAGACTGCGCTCAGGATAAAATGAGACTTTTAGTAACTTCAGAAAAGCAGCTGCTTGGAATGGAAGCTATAGATGGCCGCTGTGAAGGCGTCCCCCAAAGACCGGCCGAGTGCTGTGACTCTCCGTGGGACACAGCCATAGAGCAGCGACGCGTTATTTACCCCCGTAGGGAAGCTGCCTTTCCCCCTACTCCATCATGCCCACCATGAGACACACAGACATAGACACAGGTGACAGCAAGCAGGGTCAGCCAGCGTGCAGCAACCCTGGAGCTGGGGGCCCGACAGAGCAGGCCTGTAGCCAGAAATAAACTCTGTGCGGGGTCCGGCGACCATACCAATTTTGCAAATGAGGGGGTTTCATCCTCTTGGGGGTTCAAACCTACATTTCTATGTTCATACTCATTAGTGTAACACATGGCAATGAAGGAATCAGTCTGCCGGGCCCAGGATTCAAGCCAACAACCTTCCGGTTACAGATAGTATTAACCCACTGAGCCACGTACCACTATTACGCTGGTCTGTCTAAACACCCGTCACCCATAGGCACAGTAACTGCTTTCTCTTCTGCACATTCCAATACAAGATACCCAATAATAATAATAATAATAGATATCTTATTTATCCCCGTGGGGAAATTCTCTTTTCATGCCTCCCACAACTTGCTCATTGTAGAGTAAGCTGTCTGCAAAGGGCTGCCACCCGTTGAGGTGCCCAGGGAGCTGGAGGTGAAGGGCCTGGCTCAAGGACCCAAAGACGTGCTGAGGCTGGGTTTGAACCAGCAACCTTCTGATTATAGGTACACAGGCTTAGCCCACTGAACCACACGCTGCCCCAATCCCACCTTCACTCCCACTCCGCACAGGTACGTAAATGAAGCAGCGGACAGCGCATTAGGGCACTGCAATCCATGCGTTTAAGGCAGTGTTTCTTGACCCTGTCCTCGGGGACCCCAGACAGTCTGTGTTTTTGCTCTCTCCCAGCTCCCTGCACTGGGTTGAGAAACACTGCTTTAAAGCAGAGGTGGGCAATCTTACCCAGAAAGGGCTATAGGGTATGCGGGTTTTCACTGCAACTCCCTAATTAGATTACTAATTAGAGGAATGATTGGCTGAAGAGTCCTCACACCTGAGTTTGAACAGTTAACTTATGGTTATCCCGGAAACCTGCACACACACCGGCCCTTTGCAGGTAAGATTGCCCACCCCTGCTTTAAAGGTACTGAGTGGGTCTGGAAGATACAGACAACCTTAAAAACCTTGAGCAATTTAAAAGAAGAGCTAAGAACATTTTGTTACACCTCAGATGTAATGCAAGAAGTACAAAGGGTTTTTCTTTTGCTGTGTTAGGCCCTCGCTGTCTGAGTCACCCGATGTTCCGGAATTATCTGTGCATGTTGCTAATCTGCACTCTTACTTTGCACATGGAAGGCTGACGTTGGGATTCGCTCAGCTGCTCACCTTAAACGCCCTGCGATGAGCTTACAGCTGCCATTATGCATACAAGCGATCAGTGAGGCAGGAGCCTCATACAGCTGCCGCAGGCTCATTCCGAGAGATTTGCTTCCAACAGAAGAGCTTCTCTAAGGTCAAAGGTAGCAAACTCTGTTCCTGTAAGGCCCCAGTTGTGGCCCTTCTGTAAAGTGAAGTATTTTGCATTAACGCAAAACAGGAAATCATCTTTACAGGTATTGCAGGGTAGAAAGATGAATATACAAGCCACTTTATGCGGTACATTTCCTATTAATATTCACACGCATGTTTTATCTTTTACGTATATTTGATGTATTTATGTGTATTTCACATTGTTGGCTACTTTTCTGTTAACTTATAATTTTTTACCTTTTGTTAAATTTTGTTTTATATTTTGTATCCTTATCTATCCTTCTATCGCTTTCAGTTTTCTTTAGGAGTAAACAGGTTTTTGTCACATAGACACTGCATATATGACAACTAATTGCCTGAATCTCTCTAGTTATATCGGATGTTGTGGCCTCTGAGGATCAGAGTTCACATTTCCAGAAAGTTCCTGCATAAAAACAGCCACCCCCCCCCCACCTCACCCCCCACCTGCTTCCACCCTACTGCAGCCCACCCCACCGCTGAGCCCTTCATGTCTGCAGTTGACCGATGGCAAACAGCTCTGTCTGATTCAGTTGCCGTGGCATTTCTCCCTGTCCATGCATCGCAGTCTGTGTGACATTGGGGGGGGGGTCAGGCAGTGCATACAAGTAGCCATATGTGCAGGCAGGGCCGTTTGCCCCTACAGATGGCCATCTCCTTGGCACAGCGGTCAGTGGCTTCTGACTAGGGAGCTGTCCCGAAGTCTCTCTCTCTCTCTCTCTCTCTCGCTCGCTCGCTTTCTCCCTCTACATTTACATTTCGTCATTCATCCAGTCCTCTCATCCAGAACGACTTTACCATGGTGGCAGGCTGAGTGGTCCCTCGCTGCTTCATCCCCGCGAAGGGAGGAGGCGAGGAGGAGTCCGAAGCCCCGGGGGGGGGGGGGCCCACGCCCCGGACAGGACGCCATTCTGCCCACACAAGCGCCAGCCCACACACAAACATTAATCCGGCAATTTCAGGAGAGCAAACACAACCAGGGGAGAGATGGGGAGGCGGTGGCACAGACACTGGGACAGCATTCAAACTCCAGATGGCCAGTCTCAGGCCTGGAGCTGTAACAGCGCCACCACATGGCAGGACAGCTCAAGTGCAATTAATCATACAATTAATGGATCTTTAGTTATGAAATTTTAAACCACACTTTAAGGTAGCGAACTACTATTTAAGGGTGGAGTTTTTACCTGAGCAGCTAATTAATTACTGCCTACACTGGATAAGCCTTTCAGGAGAATCCCGAGATCCTAAAATCGTCAACGTCTGCTAATAAACCAAATGAAGCGACGCAGGAACCTGCCCCCTCGTTGCCCTGGCCTTCTGCCACACCGGGAACAAGGCAGAAGGGTGACCGATCCCCGCGGCTCGCCGTCTGGACCATGCCCGTCCGCGGTGCCCGTCAGCGAGGCCGATAGCTTCTGTGACAAAGCGCGCTGCTCCACTTAAGCGCTGTTTGATGGGCGCCGGAGGGGGAGGGGGGGGATGCACCCATATGTCAGTGTATCTGTGAGTCCCCCAGCACTGTAACTCTGAACCATTCGCTTGATGTTTTGTATCCGTCTTGGAAACAAAGGCGTTGCGGACCTGTGCGGCGTGAGATTGAAGGCGTCTTTGAAGCCTTACATCGTCCCGTTGCGACTTCACCAACGTCTTCAATGAGGTACATCATACAGGACAAAGGGCCAGTAAAAGACAAAGGTGAATCACATGGGTTTGTGATACTCAAAGTCCATGTCGTAACCCTGGATTCGCAACACAGAGGCAGGGAAGTTAGTCATAGCTCTTCATTGAGAGAAATGTGCCACTTTCACCGCTTCCATAACAATGAGTCCCAGTCCAGGTGAGCAGTGAAAGAATTCTATCAGACATAATGATTCACTCTTGTTCCATTCAATTACATCTCATGAAATATTTAATGGAATCCCTCCCCTATTTGCAAGGGGCAGGAGAACAGCTATCTTGGGGCATTTACATGTCAGATCATAGTTAATCTTCATTACGATTCCTAACTGCTGCGTCATTGCTCGAGGCCTCTCGTTGGCTACCTGTGAAGCGGGTGCTGTGATCCGATTGGATGAAATCAGGCACTGTACAGTACAGGATAAATGCCATCAGCTAAATCTGAGGTTCATGTAGCATTTCATTAGTTTGCAACGTCCGTATGTTAGCAGTATAACTCGCGATACAAAGAAGATGCATTTTTAATTATGAAAAATGACACCGATTTGTCACAAACTGTTTTCAGTTAGTTATGTTGCGACTGAACTATCAGTGCAGGAGCCCGAGTGTTTACAAGCAAATCGAGCAACTGGAGAATGTTGATGGAAGGGGTTTAATTAGTCTGTGACTTCACTCTTGTGCTGGTTAATATAATTATTAATTAAATATATTTTGAAGGCTTTTTACTTTAAAGAGTTGCATTCCTCACCATGCAGAGAACACAAGCAAGGTTCTCATTCCTGAGAGGCACCCCGATCGTCTTAGAGTGACAGGAAGCACACACACATAAAGCTAATCCGGTTAGACACATCTGGGACACATCTGCCGTACAGTACAATCTAAAGCTATACTACATACATGCCCACAGGGATACTCTGATAGCCAGCAAAGAAGACTCGAATACTCACACACACTCATTTGCACACACTTACACAAAGTACCCTTCATTAAATACAAGCTCAAACTTTATCGAGACTATATCCATGCTATATTTATTGTCCTCTAATGTCACCGGAAGAGTCGACTCAGCCTTCTAAATGCCAAGTGCCTTGAGATATCTGGATGTCCTTTGGCATTTTATTTTATTTTAATCCTTATCACACTACAGGAAACAAGTAGTAAACAGAATCAAATGCTAGCTAACCGCGTAAAATCAGTGTAGCTTCACCGTGTAGACAACAGCACTAACTGAAATAAGAGAAATATTATAATTATAATATTTTAAATCTTGCCTCATAACGGTTAACGTTAACACTTATCTTTAAGTCTGAATTTGTGCCACATGCATCGAGCGAGGCACATGCAATGAAAACTAAACGTCGGTCAGTGTAACTACCCCCCACACGAATACCCTGTTTACAACCACACACAAAACAAGGTGTAAGAGTTGTTGTTTAACAAGACAATAATTCTTTTTTTTTTTTTCCCACCGAGGCCCTCGTGGTAATCATTGTAGAAATGTGTTATGGCGCTCGCACACGCAGTAAGGTGACATTTCATTTGCACGTCACCATGGTGAACGCAAACCTGGGGAGAAGCCTTCGGCTTTGTCTCCTGGAGGATTTGCTACGCGTCGGGCCTGGGAGATTTCATCACCCTGACAGTCGTCTATGAAGGAGAGGCGCTAATTGCTGCAGGATCACAAGCTCTCCTCCCGGGACCTCTGTCAGCGGGGCTCTGCTGGGGAGGTGGGGGGGGGGGGTTTTCTTCTCTTCATCAGAATGAACAAACAGCAAAACAAACAAAGGCTGCCTCCCTCCCCCGCATGAATGTGTGATAATGAAAACAAGGCCCACGCTATCGAACCACTCGCTAACCGGCAGCTGTGCTCTGCATGTCAGGGTTTCTGCAGGTGTCCGCCATTAAGGTGATGTCACAGGCGTCCGCCATGAAGGTGATGTCACAGGCGTCCGCCCATTAAGGTGATGTCACCTTACGGAGGCAGGGCAGCGATCTGGTGATTTAAAGGTGCAGGTGGGTGTGATTTCCAGCTGATGCTCACACTTGTACTTTTTTATTATAATCTCTAGCTGTATATAATCTCTAGCCTACAGCACAGGTTATATAAGACATACAAGTCAATTTTTTTATATAGTTCTTAATTTCGTACACTTTGGCATAGGCCACAAAACTATACATAAAAACCAGCTTTCCAAAGCAAACAGATAAATCGACATTATGGCCCCCAAGTAACACCCTCCCCCACAAACACCTGTTCAGATGTGATCTGTGCATTGCGTGTTCTGTAGTTTACACTTGCATGTACACACGTGAACATTTCACATGTATGTCGTACCTATTTCCTCGTATCGCTCGGTCAATGTTTGACAACGAAGAGGCCTCGGGTGAACTGTCTTCACTACAAATAAGAACTAAATGCTCGTAAACCACATCAGAAGCACCACTACGGACAGAAATAAAGTCGGCTGTATTTTTCTGCTCGGCCGCGGGGTTAAAACGACGACGCTGCTGCTTCGAAGACTTGTGCTAATCGCAGCGAGGCAGGCCCAGAATCCCTCAGGTTTAGTATTGATTATTACTATTGGCGAAACCGGCGGGAGTAGAGGCAAAGCCCCGCCCCCCTCGTAGAGTCCCTCAGAGGCAGGTGTGCCTCATGACACGTAATTGGGGCGGAATTTTGTTTTATAGCGTTACCCTTGTGTGTAGCACTAAAAGGATAACAAATGGATCTCTATCCCTTGGGATACATCGCATAGAGATGCACCCTCACGCCAAGTAACCCCGCATGCTGGTATTATTGTGGATCCTCCATTATCGAACGTTTTGAAAGTTAATAAATGCACTGTATGTACAAGCATGCCTCTGCTAATCTCAGTTCAATCCTGATGCAGAGAAGAAAAAAAAGACTCGATTGTACACCTATAGTACTCACGTGGCTGCTTTCACGGAATTATCGTAGAAATTGCGGAAAATAACGGTTCCCAGGTGTCTGCATGCGGTTTCATGTGAAGGTCCCACAAGGCTTTGATATGTCTCTCTCTTTTTTTTTTCCAAGGCAGCTGTAATGGTGAATCATAGGATCAGATTTCCCAAGTCTTCAAAAGACAATAATACACACAACATCCGCTGGCCTCAGTCTATACTTTCAAGAGCTTCCAAGGTCCCTAGAGAGGCATTGATTGAAGTCAAGAAGGAGCATGTAGGTGACTAAAAAAGGGGATATACAACCATAAAAATGGCCAGAGGAAGTGGGGATGAAATCCACTATCTGCGTGTGGTATATGAACGCACAAGCCGGTTTTATGTACAGCATACCTAGAGCTTTACCCTAATTTTCAGAAGCTGGGTTTCAGAATGCAAAGACAGCTAATGACTTATGGGAAAAGAAGGGGGCCGAGGTCTAACTAAAAGAAAAACGGATAAATACACAGACCGGGTGTTTGCTGGCAGGTGGGAACCAGGAAAATCGATAAAGCTGATTCCAAGAGGGGAGAATGGAGAAAAGGCCATCAAACTTTTTCATTCAGACGGGCCCACAGTGTACCAAATCATGGCTATCCCCAAAGGACAGACAGTTATTTCCTCATATTTCGACTAAGAACGAAAGTTCAGGACAAAGCGAAAACCTTTTGCTATGTTCCGGAATCATCCATGGTCAAAGTTTAAAGCTTAGGCCCAGGGACAGAAATTGAATTGAGGCGTTGAGTTGGGCCCTCGCTGGGTGCCCCACTGCATTTCCTGTAGCACCTGGAACTCAGGGCACCGAGGGAAGGGCTCAATAAAGAAAGAGGGCCACTAGAAGCTACCGAGTGAGCGATCCGGTGGCTCTGAATTACTTCTTTCACAAAGCTCTACAGACATACCCCATTGTGGTCTACGTTAATACCATGGCATTTCATATCTCCAAGGCTGTTGTCAGTGGCAACCTAGAGAGCTGTCGACTGTACCATATCCCAAGGCTGTCCATCATCCTGATCACAGCGTGCCAGATTCTCGCGGATGCCGCAGTCCGTCTGGGAGTATCAGATGAGCGTTCAAAATTTATGTTTAACAATACGCGAGATTTGATTCTTCAATCTTTCGCCTAAGAGTAATATTACCCTCTCCTAGTTTACGGAATTTCAAAGAAAGCCATAATGTATCCTCTACAAATGATAAATGTATTACCCCTGTAATTTAGAACTAAAGCAGGTAGATATAATTATATTAATGCTGTAATGCTAACGCAGGTTAAAAAAAATGCCAGGATTGAATCAGAAAATGCGGAAATGAGATTTTCAAAATAATCTTGCTGTGGTTACCGCATAAACAACTCTTAGTTCTGAGATGTTTGTTTCTTCCTGTGTGTGTGGTCTCCTAATCTCATTTTTAGCATGCATTTATTCTGGAAAGGCTGCTACTTTACTGAAGCAATAAGAGCAGAGCTTTCGATTTGCCTCTTTTATCTCCCGCACATGGCTCAGGGATCATGCTTTTGTTTATATGTGTCAGGCCCTTGTCCAAACTCAAATTTTATCAGATGATACTTGAGATATTTGTGAAATTCATAACCACAAGCTTTATTTGCCCAATTCTGTTACTGTCCCAATTCCTGGAACTGGTCATGTTTACCATATTAATGTATAAGACATGAGAAAGACGGAAAAACCATGATTAACGGTTTCTATCTCTGGTTCC
This sequence comes from Cryptomyrus ogoouensis, assembly GCA_025773925.1. NCBI lineage: Eukaryota > Metazoa > Chordata > Actinopteri > Osteoglossiformes > Mormyridae > Cryptomyrus > Cryptomyrus ogoouensis. The sequence goes on along the minus strand of JAOYFF010000045.1, from coordinate 8,833,582 downwards.
TTGGGGACTGTTTCAGAGGATGGCTGTGCCTTGTTAGAACTTGAGTACCCCATAACCGAGATCCACAGTATGTCTCCGTTTCACTTCTGGGCTAATCCATCACCGCCGTGCCCTGGGTACGAGAATACTTGGGTACATATCAATCGCCCTATCAATAGCCTTTGTCACATCCCATGCAGGGAAAAGTCCAGAGCAAGCATATTTAAAATTGAATTTTATCCTCTATTGACTTTATGAAAAGCTCACGTCTGATCTATGTCCCTAAATGCAGCCAGAGCGGCTCGGACACATAATCCTGCCCCATCGGGCCGCCGACGTCCACCTGACAGCGCTCGCTGATATCCGAACCTCAGCTTTATCTCCCTCAAAGTCACAGGAAGTCGACGGGCCAAACAAAACGCCAGAGCAGCGAAAGGCGGAGTCTTTGAAGGGATGCATGGCTGGGGCCACAGATGTGTGCCTTCCAGGTGGTTGGAGATTCTGAAACTCTTTAACCACAGACTGTGGTATGCATCTGAATGGGGGGGGGGCATAAAGTCATGTGTACTTATCTGCTTTGTTAGCAGTTCTTGTGTAGCTCCTGCTCCCATACTGCTCACACTTGTATCTGGGAGTTCATTAGAAGCTCAGCCTAGCTGCACTTACACCTTGGCAACTGCTTGACAGCACAGAAGTTTGCAATGTGCTGTTTGCCTCACTTGTACAACAGTGTCTGCTAAATGTGAAACGTACATGCAATGTTTCCTTTTGAAAAACTCAGATATAACCTTTATATATATATATAATTCAGGCCTTTATTAATAAAGTTTTATCAGTTTGCATTTAATTTTTTGTAGGGAATTTCTTCATGATTTTTCCCCACTGCATTCTTAATGATGCTCCAAAAGTTACTTAGGCAGGGACTTGGGTGGTTCTCCCGAGTTCCATGGTCCATGTGTTTCGCTGCAGTAGTCTGGATATGTTACAGACAACGGGACAGCATCTGTGTTCGGGGTGTGTGGTGGCAGGTAAGTCAACACGCTGCAAATTCAGAAAACGCACGCGAAACAAAAAATGCTGCAAATACGCGAGTCACAACACGACAGAAGTTTCCAGAAGGAAAATGAAATAAGAAGGATCATTATGGCTGGGTGGTATATTGAATGTTTACGGTATATCAATACATTTTCAAAACGAGGTATAGGATAACACAATACCATTTATATCGACATCACTTTTATTGTGTGTTAAAATTAGGGCTCTATTAAAGATTTTGACTAGAGACCAATAGTATTCCTTTGTAGCTGTAAGCAAAACGGGAGCTTCGCTCGTGACGTTGCACAGAATCCAAGAATTCTCAGGTAGAATCCAACTACTCAGCATCTGACAAGGAATCATTGATATTTGGTTAATTTCATATTAAATCATTGCCAAACTACTAACATGTTAAAAATATTATAAGTTGCAATACTTGTTTTATTTTGTTGAAGGCTAATACCTTAAAATAAAGATCTTCACAGATATTAAGTAGATTGTCATTGGTTTTTAGAGCAACTAAAAGTTGTGATTTACACTGGCTGCTGTTGTGCTGTTCTCCAGATAGCCAGATGGAATTGTTCTGAGTGAGACAATTTGTCATGATGTTAACTGATGAATTCATGCTAATTTAATTTTAGGTGTAACAGGAGCCCTGAGCACCATCACACTTCTGCTGACGGTTGAAGGTAAGACCTACATGTGTCCAAAACCTTCACATCTCCACAGGTCACCCCTACGTTGGCGCAACCAATACATATTATGAGATGCCGACGTAATTGGAACAGATGCACCTGACCTGATGTGAAGGTTCCATTTGTGAGGTGGGCCAACCAAAACAGGCCAAGAGTTGCTGCTCTACAGTTTCTTGTGCATGCCACTGACGGGTGTCCATGGGTGACCAATCAGAGGCCATTTAACCCAAACTCACCCTTTCAGCACTCAGTCCAAGTCATCTGATCTTAACTCAACCAATGTATCAAGACCAGAAACCATGTATAAGAGCAGCACTAATAAAGATCAGTAGAACAAAAGCCCCACAGAGAGTTAACAGTCAATGATTCAACACATATCCATAATTAAACAGAGTTTTTTTTGACAATATCAGCTTGAGATGCAGGGCTTCTTGTGCTCTTGGGGTGCCAGATGGTGTAGCTGTTAAATAACTGGACTTACATGATTGATGAATGAAGTCCTAGAAGGGTAGAGCACATTTTGTCCAGGCAACAGAGAGTGTAGCACTTAAGTTGGGATTGGGGAAGCTGCTCCATGGGGGGGCTGGTGTGGGACCGGGTTTTTGGGATGGCCTTTCAATCAGCCAATAATAAAACAGTGGTTCTCAACTCCAGTCCTGGGGACTCACTGTCATTGGCTGATTACGAGGTCATCCCAAAGCCCCCACCCACAACGGCCCTCCATGAAACAGATTCCCCACCCCTGACTTAAGGTCTAGTAAAACAGTAGTTACTAGTTCAAGGCCCAGGATGGACACAGTTGTTGTATTTCAGAACAGGAAAGGTACTGAAAAAATTGTCCACTAAAATATCAAGTTACATAAAAGGGTAAAACTGTAAATATCTCGGGTAAAGGCGTCAGATAAGCAAAAGGAATATAAAACGCAATGCCTAAAAAATTCAGCTGTCTGAGTGGGCAGACTGGTAAGCTATGCATGTCAATGATGACATAAGCATTTGTTAGAAAAAGCCAGAGCGTAACTGCAAAGTCTAAAAACTCCACAGATGCATTATTGATCATTTGATGCTGGGTTTGAGTTTGCAGCTGGACGAGCTCACAGTGGGTCCGCCGGGAACGGTGTCTGCCTGCGGTTTGGAAGTGGTGACATTTACATGTCTGGTCAGTTCTGGTTGACAGCAGGGTGTTTAGTATGTGGGATGAACGTGACATTTGGGCAGATTAAGGGGCCGTCCGATTCTGCTAATCATTGTGTAAATGGCAGAGCACAGATGCTACAAACACCCAGCCCCCGCCCTCTTTCTCCTTCAAAAATCCTCCAACATAAACTTAGAGCTTCCCTGACACATCTGTCCTAGTAGTTGGTTAAATTCAGTTGAGGGTCACTTCCTCTTTTGTAAAGAATCAGTTAAGGAGGCTGCAGGTGAACAGAAAACGGCAACAGATGGCCTTTCAAAGAGACACGGTCAGATTCTGCTGCGGGTGGGAATCTTGAAGGAGTTGAAAAGCAAAGAGCGATGTATTTTAAGATTAAATTCAATTTTAAATGCGTATTAAACATTGCCTCTAAGCACTGATTGGTTCCAACTGACAGCCATAAAACACTTAAGCTTTTAAATACACTCAGTGGCCACGTTATGAGGAAGTCTTTGTAGTCCCAGGTAGGACACACTTAGTCTTTATGACCATTTCTGTGGTTGGCATGTTGCGTGTTCATAGAAGCCTTTTATCTTTTAGCTTTCTAGCAGTTATTTCTGCACTTGTGGCTTTCCTGTTAGTTTTAATGAGTCTTACCCATTTTCCTCTGACCTCTCATTAACAAGGTGTTTTCAGAAACACGACACGACCACCACTGACTGTGGCTTTCTTTGTTTTCTTTGCACCATTTTCAGCTTTAAATCAGTTGCTGGCCCTAGGCGCTCTGGCGAGATTCTGACAAGCGCTGTAGGACGGGACGGCCCAGCCCCGAGTCTGACAAGCACTGTAGGACGGGACGGCCCTATAGGACGGACATTAAAGTCCCGTCCTATAGCGTTTGTCAGACTTGGGGCCGGCCCGGCCCCGAGTCTGACAAGCGCTGTAGGACGGGACGGCCCGGCCCCGAGTCTGACAAACGGTATAGGACGGGACGGCCCGGCCCCGAGTCTGACAAGCGCTGTAGGACGGGACGGCCCGGCCCCGAGTCTGACAAGCGCTGTAGGGCGGGGCGGCCCGGCCCCGAGGCTGACAAACGGTGTAGGGCGGGGCGGCGCGGCCCCGAGTCTGACAAG
>JAOYFF010000045.1:8817777-8829260 GCA_025773925.1 Cryptomyrus ogoouensis | reverse complement strand
TGAATGCATGGAGTGGTATGTGTGTATATATATGTGTGTGTGTAATATATATATATATATATATATATATATATATATATGCAAATGGTAACGCAGGTGAAAAGTAAATCTATCTATCTATCTATCTATCGTTCAGTTCTTTCAAAAGACAATAAAAGCAATTTACTCTGAGGTACAAACACAGAGGCAATATAGCTGAAGTAAAAACACAAATAATAATTATTTGGAGCACCGGTGTGGTGTAGTATTATCTTCAAAGTTAAATGGGAAGAAGACATTAAACCGTGAAAGTAATTTTACAGTTAATGCATTATAATTATATGGCTCCACATTGCTGGTTTTAAACAAAAAAAAAATCAACAATCAATTCTTTTAATTCCTACATGTTGAGACCATTTTGCCGGAAGCGTGTGTTCTTCAGCATGAAAGACGCCTTTTCCTATTCATCAGATTTTCGCTCTCTGGACTTGTCACGTTCTTTAAGGTGCCTCAAAGTTTCTGATGGCTGAGTTGCCCCCTCCCTCTTCAAGGGGGGCGGTGTGCGGTTCAGGGGGTTATGAGTCTGCGCTAGGCGGTTCAGACCCCAGCGACACCAGAACGATGTCGCTGTTGGGCCCTTGAGCAAGACCCTTAACCCCTAATTGCTCCTGGGACTGGTTAACCCAGCTTTCTCCATTGTATGTCCTTTGGATAAAATACTAAATAAAAAAAATGCATGTAGAAATCAGGAAAGATGCTCGAAACGCCGTCCCAAACTACGTATAAAAATACCAGTGAGGAGACCTCTCACAATGAACAATGTAAAACTGAAGGGTGCACTAGCCATTATATTACCGATGTCTTATAAACACAATCGCAGTCCTTGGTGTCACCATTTAAAATGGAAACGAGATCCCCAGACTCCCCGTTCAGGTACTTGCAAAGACCTGTTGTCTCGACTGGACTGGTTTACTCGAGATGAATAGAAACCGGAGAATTAACCAGTCATCTGTGAGAAAAATCGGCACATTTAAAGCTTCCAGTTCAGTGAAACACGCTATTATGTTGTCTCCCAAGAAAATAGAGGCACATAACCAAGAGGGGCCAGCGGAGCAGAGGCAGCGATGTGCATAAAGTGAAGTGAACAGCCTTTCGTGCCGATCGTGGCGGGAGAAGAGAGACAGAGAGGTGGCATCGCAGATGCAGGGGGACAGCAGGCTGAGATTTCACACGGGTTGAGACGGCTGTGTGAGCTGGCTGCTAACAGCCAGAGGAGTTATTCGTGTTCATGGACATTATCCTCATGTTAGAACCTGATTTTACAATTGAGGATCTTTGCGATTTCAATCATTCAGAACATAGAGTCCTGTGGAAAAAGTCGACGGCAGTCAAAGAAAATGTCTAAAGCTGTTTATCTGGGTAAAAAGTGTATATTTGCTCACGAAAAAAAAATCAGTTTAACATTAGAACGTTTTGTTAACATTTTGTCCGCTTATCACTTAATCTGTACTGTAGTTGTGTACACACAGCGCCCCCCCCCCCCCCATGTGTTTTATGTTGCACTGTGGTCCTGGAGAAGCAGCATCTGGTACCACTGTATACTTGTGCATGGCTGGCATGACAAAGTCCACTTGAATTGAGAAAATATTCAAATTATTACGAACAAAAAGATTTCAAATAAGAATTTTTTTTCTGTTTCACTTTGTGAAACCCCTAAGTTAACTAGCTTAGAACAATGAGGTTGATTAGGTTTCGATTAGCCCAACACAGTATGCTAGTGGATGGATCTACAAAAACATGGATATATTGGATGATTACTGGGAATACTGGGGGTAACCTTAGGACGGGCTATGAAACGGTTAAGCTAACACTCTTTGTGTTGCATATTAAACACAAACAATCCACATTAAAATCCACTCATTGAAAATCCTTTAAATCGTAAGATTAGGTAGCGCAACATAGTCCTTGTGCAAGCAACATGCCAACAAGAAGATTTACAGGTCAGGAGCGCAAACAAACCATAAACAAGGGAGGGGGTGGGTGGCGTTTTCTACCTGAGGCATCAATGGCTCAAGGCCAGATGTTTGATTCACCTACAGGGGGGCTGGAGCGAATCACTTAGCGTGTTTACCATACGAGGACCTTACACCAAATTACTTACTGCATTTTTTACAAATAGAAAATGTTTTCACATTTCATCCCATGCTGTGTGAATTACAGAGAGCAGTTGGCAGTTTTACGTAATTGCCTCGGAGTATTTTGACACCTAGACTGCACTCTATCTTTTCTAGCAACACAGACTCATGGGAGACAGAGCATTAGGAACCAGAATGGTGTTTCTGGGTTTTAAAGGAAGTACCAAAATTACACAAGGTTTTTATGTTGGATACACGAACTGGCAGACAAAAAAACTGAAATAATGTAACAGGTGTTAACAATGAGATTAGATCAATTTGCAGAGCACACGTACGTTTTAACTCTCCGTAGACCTTTAGCGGCTGAATTTCCATAGATTAACAAAATATTATCTGTTAATAATTACTGCAATCTGTTTTAACACTGTCCCCTTGTGTTTGGCAATTACACATTGGCTGTTGTTTTTAAAGTTTCCCTCCAAACGAGCCTAATGAATAGTCCAGCTCTCCCTGCAGATGTCACTGTCTGGGCGGGGTGCCTGCAGATGTCTTAAAACTGAACACTTCTGAACAGTTAGCGGGTTGTCGTCACACTTTTCTGCCCTCGTAGGCTCCGCTCTGAGGTGGAATTGGCCATAAATTGCCCAGCATCCCTGAAGGTTGCATCCCATTTGCGTTGTCTAGGTCTCCAGTGCTTGTTTAATGCCGCCACGCGTGTATCCAAGCGAGAAATGTAAAGCAAGTTCAGACTTTTGCAAGTCCCAGCTGAACAGCTACAGAATACTGTACCTGGCAGATGTCATCCATTTGCCATTTAAGTGCTTATGGAGAAGCACCTGCAGTCTGCAGTCAGGATGGCAGGACCACCTCAAGGGCAACTAGGAGGGATAAAACCAGAAGTGCTCATCTCACCGGACAGGCGCAAATAGCTCCAAGTGAATCGGGCTGCTCAATAACGCAGAAAACAAGCTGCTCAGTTAGTGCCAGGAGAGTTAATACCTTCACACACATTTGTCCAGTCTAAGAGGTCAAAAGCAGACCCTGCACCGTCATACCACTAAAGTGACAGCAGGTGATGAAAACTCTGGAATCCATCTTCCGACCGCTTTTTCTGGCCGTGGCTGTGGGGTGGCCTGGAGTGTAGCCCAGGCAGCAAAGGGCACAGGGCTGGGCTACATTTCGGATGGGATTCCAAGCCGTCACAGGGTCCCATGTATCCAAAAGGGGCAACTTAGAGAAACCCATCTGACACAAGCAGCACCTGCTCAGCGAGAAAGCCTACGTCTAAATGTCTGCAGCATAGACACCGTATCCTTGTGTATGAATTATACAGATACATAGATTAGCCATTCCGCAGGGAGTCCCCTCATTTCCGTTCCCTGGCTATTTATTCCACGTCAGCCGAGTATCAATTTTAACAGCGATTCTAGGCTGGGGTATCTACAGGCCCCACCTGTCTCCATCGACACAGAAGCTCTCCCTGGCAACAGCAGCCTTCAAATTTCTCCGTTACCGTCCTCTCCTGTGCCGGAGTGTAGGAAGTGTCAATCGCTATCAGACCGGCTTCAGTCGCTGGGGTCTTCCCACTAAATCTTATTGGGACAGGGGTCACAGATAGTAGAAAAGACAGAGTAGAGGAATTGCATTTACTTTTCGATGATTAGATTAAATGTAAGAGCAGTGTTCTTCAGACCTTTGTGCCTTCGATTGTCTATATGGTTTATAAATCTTTCAGCGTAATTCACCTATTCATCTTTGTATTTTGTATTACTGGTAAAATCACTGCAAATGGTCCATGGAATGAAATGAAAAAGAAAAATTGAACATGTTATGGATTTGTATTTTTGTTTGTGTGGGTCATCCCTTTTTTGTGAGGCACAGGCCCCCCCCCCCCCCCCCCACTTGGCTGACCTGAACAGGGATAGCCAATGAGAGAGCGCTCCTGCTTCCAACCAGCATGCACAGCTGCAGCAGGATACCTGCACCCCCAACCCTCACCCCCACACCTTTAGCACTGCCCCTGTCTGGTGCTGACATTTTTCCATCGCCTGAACTACAATGATAAAATGGAGACACCATTTTTAATTCTATATTTCAAATACTTCAAAAGAATGCTTATGGTTAATGACATTAACACCATAAATGCTACTTTAGAATGATCCAGCTAATGACACATTAATTGTGACGAGAGTCTTTCGGGACGTAGGGGGAGAATTTCAGCAGCATCCCATTTTTGATACGTAATTCAATACCTATAAAGAGATTGGCCATTTAATGCCGTCAATCACTGCTATAGCCCAGTCCAGACACTAGTACAAATGCTGATATGCGTCCAGGAAGCCTTGCACCAACATTCAGCTGAATATTTCATTAATCGTGTCCCGTTTAGTCACCATTTACCCGTTTCATTCATGTCATGGCCCCAGTGTTGACGTTCTACCTGCTGTAAAATCTGCCTGAGTGCTGATCACATGGCATTTCCCACACCCATGTGGCTGGCATCATCAATGGCCAAGTCCTTATGCAGCTCTGCTGGCACCTCATTGTGGCATAAACCACAACCTGCTTATCGAGAAACAGACTGTTTCCTCTGCCCCATTGTCTGTGCAGAGAATCCAGTTCAACTCATATGCAAACCACATCTTACTTCACTTGGCATCTTCTGGAACATTAGAACATGGGAAATAAGCATCATCTCAACCAAGTGCAGCCTCTAGAAAGTGACTTTAAACCATAGTTCCCAAACCTTTAAAAAACACATGGGACTTAATCGCAGAGTCAATCTCACTAATGAGCTACTGGATCTGGCTTTGAATTTTTGCCCACTGTATTTTTGGACACGACAGTGAAGATACAGTAAAGTAGAAACAAAGAATCGTCTTCTGTAAATTTATGAAAAAGAGTCTATTCATGTTCTTCCATCCACTCAGATTCCTTACTAAGAAAAAGCCAGATGCTGTCTGATTCACAGGGAAGTGTCTTCTCATCTTCATTTGAAAAATTAAAGTGTTGATGGAACTGTCCATTGTTTCTAATCTAATAGATCTAATAGATATTGCTGTGTTAACAATATATAATTTACTTGGTGGAATTACATTTAAATGTGATTACTATGCCAAATTCTTAGGAAGGTAGTTCAAAGTGGGCAATTAGCTGGGATGATTTTCAGCTACAAACAAGTGCCTGTTTTCTGAATTGAATGGGTCTGTAAGGAGGGGTTCTTAAGGTAAATTAACAGGCAAGCCCATGATACGTGATTAATTGCTAAGAGTGCAAGAGCTCTAATTTGAGCTTCTGCCCTAATTGCGAAAAATGAACTGACAGCACGACGTTATTGTCTAAGAGAGAAAATAAGGACATTTAAGCCCTTTTCTTAAAGCCCCCCCCCCCCAAACTCCATTTCACATATAGATCAGAAAGCTGGCACAGTGATTTCCTGATTGCAACGTGATTTCCGGAAAAGGTATTTAAAAAAAAAAAAAAAAAAAAACGGCATCCCAAGTGGGTGAGGTCGGCCGCTTGGCACGGTGAGTGTTTTTGCTGCTGAGGCAATCGCCTCGGCTCTCCCTCATAGCCGTATGGGCGGTGTTGCGTAGGCGTCAACTTGTAAGTGAGAAAACTTACCAAGGCGAAGGGAAAGAGGGAGGAAGGAGATCTGGGCTATTTTGAATTCCAATTACATCACTTCCTCTCCTTCCTAGAGAAGATATTTGGAACGTGGGCTTGGAGGCCACAGAAAGATTCCTCTCGCCCCATACCACTGATTTCCAAAGCAGTATATAAATATCCCATGAAGATGAAGAGATATTCAGAGAAGTTTACAAAGAAACAAGATCTACACAGGTTTACTGGTGCCGAGATAAAGTTCCCAGACATGACTTGATCGACAGGGAGAGCAATCAAATGAGTCCTCATAGCTATCAAACAACACTAATGATCGCCAGGCAATCAGTCTTCTACTAATGAAGGCCTATCTCATCATCTCATCGCATGAAGATCTGAGCTTTAGAGAAGAATGGAAAAAGATAGGGCTTGTTTGATTGAACAAATCTCGAAGCCATGACAGGTTGCTCTGGGTGGTCATATCAGAGTGAGATCCTTTACAAAGTAAGTGCATCTGCACCCATGCTTTTCTCAGAAGCCTCATAACTCAGATTCCCGAACCCTTTCATTTCTGTAGGTCCTTGCTGGATTTGTGAAGGGCTAAAAGATGTTGCATGCAACTAAAAGTCCCCTGAAGCCCAGGTTTGCATATGCAAATGCAAAATAATATGAAAGTCTCGATTACTGTAATCAAATGGATGAAGAGGCTCTAATTCCTTTTTTGACCTCCATAGCACTGTGTCTGAAACCATTCCTTCTACAGGGACAACTGTGACCTTCAAATACCCATTGGGTGCAGAGTTCTTGCGGGAAGGAACACCAACTGAGCCTCAGAGAGCGAGCGCATTTGGCATAGCGGCAATGTCGAGGGCCCACTGCGCGGCGACTAGGAGCAATGCACGTTCTTACAAGTGGTCTCAAAAGCAACAAAGATCACCTAAAAAGTGTTCAGAATCGAACCCGTGGGGAACGCAGGCTGTGGCCCGGTCCTGCCCGAATGTACAGACCATGCCGCATTGCCCCATATGCTGCCCGTGGGAAGGGAACGCAAACCTCAACACAGCCATTCCAGGGGAGAGGAACATCTGGCCATTTACTGCCTCTTGTTGTAATTAAGCCCTGAACAAATGAGCTGCCAGTCGTCGGCAAAGAGGGCCGACCCACGCAGAAATCTCCCCACCGGCAGCTGGTAACGGTACTTACACATGGCATTGTAGTGTTTTCAGTAATCCCTTTGGTTTCATTGAGTCTTACACTTATTCGCTCTAAGATAATTTCACTGACTATGATTGCTCTTCCAAATGCACTGACAACTGAGGTTTTGGTCTGAGGATCTTGTGTGGTTCCCTGATGGTGGGTTGAGAGGCCAAACCACATCTGATTCCATCTCCACCATCAAGATATGTCTCAGGAATTCCCCTACGACCCTGACAACACTCTACATTACCTTAATGTTCTTAATGATGCACATCCTGCTCACCGAGTGATTGTCTGGTTCTTGCCTTGTTAGAAGTTCCTCGCTCCTGCTCCCATACTGCTTACACTTGTACCTGGGAGTTCACTGGGAGCTGAATCAAGCTGCACTTATGCCTAGTCGATTCCTTGACAGGATGGATGTTTGCCTTGCGCTATTTATCTCACTTGTACTGTATATTGCTTCAGACAAAAGTATCGTTAGCACTTTACTTGAGTACAATAGAAATAATACTACACTCTTACTCAATGTATTAACCAACCAGAAAAGTGTTAGTTACATACTCATCCCATGTTCATTCATCATTAATCAATCATAATGGTTGAAGTATTACATGCAGTTACTATATTTGTTCACGATTTGTACTTGAGTACTAAGTTACTTTTGTCCCCTCAAGTAAAGTGTTAAAGCGTCCACTAAATAAAAATAAGTGTTAATGTAAATGGGACCAAGATCACAGGCCAACAGAGATGATACAGTGGCGTGGTGATTAGCACCGTTGCCTCACACCTCTGGGACCAGGGTTTGAGTTTCTGCCATGGCTCCATGTGTGTGGAGTTTCCATGTTCTCCCTGTGTTGTCGTGGGGTTGTCTCTGGTTTTGCCCCCCCCACAGTCCAAAAATATGTTGGGGTTAACTGGAGTTGTCAAACTGCCGATAGGTTCGCCTGTGTGAGTGTACCCTGTGATGGGTTGGTGTCCCATCCTGGGTTGTTCCCTGCCTTGTGGCTGTAGACTCTAGGATAGACTCTGGACCCCCTGTGATCCTGAATAGGACAAATGGTTACAGAAGATGGAGAGATCAAGGATCAACAGTAAGACTTCCAGGTGACCAGTCCCAGGACGTGCTAGTAAGGCTGACATAAACACTCTTGGTTTTCAACAATTTTACCAAATAGCAAACTGGAGTTTAAATTTGATCCTTCTCATTATCAGGTCCTGTTGCTTCGTGCATTAAAATCAAAAGCAATTTCTCCTACAGAGCTTCACCTTCTGGTGATCTTGTGGTGCCTCACAGCAGGTTATAAAGACATTAAATACACACCAGGACACAGAAACATTTCAATCACCCGAAACATTAAAGAAAGAAAAAATGAATAACAGGAATCCAAAGTGTTAATAAAGTCACCCTGAAGAAAATGACTTACAGTAAGTATCTACACCAAACAGTAAAATAGTAACAGGTTTCCCGGAACAGGTTATTCTTCACTGGTGTTAGTGTTGTTCAGACAACATGAACATCATCATTTTAAAAAATGGGGCAGAGGTGGAAAGTTCAGGTCCAGAACGTAAAAATCCAGACCAAAATTTTCCTTCAACCAAGCAGTTGAGCATAAAGAATCACAGTGACAGAGTACTCAACTGCTTGGTTGAAATGAAATCTTGGTCTGGATTTTTACTTTCTGGACTGGAACTGTTCACCTCTGGAAAAGATGAATGAAAATCTACTGCCTGAGGACCCTGTGGCTGGCTACAGAGCTGCCTGGTGCAGCTGAAATCTCACTGCTGGTTTAACACATGCACTCTGGGATGGGAAGGATCGCCTTGAGGAGTTGCGTCATGTTTCCTTCTCTCCGACTTACAATCAAGCCAATTATTTGCTTCAACGGGCAAATTTGTTCTCGTTTCCTGGTTTAGGGCAGACTTAAAGACGTCGACAGAACCTGTGAATGTCAGGGCGTCACCAGATCCTCCGAGTCAGACTTTTAATTTGTTCAATTATGCAATTAATTAGATAATTTATGGCTCAACTGAAGCGAAACCCAGAGGTCTCCACAGTTTTTGTGAACAACGGTACAGGGCTAAAAAACTCAGGGCTCGACTTGTTCAGGTGCGTCAAGGAAGTTTTTAATATGAATTGGCAGTAAGTATAGCATTGTGTGAAAACAAGCTGCTTTCCTGTCTAGGATGCAGTGGTTCACCTTTAAGACAGCTCTCACTATCTTTATTAATTCAAATAAAGACAGAAAAAAATCATTTAAGTCAGATTTCGTTCTTTGCTATTGATTTACAGGCCGGTGGAGAAAAAAATAAACATGTTTTAACAAGCAACCTTTGTGAGGTTGGCAGTCCTTCCAACGTCTGCTTCAAGTGCGTGAATCTCTGGATAAAATTAAATAATTTTTTGGGAAAAAAAGAAATACTAAAATCCACCATGGAAGGGTAGACAGTGAAAAGGAAGGTGAAGGTGGCAGGGTCTTGTGTTTTTTTTTTTTTTAATTATGTTCACCTTTTCATTGTTGACTTCATACATGACTGTTAAGCCAGTGTGACGATGTTCACAGCTCGTACTGTATATCGTAACTGACAGTCTTTGCCATCATGTCATGGATCATAATCGGCCATAGAATACAAAGAGCTACGCATTAGAAATGCCAAACGCATCCCCAACAAAACGATCAGATCCCTTTGTGAAGTGGGGATCCTGTGAAGCTTCTTAGAGGTATTATTAGGGAAAAAAAGCATTAAATATATTATGCATTAATGTATTCATTTAAATTTTATATCCGGTTACAATAACTTGGAGGTCAAAAGGAGCTTAGAAACAAGAGTAACCAAGACGGATCATTCAAATACTGGTTCATTGATACTTGTTTGATGTAACGTGAATATATCCACTACAAGCAAGTCATTAAAGATTTAGGCTTAGTGACATCACAAAGGCTACCATAGCAGTCTCTTATCCGTCCATCCCAAAGTGTCTCATCTTGAAGTTCCCGTTGAACTTCCATCTGAGAAGCTCAAAAATATAATAGAACCTTATTAATAGGACCACAGCCGAAATGGGTCCCTGTCATCGCTCCGTTTCGGGGAATCTGCAGGAAGCACCAACCGCAAATTGGTCACTGTGTTTCCCGGCAGTTCTGTGTAAAAAGGTTAAACCAGACACAGGCTCAGGGAAAAGCTAGTTGAGGTTAATGGATTCTGACTGGGCAGCCCAATCTGCAGAGGAGTGCCTACGAATAGCCTTCATTTCAAAGAGCCATCTCCATCAGCTGAACTCATTACCTTGTTTCCCCTCCTCTTGACTTCGTTCCCCGTGCAGTGAACCATATTATGATTTTGTACCTGCAGGCTGAGAAAGTCTATACAGGGCACTAAACTGGATGGCTCTGTGTTGGTCTGCACTTACAGTCATACTGATGAGGCCTTTCCAGCCACATTTCATTGGGCGTTAGTGCTAGTGTTAGTGAAGAAGGTGCAATGGGTTGAATCAGGTGTGTAAAATGAGGGGAAGCCCAAAAATGTGCAGGGCTCCGGCCCCCCAGGACTGCAGTTTGACACCCTTGGTCTAGGTGGTAGCATTGCGTCCGTTAGAGGAGCAACTGGGGCGTGAAGGATGTGCAAAACTGACCAGACGGGGTATCCCTGCTCTTATCTGGCGTCTGAAAGACGAGACTCCCACTCCATGCTTGAGAAATACAGCGCGGCCAATTTGGCTAAAAGAACAAGTCGCCAGTAAGAGCTGAATTAGCTACATCAACAGGAGAAGGCAAAGGGCTCCCTTAAATGTGTATAATGTATTAAAATAAACCAGAATACAGCATTGTAAGGGTCCCTGTGCCATGCCATTAGTGTCTAGTCAACAAAACAAAGACCCCAGTTTTCCACGTTTGGTTCCCTTAATTAGCTAGACAGTCATTTGACTGCTACTTGGTAATGCCACCAAAGTCATGTCACATGACCTTGCGGAAATTAATCAGGTCATATGTAAATGATCCCAACAATGCAAAAAGGTACTCAGGATTCAGTCTGTGTTCTCCTGTTTTTGAACGCTATTCCCCAACAGGAGCCCGGGTTCTTAATACTTTTGGAGCCCTCGTATTTCAAAGTTCCGTGGGACGTGGGATGGCACATCAGCTCAATGTGCTTGATGTGGATTCCTCGGTTCCGCAGCACAATGGCGCGATTGTGTCTAAATGAACATCTGTGTTGTCATAGAATACAGTTTCGCGAGCAGACGGTAGTGTCAGTAATCTACAGATGACACAGTGTTTGCGGATAAGAAAGAGACCAACCTCAGCCTAATTCCTCGGGACTGACATCCATACTGACAACTTCCCCAAATAGAAACTTTAAGGCCCAGTTATTTAATACCCCTGGGTGTTTAATAGATTATTCCAAGCTTCCTTCAGTCTATGTTATTCAATTTTGCTTTTCTAAAAATCTGGGAATATTAGTATTGCTTATTTATCTGTGTCTGTAATATCACCCACCAGCTAATTATGAAGCTGGGGGGGGGGGGGGGGGGGGGTCTCCCGGCCGCGCCGGGGGGGGGGGCCCCAAGGTGAT
>JAOYFF010000045.1:8803883-8817767 GCA_025773925.1 Cryptomyrus ogoouensis | reverse complement strand
AAATTTGGTGGAAGTTTTGTTGGTTTTGGCGGGGGTCGTTCGACCACCCCGCAGCGCGGGAGGGGGGGGGGGGGGGGGGGGGGGGGGGGGGGATTCCAAGGGCCTCCGAGTGATGGGGGCCAACAAGGATTTGGAACATAATTAGATTGGTCTGGCTTGAGGGCCGATTACAAAACGGTCTGGTGGTGCCCCTGTTTACAGTGGGTAATATTTTTAAGAAAAGTTACCCCCCAGGAGGTGTTATTTGATAGGGCAGATTGTGACAGGGGGTGTATCAGAGGGCAATAGAGTCACCTCATAACTCCAGGCTTTGGGTTTTAACTCTCTCTCTCTCTCTCTCTCTCTCTCTCTCTCGCTATATATATATATATATATATATATATAGACACACACACACACACACACACACACACACATACATACATACACGGGGGTCGACATCAAACGTAAATATATACAAACTTTTGTGAATAAATATTCTGAAAATGTTAAGTAATTGTCTTCCTAATAAACAGAAAGCTGCGTTTTGTTTTTTCTAGTAGAACTTCAGGCAATTTTGAATGCTTTTCTATCCCTTTATTTATAGGCTTATAATACATTTATTATAATTTTTTTTCCCCTCAGAAGGGTAGTACGTAGATCATTGCAGAAGCAAAAATGTGTCTGAATTGAGTACGATTCCAGCAATATGTGATTCATGTCTGTGCATTATACCTACGCAAAGTTATGAGCCTGAGACTAATGGGTGAGAAAATCAACCCATTTCACATTTGTTGGGTTCTAAGGGTTAAATACATTTTAAATACGTTACGTAGGTTTCCACTTACAATCCAAAAATATGCGAAGTGGTGAATGGCGTCTCTCACTTGTCTGTAGTGTGTGAGCCTTGTGACAGACTTGCATCCTTTCAATGCTGTTGGCCTTCGCCTGCTGTGTGCCCAGTGCATCTTGGGATTGGCAACCAGGCTTACCAACACCCAATACTGGATAAGTGGTGGATGAATGGAAATTGTTTCAGAAAAAAAATGCTAGTCTTTTGAGTCTCATTATAGCCTGATTTGAAGGAGCAGGATTGTGGATTTGCTTAAAATCAGTTCTGCCACTGCCTGTAGCCCCTGTAATTGCTGAAAAGGGAAACCCCACCGCTATTAAAATTTCTGCCATGCGCCTTCTCTGCATCACATGATCTGCTTTTCCCAACTTGATTGGAGCAATTCTCATAACCACCAGGGAAATCAAGGGGAGGAAAAAATAAAAGTAATGGTGCACAGTATGGCGGTTCGGAAGATCGCACCGCTGCCTCACACGCCCGGGGCTGGAGATTTGCATCGTGTGTGTGTGTGTGTGTGTGTGTGTGTGTGTGTGTATGTATTACATGCCAAATGTTGTGCGGACCATTTTAGTTCAAGTTTCAGGTCCTCACAAAGATCTGTGAATGCAGTCCAAAAGCTAAAAATGCCCAAAGTCTCACATTTTGTTTGGTTACTTGTGGTTAAGGTTAGGGCTGGGTAAGGGTTAAGGTCGTCATGTTGGGATTAGCGTTTTCCCCATAGAAATGGAGAGTCCCCACAAAGACATAGTTACAAACCTGTGTATGTATGTGTGTATGTGTATCTGTGGTCCAGGGATACATTACATTGTGGGGACACAACCCCCCCATCTCCCCCTGGCACTCCTATGTGTCAGTCTAGTGTGTCAGAACTCACAGCCCATGATTTAGTTGTTAGGATTTAATTACACAGTGACAGCTGGGTTGTCTGAGTCAGCTGGGACAGAAAGGAACCTGACACAACTCATTAATGATTCCTAATTAGGGAGCATTGTCAATCCAAAACAAGTCCATCTTGATTTTACTCAGCAGGGTACCAGTATTTCAAGGTACATTTTATCCAGCCCCCCCCCCCACCCCCCACCCTACTGTCTATTTTAATCTCATTTCAATTGCTTTTAAAGTGCATGGAACAGATTAGCAAAGCCGTAAACACTCATCATAAGTGTGTGCACATCCTGCCAAAAACTAACAGAATGCGGCCCTTTCTTGGGTGATACCTGCACCACATTTTTGGGGGATGCGACCAATTTACGAGACAGAAGAGCCAAACCGGTGCTTGTGCATCCGAGCCAGTCGGTCTCTCCCCGTTTCTGCGGTGCAGCATATGGTACGGCTGATATCTGATTCGATCAACATCAGATTTGGGAGCCCTTCCTTCTGAGCCAACGGTGCACTTAACTGAACACAGCAGAAACATTTCGGTATGCTGCGTCTTACACTTTTATGATAGGCAGCGGAGTACTACCAGGCAAGATAATTCACCCACATTAAGACTCAAAACACAAAAATCAGACAAGTGTGGTAATTTAGACGGTAAGTGGTCTTGTCATTCACAGCTTGCATTCAAGGAGGGCCAGGAGTGATCTAGCACTTGAAAACTCCAAGCCCCTCCCTGAAGTTGAGCCAAGCTGCATCAGATACCTTCAATACTGCCAGCAAAACACTAAATCTTGATCACCTCTTCTCACAAACTAAAAGAGAGTCAGCCAAGGTGCACAGTAAAACAAGGCAGGGCCCACAAGAGGACTTAAAGGGATCCGTTGCGAACAGAGGCGGAGCCAGAGGGGCACTGACCTCCGCTGAAAGTTGATTGGCCCCTGGAGTCCCCCATGCCCTGTCACTCACCAATTCAAAACATGTCATTGGCTAATGATAAGCATGCCCCCCTTTTTATAAATTATGACCCCCACCATAAAAAAATCCTAGAATGGCCTCTTTCCATAACATACCTGTGACTTTCCAAACCTGGGTGAGGGGGCGGAGCTGGACATCAGCTGTCCGTGGTGCATGTAAAAGGCAGCTGAGAGGCTAAACCAGCATCCCGGCATGACCAGCACGTTACTCTCACAAGTGACCTGACTGCATTTACATTTTAAATATTTAGCAGACGCTTTTGTCCCAAAGTGATGCACGAGTGAGGCTGATAGATGCAGCTGGGCAGAGCTTCTGATGAAGTTCCAGGTAGAAGTATGAGCAGAGTGAGAGCTATGCAACATCTTCTAACAAAGCAGGAACTATTCAAGGACCAGAAGTGCAGCATAGAAACTCAGGGAATTAGGCATCGTCAAGGAATTCGACGAGATGCAACAGCAATCAAAGATAAAATAAAGGCCACGTACAAAAGGTTCATTCCCAGGCTGGATGCTGGTCACGCTCTGTAAATGGGTACCGTTGGCATTAATCATTCCGAGCCTCAGAGCTCGCTGCCTTCCCCGCCTCGCCGCCTTAGCGTGTTGACATGCTAATGTCAGTTACGCCGCCCATTCATCACGACGCATGACGGCGTTTCGGCTGCTCTGCCCTTCTAAGCGAACGCAGGCGGGGATTTCTGCTCGCTTCTGTAGAGCAGATGAGCTGCCTGGTGCTCTACGAGGACATGAGGGCAGTACAGCAGCCCCCCAGAAGGTCAGGCGAAGAACCGATCACCCCCTCCGCAATCCATGACTTCAGTCAGTGCAGGACGCAGCACCTGTCATACGACTTAAGAGGATTAGCCTTTAGTCAGACCTGTTAGGCAGAACTGAGATGAGGACTTGGGAGAAGATGCATGTCCTGACTGATTGTACAATAAAGGGGAAGCAGGCTGCGTGAGCCTGCTGGAGTGGGATAAGCAGGAGGTCTCCACGCGTGGAAGCTGCTCGACGAACAGGGACCGGGGGCCGGGAGAGCGATCAGAACGGCTACCTGGGATTAGCTGACACCGGACTCCCTTTAATCGTCACTGCTGATCTCCGTCGTGTGATTATGGAGGAAATGCTGCAGGTGGAGCCGCCGTTTGGCAGTGAGGCACCAAACCCTGGGTGGCCCCCTGCTGCATGAACGGGGGCCTGTCTCAGAACCCAAACGGGTCAGAATCAAAGGGAGAGGAAACCCCCCCCCCCCACACACACACACACACCTGCCAAGTCACCATGACAGGTCAGATACCTTGATCTCCAGGGGTCTGCATTGGATATCCGGCTCAGGTTTGTTCGGGGGGGTAATGGTTGGAGGGTTAGGGGCTGTTTGAAGTACAGATTATGGGTGTCATGGAAGCAGAACGGTCACGCTTCTTAACATAACACGGACCAGCTTTTTTTTGGACTCAGCAGATCCTACTCCGACGGTCTGCGGAACTAAAACCGCTTATGACCTACTTGCTGTGCATTAGTCATAAAACGTCACGTACGGATTTCCGTGCACCGTCTAAACATGAAAGCATCTCCATGCCATCCGCAGCGAGAAGGACAGCTGAGGAATGTGAGGCTACTCTTCTTAATTATATATTAAAAAACATCACATACTTCATGTTGAAATGCGTGTCAAAATTATTTATAGCTATGATCCAAACCCTATTTACCCCCCCCAAAGCAGTCAATTCACCCCCCACCACCTGAACAATTAGGCCAGGCAATCACAGGCTTGATGAGCTGAAAAGGTAGAGTCAGGTGTGCAGGTGCAGAAATAAAATTTTTAACAAGCGGACTTGCAGGGGTGGCCCCAAGTCTGGACTGGGAACAGCAGATTTATGGCCAGTACGATCACACCAAGGCTTCCTGCAGATATAGAGCTAAAGGCACAATCTCATTACCGTACAGATTCTCTCTTAGGCACCGCTGGGGCTTTAAGGCAATTACTTACGTCTGACATCAAAAGATGCCTCCGCGTCTCTACGCCTTTGACCAGGTTGAAACAGACGGTTCTCGCCGTCCCAGCAGGAAGAGGATGGCAGCTTTTTTGCACTCTTCTGTGCAGGAGCTGAATAAAAACGCACTGATTAACGCCTTCATCAGCACTGGTAGGAGGTAAGCAGAGCGCCAGCTCCGTGTGAGAAATGCTGGTGGCCGCGAGTTTGGGTCAGGCTGGGGGGAGTCTCCAGCGGGGTGTACTGCGAATGCTCTATGAGTGCGAGCAGAGATGCTAGAGAGTTCTAGAGACACGTACCTCATAAACCCTAGTCCAGTGTTTTTCAACGCAGTCCTTGGGAACCCACAGACGTTCCACATTTTTCTCCTTCCCAGCATCCAAAACACCTGAACCAAACAATCAAGAACACTGAACAGCTGGTACAGGTGTGCTGGGAACTGGGAAGGAGCAAAACTCTGGACTGTCTGGGGGTCCCTGAGAACTGGGATGAGAAACACTGTCACAGGGCCCCTGTTATCACTCTCCACCCAAAATGCCGACATTAATAATAATGATTAACTTATTGATCCCCGTTTAGAAATTCTCTTCTCACCTATTATCTTGCTTTCCATGACACACACTTATATAGGCTAAAGAAAGCTTGGCAGCCATCTGCAAAGGTGCCCATGGAGCTGGGGGTTATGGGCCTTATGCAAGGGCACACAGACATGCGGCTATTCTGCCAAAGCTGGGCTTGAACCAGCGACCTTCCGATCTCGGGCACAGAGGTTCAGCTTACGGAGCCACACACCGCCCCCTACTGACAAAACCAGGCTACAGCAACCTGACGCTAGTCTGTCAACCTTTTCAATCTACGTAGACATGGGTAATTCTCTCAAGTAGCTGCAGAGTAAATCAAAATTAGAGGCGGGAGGTCTTCCTTCAGTGGAAATGCCAAGTCTTTTAAGGGAACAAATTGGGTGACTCATCAAAAATGGTCAACGAGACTCAAAAGCAGAGGGAAAGAGATGCAGAAGAGAGGGAGGAGACAGAGGAAGAGTGGTAACAGAGGGATTAAGGCTGGGTCTCCCTGTACTACACGTGTCTTGAGAGAGACAGAAATGCATCCAAGCACAGAGATAAAGATTCCAAAAGATTCATTCACAAAATGAAGAGGCCTCGCTGTAGCTAAATTGCATTCTGAGCAAAATGAAATGATGGAAGGTAGTCAGAGCCAAACTGTGACCAAAGGGCAACATCACTGAGAGGCTTTTAGTGGATTAATCTGCTGTTTTATTTTCTCTCCCCGTTTCATTCTCCTTGCCTGTCAAGCTGCTCATAAACCACTGGGAGTTTTTTTTTTTTCCCTCCACAGTGACATTCAGCGTCCAAGACGTGGCTAATAGACATGGGGGGTGCAAAAAGCTGTGAATGTAGCAGGGACACAAACATATCACCTACTGAACTACAGCTAAGCCTCAGAATGTGCATTTCAGCATTTTTGGCATCCTGGGGGGGGCTCAGTGTGTTGGGACTCTCTGCCTGTCATCAGAAGGTCACCAGTTTAAGTAGCACCTTCAGCAGAATGTCCATCAGGCCCCTGAGCAAAATGCCCCAGGGGGACCAGCTGCCCAATCCCAGGACCCAAGTCCTCAGTCTCAACTGTGTGTATGAGCAGCTGGGTACTTCCAGGGTCAAAATTCCTAAGACAGCAGTACATAAGAACAAGGTGAAGCAGGAGAGACTGGGAACGACCAGAATCGAGCCTGGTAAAGGGTAGAAGGGACTTTCTAGTGCCAGAGATGACCGTTAGCTTATCCGACAGCTTCTCAAGAATCGGAGGATGACACCAAGCGACCTTCAAAAGGAATGGGAAACATTAAGTGGTGTGAAGTGCACTGCTAGGACAGTTCATACAGGCTCCTAGAAGCAGGACTGAAGACCCATAAAGCAAGGAAGAAGCCCTTCATTAAAGAGAAACAGGGAAGGACCAGGCTGCAGTTTGCAGAAAAATATATATGATTCACAGATTCGCACCCATAACCTGAGAAATGAGCTGTGCTGTGGTCTCTCCAGTTTTTCTACAGTTGAGTGTGTGTGTGGAGAGGGGGTTTACATTACATTGTGGGGACCAAATGTTCCCCACAAAGTAGTAAAAACTTGTTATTTTGACGTTGTGGGGACCATTTTTCAGGTCCCCACAAAGATCTGTGAATGCACTCAAAAAACTAAAAAAGCCAAAGGTCTCATTTTGTTTGGTTACTTATGGTTAAGGTTAGGGCTGGGTAGGGGGTTACGGTCGTCACGTTGGGATTAGAGTTTTCCCTACAGAAATGAATGGAGAGTCCCCACAAAGATATAATTACAAACCTCTGTGTGTGTGTATACATAAAATGTATGCATGTATATGGATGTATATGTCTCAAAGGAGAGCAAGTTGCAAAAAGAGGAATTTCAATGTACTTATACAAATAGAGCTTCATTTTATCCTGTTTTCCAGAGTGCTATGCATTTGTCTTGTGTTCTAATGAACAGTGCTGTTGGCTAGTGCTAGTCCCGGTTCCCCTTCAGAGCAGGGGAGACAGGCCAGTCAGGGATCATGGGCACCCAGAGCCTTTGAACCCTCTGCAGCAGAGCCGGTTTTACGCATGCAGAGCTCATGCAGACGCCCTTTCTTGTCCCTGAATGCAGATGCATATCACGCAGTCAACTGCACAAATGCCCTGAGGAGGGAACACTTAAAATGGCAAAAGCACGCACACACACACACACACACTCACACACACAAACACACACTTCTCAGCATCCTGAGTGCACATTCGCTTGTGGTAGCAGAGACTGTGTAAATACTTCATAAAGCACCTAACGTAGTTTCCTTTTTGGGAGAATCCCCTTCACGGAGCAGCTTCACCTCAGCCCACTATACTGCGAGACTTGACACCACACAGGAGCAAAAGCTGGAGTAGAAATGCCCTTTTACAGCAGGGGAAGATCCTTCCCCACAGGTAAAGCCCGCAAGCCTCCACAGAATCCCGGATGAAGCCGGGGCATTCGGATTCTAAATCTACCACTGGCTCGTTTGCATTTTCTGTTGATCATACCACTGCTATGCCCTATACATCTTCCCATATCCCGATGGGAAAGGGATTATCCCAGATCCATGAAATTAAAAAAAAGGTTTTCCCAAATCCTTAAACCAATTCAGTTTGCATCACTTATAACTTTATTTAATGCCTCATTAAACTTTAAAATCTACCCACCCCCTGCACCCCGCTGCATACATTTCTGTCTCATGTCATGCAAATACACATGTAATTTTCAGTAAGCTTAGTAATCAATAGACATAAAATGTGGTTTTTATTTAGCAATAATGGTATGCATGCATATTGATTAAATGTGCACATCTTTAAAAGGACACCTGTTTTAGTCATTAGGTGATTTAAAAATTATATTTTATATTAAGGTAAATTATTTACCCTAAATTTACCACCCCACTTTTTGATGTAGATGTAATTACTTGTGAGGGGGTGTTAAAAATCGCGTTTCACGTTTCTCTGAAAGAAATATTTTCACCCTTCTGCTGAGATGATGAAAGTGACCTCTGATAGGAGTCTGAGAAAAGTTTTTCCACTCATTACTCACGTCTGTTATACAATTGCACAAATGCTTTTACAGGTAACTGTGTGCCACTAATTAATTCAAAATTCAAATCAACATCAAGCGCTATTCAGTGAAAATTCAAGGTTAGGGGTAATAATTGCCTGTTCCTTCATTGTGTTTGGTGAATTAAAAGGCAAGATTACACCTAATTCCTTTCAACATGCTGTAGAATAAATTCAAATAAGTAATGGCACCATCATAGGAAAATAATTGTTTTCAGTTTGTTCTAATTAGAGTTCGCTCGAAAATAATGATTAAATTCAAATCATTTTGAATTTTGCATCTAATATTATTAAACATTACCTGCTCAAATGAAAGGGAAATTAGCCAATAAGTAAAACTTTATTTGGTTTTATCGTATCATCTGGGATCACTTGATTACATTATTGCATCAGACATTGTTAACTGTACAGAACCATTGAAATTGCTTTGTTCTCCTTAAGAGAGATATCTAATGTCCTCTTAAGTGTGAGTTATCAGTGATGTAACTGTTAAGGGAATCAGAGTCAAGTTATAATCCTGCTTTAATGGGTTACAAGTGACTTTATTTGAACGCTCTGCAACATACATCACAGGATGGAAGCTTTTAGGTGACTCCCTGAGCCCCAGACAAAGTGACAGTAGCAACAATTCCTGTCACCTGATCTCTCGCCTCCATCATCAAAGATGCACATGGCCACTGAGACAAAAGAGCCGCTGCACTGAGAGCCGCTGCTCTGAGAGCCGCTGCACTGAGAGCCGCTGCTCATGCCTGCTAGGCCGCCTCCCCCAGGGCCTGGCGCGGTACCACCGGCGAGACGCGTAGGCACCACCCAGGAGGCTAAGAGTGGCCTGAGTCACTCGCCGCTTGAGCCTCTTCTTCCGACTGCCGGGCCGTGTTCGTAACGTCAGCCACAAGCAGGGTCACGCTAACGTTTCCTGCAGGCAAATCAGGGCACATCAAAAACATTACAGTAGACTTAAGCATCACCGGGTCCAGCTACAAGTGGCAACCTTTAGATTCCAAGTGCTGAACGTAAACGAAAAAAAATTTCACTGCCTACAATTTCTGCCTCACAGGGCTCACGCTTACACATCTCCATGAGAGCACTGTGCCATACCATAATTTAAGTAACAGAGATTGCATTCTAACCATTTGCTGTTTACACACAGAGGAACAGAAGGCTGATATTATTAGAGGAGCGAACACTTCAGCAGCGACGCTGCATATGGGGCAGGTAGGTGTGTCAGAAGATTGCTAACGCTCCCCGGCAATTATTTTCGGTGACGGATGTGGACGCACTCGCACCCCCCCCCCGACGCTGCGTCACAAAGCACAGTCCACCGGGGGAAACTGATTGAGTTTGAGAGGAAGAGTCGTGCATCCCGACTTGCCTGGGAGAAACCGCAAGGCCCTCAACACAGGGAACACGCGCTGAAACAGGCACACTCCTTTCTGACAGAGAGTAATACTCTAGTCGTGTGTGTGTGTGTGTCAGATATACATTGATTGCAGTCAATTTTGACTGCAATCAAAAAACTAAATATACCAAAAGGCTTGTATTTTGTTTGGTTACTTGGTCAAGGTTAGGGCTGGGTGGGGGTTAAGGTTGTCATTGTTGGGATTAGGGTTTTGCCCATAGAAACGAATGGATGGTCCCCACAGAGATATGAATACAGGTTTGTGTGTGTCTGTTGTTACATTTTTTAATTTATGTAGCAGATGGTTTTAACACAAAAATACATATTTTTGAGAAAGCAGGATTTAGAGAATCCCTGTAGCAACTGGAGGTTAAGGACCTCACTGAAGAGCCTTACAGTGTCAAATGATATTACGCAGCAGAGCCTGGGATTTGAACCAGCAACCTTCTGATCACAGATTCACTGAGCAACACACCAGTAGTTAACAGTTTACAGCATCTTACAGGTATGTGCATGTAGACAAAAGCAGATACAGAGGCAAGACAGTAGGAGGTTAAACTCTGAAGACATGGTAAAACAAGTGATCGGGCTAAACTGTGAAAATGGCAGCAGTGAGTAAACCCTGTTACATCACGATTTCACATGAGTGAGCATGTAGGTCGGGGGGTGGAATGAAATCAGTCATCTCTGGCCAGGCATGTTCGATGTCGTTTGTGGGTTTGGGGCGGTCAGGCACCTTGGCGGTTCTGAAACGGCTCGTCCTCCCAAACACCGGCTTTCCTGCTCTCTCTTTAAACCCACAAGTCAGATTCTCCTATAATTAATGTCATCAAGCAGACACTTTCTCAACTGTGATGAAAGCGTTTGCACATGGGTGTCAGGATGCGGCCCATTAAAACAATCCCTGTAGGGAGATCCATTCTGTCTGCATATCTGTCACTTTGACTTTCCGCCAGGCTGTAGTTCTGTTGTCACGTCACATCAAACCGGCAAGTCGTGGCTGAGGTTTACCCAAGAACCTCCCCTAAGAGGAACAGCAGTCAAACAGGAGAAAGCAAAAGGGCTTCTTGCACTTAGTCTGATATGACAGCAAGGGCTCCATGATCTTACATGCCCTGCCTCCACTAAAACACAACTGTACACATTTGGCATCCTGCCACGCTGAAGTCAAGGATAGGCGTCTTGAAGTTTAGAGGACCATTACTCGAGGCAGATTACAAAATAACCGAAAAACTACTGGTAGCTAGGGGGCGGTGTGTGGTTCAGTGGGTTACAAGGCTGTGCCTGAAATCAGAAGGTTGCTGGTTCATATCCCACAGCTTGCAGCTCTTGGGCCCTTGAGCAAGATCCCTAACCCCCAATTGTGCTGGCTGGCCCTGCTCTCTTAATGGTACATTGCTTTGGATAAAGGTGTCTGTTAAGTAAATAAAAGGTATTTCTACTAGGCTTGAGGTGGCCAATGATGTCCAGGTACCAGTGGCTTCACCTGTGCCCCCAAACCACTGTCCGTGGAGCCTTCTATCAGGAAGCACACTTAGCGGTCTGCAAGCAACCGGACTCCTGTCTTAACTCAACATCCGGATCCCCAGCACGCTCATGAAATCCATCTGCCCCCCCCCCCACTCAAAAATACAGGGAGCAATAAGCATACAAAAGGAGTGGGAATTTTAAAAATTACTTATGCGTATGAAACAGCATGTTCTGCAAAACACCCGGAAGAATTGATGACGTGAAGGACTCTGAAATGCAATTACCAGAAGGTTCCAACAGATAAGTCATAATTTCTCAAACATGCCGGAGAAATGAAATGTAAGGGGGAAGCCTTCATTAATGTCAGCAATATCAACAATCCCTCTTGAGCGAGCTATAAAGGGCTCAGCTGAAGTCACTGTTGCTCAGCAATGCATAGACAAACTTATAATTACACGGCTGTGTGACTTCTGAGCGAAAGGCCCTTAGTAATTATTTTCCATGCATAATTTTTAATTGCCACAAATCCATTTTTCGTTAACTGGAAAACATAACAGCAGAAAAAAATGTCTCCCTGGCTGTTTACCTCAAGCTGTGACCATGCCGTGTGGTCAATGTCACTGAGCCGTACGGGGCGAGGTCTGCACTTTCCAATGACCTGGACTTACGGCGAGTTTTAATCCCAGACGCTTATCAATACGAGGGCGAGCCATCGCGAGTAAAACCTGCTGTGCCTTTGTCAGCGTTTCTATTGAGACCTTAGCTTGGCTATTTTGTTAAGAATTTGCAGTGCCGGTGATGAGGGGTTTATGGATGTTATGCAAAAATGCCCTGAATGTCAAAGCTAAACGTGTTGCAATGAGTAAGAAAACCTGGCAGGTTTATAGTAAGTGTATGTGCAATTTATACTAGGTAACCCTGGTTAATAAGCACACTGGATAGTAATGCTTTTGTCGTTTTATGAGAGACAGCTGGCAGGAAGCATTTACTACATTCATGGCCCCCACCAGGGTCCTGGGGTAAATCCACCATTTTGTCTCAGGCCGGCAGACTTTATGCTACCCATCCCACCCCCCCGCCGCACACACCTCCACTCTCCCATTTCTTCAAGGAAGCGTGGATCTAATTTAAGTCCCGGAGGATCGTACCACCTGCCTTTGATCTTCTGTACTTGATGGCTACAAAGTGAGGGGGGGGGAGGGTAGCAGGAGAGAGAAGCGGAAATGGGGGTGCAGGTCCATTATAATGACAGATTCGGAAGCCTACGTTGCCGCCTTTACATCGTCCAGCAGGGGGCGCCATCCGGGGCAATCCACACTTCCAGGCGATTTCAGAACGCCTCTGCCATCACTCAGGTGCTGCTTTTGGCCCCGAGAAGGTTTTGGCGGGGAGTGCATCACACCCACGGTGACAGTGTCTCTCCCGTACTCTGACACTATGTTCAGAGAGACGGCCACAACGGCAACAGCAACGCCGGCACTGGACTTCACTTAACGCGGCGCCTCTTCACAGTGCTGCTCACTCAAGTGATAATGTGCCAAACGAAGGCCGTTATACGTCCATTGTTGTAAATCGCCTCGGCGGCCCGCTAAGACATTGCAGATAAATGATAGCACTTTAGCTTTTAAATTTCTGTCCATTTCTCATTAGGAAAGGCTCGGGGATGCAGTACGCAGGGAGACCGCAAGGCCTGGCAATCCAGACAGGCAGGACGGGGGTCAGACGGTCTCCCCCAGGCCCGAGTAGCCGACGCATCCCTTCAGTTCAAAGCCCACATGCTTGGGACTGTAAGGCTTTTGACGGACGAATTTTGCCGCCGACCACGTTCGACCATGACTACAGACGGGAAGAAGATGCTGCAAGACAAACAGTCACCAGGAAAACAAAGCCAGGGAAGACAGGGAGCAGCAAGACGCGCCGGATGAGACGGTTCATCACTTTAGCCTGAAAGCTGCTGAGCGGCCTTTCGGGGGATGTGGGGGGGGGGGCGGTACCTGTCTCCGAGGATCTCCCCGGGTTACGTTAATTCAGGCCAGACCTGCGACCAAACAATTTCCCCACAGAGATGTGTCCAGGGCAGCGGGGGCTAAAGCGTCCGCTGACACGGAAGAAACGCGACTTTGCCGTCAGAGAGGACAGTGTTGCAGATTTTCCGGCTTCAGTTCAATCGGCGCAATGTAACCCCCCCCCCACATACTACCATCCCACTCCCTCTATGAATATTACATAAGAGGCCCTGGACGGCCGAAGCATTTTAAGATACATTATTCGTCCGTGCCAGGGGCCATTCTTCCTCTGCCAAACATATTTCGATTTAAAAGATAGAAAATGCTAATTGAATGGTTACAGAAAGGGGGAAAGGACAGCCTGCCAATAGGAAATGCGGGACGACGCCCCCAAATCCTTCCCTGTTGAGTCAGGTAGGGCTTCAAAATCACTGTTGATCAGAGTGGGATTAATCCAAATTCGGACAAAAACTATAAAAGTTTCATCTCACTTTGCACCTGATCTGTGGCAGTTCAATTAATCCATCCATCTTCTGTAAATGCTTGTCCTATTTATGGTTGTGGGGGGTCCAAAGCCTATGGGTGCAAGGCAGGGAACAACCCAGAATGGGGTGCCAACCCATCACAGGGCACAAGGCAGGGAACAACCCAGAATGGGGCACCAACCCATCACAGGGCACAAGGCAGGGA
>JAOYFF010000045.1:8771188-8797095 GCA_025773925.1 Cryptomyrus ogoouensis | reverse complement strand
AGAGCTAGTGGACCTCAGGTTGCCTGACATAGCCGGACCGGTGTACCAGCCCCCCCGGGGCCAGGGCCACAGTGCATATTAGAAACCGTCAACCGAGCTCTGCGGAAGAAATATTGAATCTGTCCAAATGATCCCATAATTATGCATTACATTGCTGGAAGTGAGAGATTAAGCAGGAGAGAGAAGGAGAGGGACCACAGTCTGACAGCCCGGGTATGAATTCCAGCCCAGAATCAGCTCTCTAATTAATCATGGGCTGACAGAGTTTTATTCACATGGTTTATTACGGGGGAGAGAGGCCAGTGACTGCGGTGGGGTAGGGTGTGGGGGCAAATTAGCACACAGGCAAGGAAAACAAAAACAGCCAGAGCCAGAAAAACATCTCAGCTGGGCGCATGGTCCTGCCTGGATGCTGGGAAGGCCTGGAGATGGAGACAGCCAACCGTTAGCTCCGCTCCGTGAGAGGGAGGGGCCGTGAGTAAGGAAACAGGAAGGCAGGGATAGGAGGAGAGGCATCAGCATGGAATACCCTCCCAGCTAGCCGGAATAGGAGATAGACGCGTCGTCATAGCGATGACTGGGGGTTTCGACTGGAACGTAAAGCTATCACATCGTTTATCCATTAAGTAACAGAGACATCGGTTGTTGTGAGGGGGGAGCCGTGCTGCCATGGTAACAGGACTGTTTCAGCAGTCCTCCGTGGGGTAAGTGGTGCAATCCTTTATTACAAGGCTCAGATCGAAGCTCAAACGAAATGCTTCTATTAGACTGGAGAATTTTCAAGGGTTAGTTTTTTTAAATATAAAAGTAATTAAGGATAATGTCATGGGACTTAATTCATTCCCTCTTGCCTCTACCAGTAAGATTCCATCTCCATGTAACTGCCATGCTCTCCCTTCTACCATGAAATACAGAAGTGAACAAAAGATTATAGACACTTTGGGTTCAGACACAAAATCTTTGAGTACAACACTGTGCTTCCTCAACGCTACAAATACTGTAACTGTATTTCGCTCTACCAGGTGGATTTCCCCAGGAAACCAGCACTATGGTAAAAACAGGCATCATTCATCCATCCATCCATAACTGCCATTTCCATGCAAACTTCATACATGCAGCCACAATCAAACCCGCAACAATGGTGTGTACAGCACAATGAAACCCACAGCACTGGAGGGCACGCCACAATCAAACACAGAGTAGGGGCAGACATGACACAATCAAACCCAGAGCAACAGAGGACACACCACAATCATCAAGCCAACAACAAATAGCAAAAGGAGGGCACTCCATGATAATCAAACCCACAGCAAAAGGAGGGCACTCTGGTATCCACTGAGCTGCTTGTTATTAATTAATGGACAAATCCTGTAAGGTGATGTGCCACAACTACAAGGACTCCTGGATATCAAAATGCTGGCTATGGAAGACCAGCCTGTTAGCGGAGCTTCTGCAGAGTTCTGGTCCTGTAAGGCAAAGCCCTGTTCTCGCTCCACATCCCCTCATTCATAAATTACAGCGTGCAGAATTTCTCTGCTGCCACACTGGACCCACTTTAATAAGCTGGTGCCGAGCCACATCACGCATGCCCTGCAGTTTGACCCAGAATTTTAGTCAGAGCACAAAAATAACCCGAAAGCACTGAAAGTCCTGGGAGAAGCCCTGGCGCTTCACTGCCGAACCTCGAACTGAAACCATGCAGTGAAGTATGAACAGCTAAAGAAATCATATGGCTCTGAGCTACATAGGTCCATATGGATGGAAAGCCTTCTGTAAACCGACGCTAAACTCGATTACTGTGATGGGACATGCGATTCATTTTATGCAAACTGGCAGGACTGATGCATTCCTTTTTAATCAGTACATTGAGTTTGATTGTGTAGTGAACCGAACGGCACAAGGTAAGGACATCGTCAGTTTACCCGCAGCTACACCACCTGTAGTTCAGACAAGCAGATCCACCTGAAGCTACGCAGGTTTGGGCCTGGCCAGCACTTCCATGGGACACCAACTAGGAAAGTTAGGTGGCTGCTGGAAGAGGTGTACTGTCAGAAAAAAGGGTACAGCCCCAATGGTGCAAAAATGTTCCTGGGAATCCATTCTTGTACCTTAAAAAGGGACATTTACTTACATCTAGGGTACAATTGGCAGACCCTTGAGGGTACAGCACCAGTGACAAGTAATTGTACCCGCAAAAAGTTAAAAATTGGTACTTTTTTCCTGAAAGTGTGGTGCAGTCAAAACTGGCCTCCTAATCATCCCCTATATCTAACTGGTGAATTCTCTCCTGCCCCTTCACCACCTTAGTTACTGTCTGGTGAGCGTACTGGTGCAGAATGGCTGCCATAGCATCATCCAGGTGGGGGCTACACAGCGCTGGTGGTTGAAGTGGCCCCCCCACTATATTAATGTAACATTCAATGCCGTTCACACGTTTTTGCGTGCTGGTGTCCTCCTGTAGTCCAAAAACGCCCATGAGGGGGGTTACTTACACCAAAAATGTTGTTATCAGGGCAGAAAGATACATTGGTTATCTCTCTGAACAAATCAGATTGTAGAGGAGGTGGGTCCAAGCAACTAGAGGAGGCAGAACCAACCAATCAGATGTCTTGGTCCCTCCTCCTCTAGTTGCTTGGACCCACGTCCTCTACAATCTGATTGGTCATCTCTCTCTGAACCAATCATTTTTCGTTCTGCCCTCAGAAAAACCCCCACAAGCTCCAAAAATACAGATGAATATATTCATTCCCACACACTCCGCTCCTTGGACCCCTTCTTTAGTACCTCACGTACATCCAAAAGATGAATGAGACAGATACAACCCCCCCTTCCCCCAGGACACATACTGGCAACAGGAAGCCAGCGGAGCTTTGGCATCCCCCCCCCCACTGAACAAATAACAATAGCACGCAAACTCCAAGCCGTCAATTATGCATGGAGCGGTGGGAACGACTCGGAGGGGATGGGCGCCCGTCAGCCGGGCTGCAAGGCGACGGCAAAGAGGGGCACCATTTCTTTGTAGGGAAGATATCGATGAAACGGACACAGGAAGACAGCTGCCCGGCCCACTCGCATCACTTCCTGCGTCCTACAAAGCAAGCCGTTTTGACTGCTCACACTTAAAAAAACATAAAAAAAAATAATAAAAAAATCACAGCAAATGTGATGCTTCATTTCAACTGCTCATAAATTCATATTTATTAGCTACTTTTAATTTCACACATTGCTTTAACGGACAATCTATTAAGGATAACGCACCAGTTATGTAGCTTTGCTTAGCTCTGCGATGCAGAAAATGAGAATCTCCCGCTTCTCTTACGATTGGAGAATAAAAAGAACAACGGAATCCTCATATAGTCAAATATTTCATTATGTGTACATCCAAGGACAATGTAATGAATATGCAAAGCAGCCTGGATTTTATTTAACTGAATCATGCGGCTTATTGTTGCATGTTGGCTCTGCTGCTGCATGCATGCATGCAGAGGCAGGGGAAAATGTATAAAATCCCCCCTGCAGCTTATTATCCAGCCAGACACATATGGCTTTAAAAACCCCTTTAATTAGTGCCTCCTTAATTCTACCCTGCTTGCATGTCATCACTATTCTCCCATAAATAAATAGCTAAACAGCTCAAAACTCATTTATGATGCACAAACAAGAAAAGGTGAGCCCAGGGGTTTGGTCGGTCTCACACTGACTAGTGTCACTACAGCACCCACTACTGGCCGGTCGTGAGAAAAACACGTGCTGGCTCACAGCCGCCTGGCCGTAAGAACTGATGGAGCGAAACCAAAAAGGCAGAACGGCAAACCAACGAGCGGTTAGCATAAACAGTAATTGGCAAGAGGCAATTAAAGTCCCTTCAGCTGTGCTGAGCGCCTGCAAACCAAAACAAACTGCACACGACGGCTGTTATTTTAGATGGGTACAGGTTATCCAACAATATAAAACACTTACAATAAAAGCCACGTTAGTTCTGCATGACCCCGGACATGCTGTGACAGTTTGAGGACGTTATAACGCAAGTATTATGAACCATACGGAAGGACAAGGCTGCCAGCAAGCTGAAAGATTGAAGAGGGGATTTCATGGTAAGCACGTGCCCATTCGACGAGAGCAGTGAGGAGGGAATGCAAGATAATGTAGAATATGAGGAATGTTTCCCAACAAGGGCCAAACATGGAAACGTTTATAAACACAGAACTGTTTACGGGCATCTGTGACAGAGAACTAAAAGTTCCTATGACAATTAATAATCACATTGCATGAATGAGCAAGCATGAATCATAAATCATAGAGGGACAGAAAACTGACTTCTGTAGCGTTTGTTCAGACGGCTCCCCAGTAGGCAGAGCTCCGTTATTGTGAACACAGGCGGGAAATTAGGTGACCATTAAATGATAATGACTGCAATTTATAAGTCAGACTTAATGGATCTGCTCTGAAAACATGTGGGTATAAACACACCACGCCTGAGCAATTTCCATGCAAGATCGGTGGCATCAGCGGCCAGGACACGTAGCCTTTGCGTACAGCCAGTTGGGAGGTGTTCTCCTCCGCGGCAGAACACCTGATGAGGGTCAGATCTTAGCTACGTATCGCTTCCTGCTGTCACCACAACAGGATCTCACTTCTTCACGTTTCGACTAACTGCAGCTGCTATATAATGGAATTCTCTTTGGGAAATGCCATGTGCTATTCTGAGAAAGTCCGCCAACCCGGTCTTTGGGTACCCCCAGTCCACGTTTTTTCTCCCTCCTGGATCCCTGCCGGAGCAAAAACGTGGACTGTTTGGTGGTCCAAAGGACCAGGTTGCAAAGCACTGCGCTACAGAAATGAAAACTTGCTCGTTATCTTAACTACAGCATCTTACTTAAGCCAGATATGAATCTGAGATGTTGTTTGGACCTCTATCCACTCTCCTCCATGGAAAACCATATATCTATTTACTAACCCATTCCTTTACACAACTAAGCTGTTCATTTCCTTCACTAGAAGGTCCACACGATCACTTGTGGCGTTTCCCGTCAGACAGACCTGAGGCTCAGAGTCAGGTTATTTTGATCTATGTTACAACCACATTTTAACAGTCACAAAGCCAACATGAGCAGGCAGAGAAATGTATTTTATCTTTCAATAAGAGTTTGGCACAGGGGAGATTCAAGGATTTGACCCTTAGGTGGGCGCAACTGCTAAGAAATATGAGATGGAGTTGCTATATTTAGAATAATAATTTTCAGGAGGAGCGAGACAAAAAAGGGCCTAGAATCATCTATGGTTCGGTAGCCCTTACTTCCTCAGGAATTCTTCAAATATTACACTGTTAGGGGCTAAAGTCAGTGCTTGTGCCTAACAGAAGAGTTCCTGGTTGGGCATCCAGAAGCCAATATTGGAATATTTGAAGATGTCATGGAGGTCAGGAATCAGAAGCCACCATTGAAAAGGAAAAGAAGAAAAACCAAAACCTTCTGGTACCTTTTCTATGGAAATAAATGCCCAGTTTAGCGACTGGGACTGTGTCTGTTGAGCTCTGACAGGCGGTGACTCGACGGCACCTAGGAAGACGTAACCGGTGAAGAGAATTAACAAGCTACAAAGCAAGCGGCGGCCACCACTGCAGACACTACATCTCCAGCACAGTTTTATGGGCTCAATGGACTGTGATATGGACTGGATTAATGTCCAGGCTGTAGGGGGAAATGTGAGTGACGCTTCTCGCGGGAGGCTAACTTGATTAGAACGTTGATCCGGTTATAGATGAGGCCATTACGCCGGATCTACATAATCTCGAAATTCACGAACACACTGTTTGGCCCAAAACTGCTGTATTTTCCCCAGAACAAAAAAGACCAGCAGTGGCAGCAGGCCGACTAAAATCGCCCGGCACTCAACAACGTTATGAATCAACGGACAAATGGTTCTTTATGGCCCGCTCTTCGGCTGAGTTATGGCACAGCTGTTGCCCGTGTGCACGACGGGACTGCAAATCCAATCAGTCGCCCCCAGGCTTCGTTTTTCTCTCACAGAAGAGCGGCTGGCCATCGTTGAAAGAGAACTGGCAGGAGTGCCTGAGTGGCCAGAACAGAGCTTGTTCAACGGTGAATGTTCACAGAACACTTCCTGCTGTCGTATCCCTATGCAGCTACAACTCCCTGGCCTGGCCTTTACAATAGGCAAAAAAGAGGAGCCTGAAGTGGATTGGCGATAATTTCTCAAAGCCACAATGCACCAAGGGAAATGTAGTCCTCTCCTTGTAGAAGAACCCCAAGCTGTACAGGTAGCCAGCAAGAGTCTTTTCTCTATTTCCTGAATATCACATCACGGCTGACCTGCGTCCAGCACACATTCTCGATTTAGCCTGAATATCGAGATAGTGATAAGTATGCCTTTAAGTAGCTAATAATTACAATAATGTGTGAATAGCCTAGTTGATTGAAATATCAGGTTTTCAACTTCTATGTCAACCCACCACCCACAAACCACGACACCTAATATCTAATTCCCATCTAACTGATTACAGTTCGTAGTAAATGTGGCATTTGCTATTCTGGATCCTTAGCACATTGATCAGTGGAGTGCAACAGGTAAATAAAAGGTCAATGAATCCTGCACACAAGGTATCAGAGCTCAATGGGGTACAGAGAGGCTGGCGCCCCCTATTGGCGCTGGCCTGCTAAGACACCCTGTGCCATAACATGCAGATTCACAGGCAGCAATGCCCAAAACCGGCTCCATCTGCTGCAGGAAGTACGGGGTGGGAGGGAGAGCTGAAGATGCAATCTGGGTGACGTCACCGGCTAATTGACCCCCTCCCTCCCCAGGCGGGGCAGCAAGTTCACCTGCCAGCTTGCCAGAGAGGCAGGAGAAACCCACAAGCAGAGCAAAGCCAGCAGTACCAGGAGGGCAGAAGATCTCCAATCACAGGGCTGCCATTTCCTGACTGAATTCCACTCTGCATCAACCTCCAGCCTCAAAGCTTCCTTGGTCACATGACCTGTCTATTCACGCCACAGATAAACGCTAAATTAGCCGCAGTCGTCACAAGTATTCTTTACGAGTAACACTCAATAGCAGAGCCAGACATCAAAGCGTGGGTGTACCGGCAAAAAAAAATCCAGTGGGCCAGTCCCATGACAATTCACTCGGTGACAACACTACAGACTACAGATTAAACCAGTTTTTAAATTACCCATGGAATTACTCAGATCGAATGAACAAAGAGAAAGAAAAATCTATCTGCCTCCCAACAGCACTTCTCCGACTGATCGAACCACGGCGACACAAACCTGTCAGATTGAATCGTTTTGTTGTACATTCAGTCCCCAGGTTACAAACGAGATCTGTTCTTTAAGTCGAATATTTAGGGAAGTCGGAAGAATAATGGTACAGTATATAAAAATAATATTAACTACATACGATATATTGTACGAAAAGCTGACAAACGACACAAAAGTAGTGCATGCATTCGTTAACACAAACCACTGAATTTAATCCAAATTTTTAATATAATAGGCATTATGGCAGTCTATCCGTATGTCTCCCTGTACAGTATTGCTCGCCGTCAAGGCTGAATGGATGGGCCCAGGCCCACCTATGAACCACAATACAGCACAGGCTTACCACATCTCTAAACGTTCCAAATAAAAATGTTCCAGAAGCAATTAGCATCCATTCTGGTGATGACATACAATTATTCCAAACTCTCGTTGGGAAGGTCCCGGTCTGGGCCCCTTCAGCAAGCACCTCCAACACGTCGGCTCCCTGCCAGCTTACTGGCAGCACAGTACCCCTGTGGAGAACATCACTGGGAGCTTCAGCAGCAGAACCTTCACAGTAGGCAACTTCCACACTGGTTTAAAACATTTGGTTAGACTTTGTGCATCTTACAGAAGATGCTTCCTATCCTATGGAAAATGCCCGGAGAAAATTAGGTACGAAATCCCTGCCTCTCATGTTGAAATATACTGCATGTATTTAATTTTAGGTTTGGCACAATACCAAGGCGTTATTGTCATGACGACAACCATGTTTCCTGAGGGTCAAAATGACTGAATTACAATTATCCAACGATCTGCAGCAAAGTGGACGTTATCATGCTTGCCAGCCCTAAATTTAAAAATTGAGAAATATAATTAATTTGCAACCAACACACCCTTCTCTAATTCGAAGCCACTCTGTCCCAGATGAAGGGAGTCAACGAGACCTGATTCGCAAATTCAATATGAATTAGGGTGCAGGACGAGATCAGTGCAAAGTGCTCTTCTGTGCTGTCTAAAGAAGCACCAGTCAGACCATGTTCAAGAAACCTCACAGCAGAACCGAAGAGGCCCCAAAGAGCAACCAGAAGAGGCAATCGTAGTCAAATTACCCAAGAGCACTCAGGGATCTAAACCCCACTACAGTCACTACAGAGGGTGAGTACAGGTGACACCAGGGGCGTTACATCGGGGGCTTATCTGTCCAAGGGCTGTCGTGTTGAATTCTCTGAATTCTCTTACGACGGTCGCAGCATAAGGAAGTTTCTGGGAAACTCGACTCTGGACTGGGCCTGTGGTGACGCATGGAACTCGCAGACAGAGCATGATCGGTAAAACACCTGAGCTAAGGAAATCATTTGGGGCTTATCTAGATTCAGCTGGGACTCCAGTCGTGAATGCCCCGTGCTCTTGACACGTCTGGGTGATAACCTACGGGAGGGAAGACAGCGCGTGCGTTTGCACGAGGGCAAGGTCTGTTGGGTAGCTGGAGACTGTTTGTACTGAATACCCTCAGAAGTGACGCACACGGGTATGTATGTAGTCAACACCATAGTGAGTAGAGACCATCGTGTTTAGATGAATACCCTTGCGTGAAGAAAGTACATGCGTTTCAAAGACAGATTCTCTTTATGGTGACAGGCAAAGCATGCATTACCTTACTAGCATATTCCATTCTTAATGAGGTCAAGGTTCTGACACACAGCCACACACCCACACGCCCCCCCCACACCCACACGCCCCCCCACACCCACACACAGCAGCAGCCATCATTTAAGCAGAAACACCTGGTGCTCATTCAGATCCAGACATTAATTAACAAGGAATCAAGCACTAATTGTTCAAGCAGAGCCTATCAATTAAACAGGTTACTGGACACTCTTGAACATAAAACCAAAAAAAATAAATAAATCAATTATACAAACAAGCACTTTGGGGCATGTTCTTGTGTAAAAGAAGTATTCATTTGGATCTGTGCAGGTCAAGTATGAGGGAAAGCCAAGCTAAGCCTTTCGGCATCAATATGGCCATCAGAAGAGCTCATGATATTGTGCCATCTTCAGAAGGGAAAAAGACCTTAGAGTGACATCGCGTCAACTCGAGACAACCACCACACACTCGGCTCCCGGGAGCTATCAGCCGGCTCTGGTGAACCCACAGAGTCCTCGCGTGAGTGGACTACATATCCGCCGCAGCACAAAGCCAACAACAGTAGGGCTAATTAACAGAACAACCTCAAAATGTGTTGGCGCAGAACATGGATGAACAGCATCATGATCGAGATTGAAGATGCAGGGTTCTATTAAGAACAGTGTATACTGAACTTCCAGGACCAGAGAATGCATGTGAAAGGTCTGCGGATTACGTCTACAGGCAAGCTATCCATGTGGCACGAACATTTGTTCTGCTGAACATTATAAAAGATTTTTTCATTCCCGCAACGTTTTTATCCTCCGCTCCTCATATGTGCCACCGTTGCCAAGACAACCCAGGACCAGGCCCAGTTAATGAAATAAAATTTAATGACCTTTTCTGTTTTACTGCACACATGCAGCAACATGCTTACAGAATCAGTCACAATTTCTTGCGCCCAAACAGGACGCTCTTGTCAAATTTAAAGCGGGTCTTTGATTGCATGTCGTAAAGATGTTGGATGTACCATTGCTTTGCATGACTGATGGCCGTTCATCAAGGGTATGGGCACACTGGTGCCGCAAGAATGGGCATGACCACAGAGATAGGCATCGATGGTCCTCTGGCTCAAGGCTTCATTGGACAATACATACAACAAGCATTTAGTTTATTGCCCTCAATAAAGACAATCTCTGCAAACAGATGTTTCCATTTGTTAGCTGTGCTGTGGTTCCACCCTCAATAAAGACCAACATCTGTTACCTCACATCAGGTTTTAGAGGATACACAGTAGTTCTATGCTTAATGAAGATCAACATCTGCTAATGCATGTACAAGTTTTCAAGGCAAAAAAAATACAATTTTCTGTGCTGGCAATTAACATGCATGCAAATCTTTAACAGCCAATTGCTTACTCACCATTCTGAATCAACAAGAAGACCAGACCAAACGAATCTAATGTCAGACGCCAATACTATACTGAAAAGCATGCAGACTTTCTAAAAGCCTTTCAGAGTTTCACAGTTGAGGTAATGTTCAGGGTCAAGGGTCAAATTGTTCACACCTGAAGTTAACGTTCCGGGTTATGGGTCAAATTGTTCACACCTGTGTTTCCATCCGCCTGGAAGCACCTTGGAAGGGGGGGGGTAGGCAGTCTCTTCTCCACAGTGATTTAAGAGGAATCAGACGTAAAACATCACTGTATTCAGTACATTTGCACAAGTGTTTTCAAAATTAGTTCCAAACTAATAATAACAGTCACTTCATTTAACAATAGCATCCAGTATGCACAGAACACATTTTCAAGTGTGAGTAATAAGTATCAGCTAATTATGAACATTTACATCATCATTCATATATATTCATCTCCCACATGCTTTTCTCCAGAGCAACTTGCAATCAGTGTAAATAAGAAACACATTATTAAGCGACATACGAAGAGCTTCAAAATACTCGCTAAGTGCAATACTGAAATCATCAGTCTATGATATGGAAGTGCAATATCGCGAAATGAAAATATAGCTTGCAATTTAACAAACAAAAGATTGTCCTAAGAGCTCGAGAGGCCCAAATAACCATATACTGTATACAAAACAACACGGAAAAAAGAAGGTATATATACTTACAGTAAGGTATATATACTTACAGTAAGGTGTATATACTTACAGTAATGCTAAAATAGTAAGCAGAACAGCTTCTTGAATGCAATCTACAGTAGTTCAGGGATGAGGTCTGCGGATACGAGCTTTGAAGCTTTTCTTTATGAGGAGAAAAACTCCTGCGGGCTGGAGTCTCACCATACAGGATCCAAGGTTAAAAACATACTGGTGTGCTAAATTTACCAGAAACATCATGGCATCTG
Source organism: Cryptomyrus ogoouensis (assembly GCA_025773925.1). Classification (NCBI taxonomy): domain Eukaryota; kingdom Metazoa; phylum Chordata; class Actinopteri; order Osteoglossiformes; family Mormyridae; genus Cryptomyrus; species Cryptomyrus ogoouensis. Next base: position 8,785,842 of record JAOYFF010000045.1, on the reverse strand, counting down.
ATTGGTCCTGCACAATGCAAATGATACATTAAACAAATCCTTTGAGTGTGGAAGTACATTGATTACACCTCTCACCAAGATAAGAGGAATGAAGATGGATGGATGGATGGATGGATGGATGATTGACACTTACGTAGCCATGAACGTGGATGAACCGAAACATTGCATTAACCAGAAAGACACAGGAGTCACTATGGATCAAATTTGTCTGCTAAATGGAGAATAAGATAAAAGAACAATAATAATGATACTAATCATAGCAGCAAGCTAACACTGTCTTCTCCACAGGTCTGTGCCAGCTTGTAAACATATCCGCAGCCTCTGTTACCCTAAATGTGCTCCTGCATCCTTACATCCCTTCAACCTTGGAGACCAGATGGTGGGTTACAATAAATCAGAAAAACAAGCAAAGGAGAGAGACCGTTGTTTGTCTTCATCACTTCATCCCTCCTTCTATAAACCCAATTACTTTACAGCCATTAAAAGCAGTTACCATTTCCAAAGTAATTACTGAGGACTCAAACTAAGCTGATTCATTTATTTGAATGGTCTACCTCTGCTTTTATGGGTGGGGGGTGTTAATACCCATACATTCTGCTTCAGACTGGGCTCAGGGTTCCCAGTATGTTTTTGTGCAATTTCTCTAAGCTCCCATAAGGGACTCGAGGACTGGCCATTATAGCAAAAAGGTTAAATGGGAAGAGGAGGCAGTCTGAAAATACACAAAGCACTCTACTCATTCGTAAGCGGTACTTTTTCTGTCCGGTATTTGGTCAACAGTACTGAGAAGGGCAATGTTATTGCTACGTGTTCAATGCACAAAATGCATTCCTGCCTGGAAGGATGCCACAGCCTGCTAGTAGTGCATGCTGGGAAATAAAAAATCAATGTTTATGTATCGAGGTAGCATTACTCGGTGCTGCCATAAAAAAATGGAGTTAGGGCTGGGTTAAAAAGAGCAAACCAGATAAATATGATGAGTAGAGAAAAAAAGCAAAATGATAAGCTTTGGGTTTAAAAGATTTATTTATCATTATCATTATTGTTATTGTGCAGATAATATGCCCCCCCCACCCCCTCTTGCGAATGGGCACAACTGGCATCAGGGACGGTATTCTGTTTATCTGACAGAAATGACAATTATGGAAACCTGTTAAATTTCATGTTCCACGTCTGATACACAGGAACAGGATGGGTGACTGCTGGCACAGTCCTGAAATAGGGCCTTTGATGAAAGGCTGAAGCTTTTCGCTAAATTGCGCCCCATGAATACATTCATGCGATGTTTTGCTTATGCAACCCAGTGAAACCAAAAAAAAAATAAAAAATAAAATATTGCCGAGTTTGTCGAAAGCCGGGGATGAGTTGAAATCCACGGCAACTTTCGCAGCGTTCCGTTTGTAAACTCTGCTCTTTTATACACCTGGGACATTTTCACTGAAATGTGATTCAGGACATATGCTGTGTTCAAGGGTAGAAATACTGTACTGTCCTTCATTCAGAAGTCCGGGACCCTGACTGCTATGATAGCCACTGGCCATTTTAGGATTAAGGATCGCTTAATTCTAACCTGCCATACACAGGCAGCACCGGGCCCAGGAAGCTCATGTCATTGGCTCTCTGCAAGTATATTGCCATCTCTAAGATACAGTGGTGTGTTTTTCCGTACTGAATCCATGAGATATGACAGTTTCCCCACAGTCCAGAGAGCACCGTCTGACATCACGAAAGCGGCCCTTCGGTCCAGTGCTGTGGATTATTTCATAAGGCGATCGCGGACTCCCCACTTTGCAAAAAAAAAGCAATCAGAGAAGCCTTCTGCGATGCGGACGACGCACGACAAAGCGACCCCTTAACATGCAGGTCGGCTTTAACACTGAGCAAACACCTTGGAAAATGGCCTGTCAGATGGCAACCGTCAGCGGCTAAAAATAATCAGGAACTATTTACAACTAATATATGAAAATTAATTTTTGGATAAAGCATGCGGACATTTATTTATTCCTGGCAATACTTTTCTTTTTGTTACCCACCAAGAGACCAAACTCAACACTAAGCATACCGATTAGCATTTAAAAGAGCCCCATTTATCATACCCAAGAGCTTCTGCAACTTTGAATGCACCCAAATGCAGAGGCCGAACACTGCGAATAGCAGCCCAATAATGGGTGGAAATTAACCTGTCTGGTGAGAAAGGGGAACCTCTGAATCAGCCAAAAGACCTGAAATACTGGAGCACTCAGCTATGAATGCCAGAGAAGGCCACCAAAATGAATCGACCGCCAAAGAGCCCCCATAAACTCGCCCCCGGCCATCGCTCCACGCCCAAGTCACCCCTGGAACCGGCACGCTGTGCAACAGATGTGGCCCGTAGACATCCGTCAGGGCCGGGAACTCGTGACCATGCCGTGTGTAACGGCAAGGGGCAGAGATTAATCATCCCGCATCTTTGACACGCATTTCGGGGAAGATTCTGTGATGAAGCAGCACACAGTGACTTGTTGCCACTTTCAGCAAGAGGCAGCAGGCCCCCCCCCATTCCAGGAAGCATATCAGAGACCACACTTTAGGCATATTGATTTCACAGAGGCAGATGAGGGCCACCCAGGGGAGGGGAATTCATTCACTCTCAACCCCCACCCCAGCCCATTTGGCAAATTATATTGGGAAATACCATCAAAATTAAGAATTTTCTTTTAATTGAGTGATCAGTGGTCATTGCTGACATACCACAGCACACAGTGTACAACAACGAAATGTGTCCCCTGCATTTAACCCATATGTGACATAGTGACATAGCAGGGGGCAGCTAATTCAGCGCCCGGGGAGCAGTGCTTGGGGGCGGTACCTTGCTCAGGATACCTCAGTGGTGCCTTGCTGGTCGGGGATTCAAACCAGCAATCTTTCAATCACAAGTGTGCTTCCCTAACCATTAAGCCACCACTGCCCAATACCACATACTGTATACCACGGTATACTGCCCCATACTGCATATCATATACCGCGGTACAGTAGGTATACTAACTGCACGGTATGACGGTATTAGAAATGAGACACCATCCAAGCCTAGTGTTGACTGGGTTGCAGCAGTAAACATTTTTCTGCCACTGGATCGCAGAATGACGGATTTCCAGGACACTGCGCATCATTGGCAGGGGTGAGGGAGCCACTGTCAATTTGCAGGAGACTCCTGGGACTCCCAGCTGATGGGGGATGACTGATATTTATCATCACTCGCTTCCTGAGTTGAGGTTCTAGCCCAAAATGACAATAAGTTTTGCCAGTAAAATACGGCATAAACCACTTTCAATACAGGAAGATGATCTGGGCGCTTGGCAACCTGTGTGATTTTGGCAAAATTACTTAAATACCCCCTGCTGTTTCCTGTTGTCTGTGGTACCATTAAACTAACTGAAAAACGACAGTTAATTGGTTATATATAGAATCACACACATCTAGTATATTCTACAAAACAAATGGGGTTTGTTGCTTTGGAATGAAGACCAACTATGTTTTTTTAAATTTAAGTGACTGTTGTCATGGAGATGAAGTTCTCTTGGAGCCACGTCACTCACCTGGACAGAAGCTGCAGTTTTATGCCAAGTTTGACAGTGTTGTGACAAAGTTTGACAGTATTCCTGGAATAAATGACAAAGAAGACAGATGGTGTGTTTCCTAATCAGCCCCTTCCCATTTCCAGGGAAGCACTAAGGTCACTGCTTCCTTTGCATTTGTCCAGCAGAATATGAATATATTAAATTTAACAGGGTCCCAGCAGGTACAAGATCTGCTGTAAGATTCCGATGTGGAGCCATGGATATAAACAAGGAAAACTTAGACACTATTACTATTCAGCAAGATCATACTTCATCTTATATTGAGGAATCATGGCAGTTCATTCATGTCAATCAATTTTATTTACTAACAATTACTAGCACTTATGACTAGTATTCTATTTAAATTTGATCCACCCACCCCAGCAGGTTATCATTTTCATTTTCCTTTCCTCAAACAACTCAAATTTTCATTTTGAAACCGCAGATGATTCGGTTCAAGAGCCGCTGAAGCCAATGATGCCAATGATGCTTAATGATGCCGCTGAAGGCAGAAACAGCATCAAGCATCATCCAGCTGAGTCGCACGGGTGTGTAACCCATCCCCCCCCCCATTGCGGCTAAACACAGCTGCAGCGAAATGCTCAAACACCCGAGAACAACATGTTACAGAGAGAGAAGATTATTATTTTTTTTTATTTTATTTGCATCGCTGCTGTGGGCCACTTTGACACAGACGGCGTGCGGTAAGGACCAAAGGAAGACCTGGATCCCAGCCCTGGCCCACATCTTCCTCCCTATTTCCCAAACACTGCTCCTCAGGAAATGAAACTGATTTGCCATTTATAGAAGTTCGAGACAGACAGACAGACACACACGCACATACAGGTGAGAGAGAAGGTTGGGGTCTGAGCGCAGTGAATAATTTTTTTATAGGAGTCGTACAGCATTTGAAAAGGCTGGGGTTGGAGGTATTTCCCATTCCTGACAGGTGGTTCTCAAGCAGGATGGGGGGGGTGGCTTGATGAGCAACCCCCCCCCCCTTTTCCCAGCAAAAGACATAGAAGATGGCCTTCTTCAGAGGAGTGTCAGCTGAATGCCTGAGCACTGACTGAAAAGCCAAGAAGGAGGCCATTAATATGAAAGAACCTTTTCCTTCCCTTATCCAAATTTTTTTGGGACGGATTCTGTCTTTGACATTTGTGTGAATTTCAGCAACCAGATATTCCTGCAGAAGAAATGGATCATTGTAGCCCTCTTGTCCCACCTCACCCACCAAAACCGCTACACCGTCCATTATCTTCCCAATAAACAAAGGACTGAATATTACTGTAACACCCACTAAACAGAATTATCAGCTACAGTACGCTTATTGGCCATGTGCCCCCACATGCCGCAACCCCATGATCAATCCACTAACACTGAAACAAAACAAACGATGCAGAAAGAATACAGCAGCACCTATAATCAAATATTGAAAAGCAGTGAAATTCTGATGCAGACAGCTTATTCAAATACTGTTTCTTTTATGTTGTTTATTTTTCATTGTGTTTTATACATTTTCAAGTCTCTTTATATACATGACTCAGTGTTCTCCAGGACCCTATGATCCCTAAATATTACATATTTAGGGAACTTGTGACAAGGCCTGTTAGGTCACAGTCAGGGTCATGGGGTCAAACCCTAATCATAACCCTAACCCTGGGAACATGAGGCCTGGGAACACAGGATGGACCCCAAAACCTGCTTATCATATACAGCAACTCTACCAATGAGTACCTGCAATTAGGGCTGGCTGCACTTTTTCAGGGGCTCCATGCAAAGCTTTCCTTGGGATGCCCCCCCCCCCCCACCAAAAAACTGGTGATCATTTCACTTCCTCCGCACCGCAGATGTTTTGGGGGTCCTGGCAACTGCCTATCCTGCTTATAGCTATAGCCGACCATGTTTCTGCCTGCAGATAAACATTTTAATTTGATGAATATTGTTTTATTTCTTTTTAATACTTTTAAATTTGTGCAACTATTCTTCTTCATAAATTATATATAAAGATAAATAATATTCCGTATATCATTTTCTAATGACATTTTTCATGGATCTGGCCCCAACCTCCACTGTTACTGCATGCTGCCATTCATTTCATTAGTTACTTTATCAGCATATGTTTTGTACATCCTGTGCTGTTTTACACTGCCTGTATCGTTTTGCACTGTCTTAAGTGTCGTTGTAACCAAGTGAGACTCCAGTGCACCTGTTGCACACGGCCAATAAACATCTTGAATCTTGAGATAGTCCAGTAGCCCACGCAGAGAATGCCAAAACAATGATTTTTTTTTTAAATGTCAGGCTACAGCCAGGTGATGTACAGAACAGTTTGTAATTTAACCACCACACAGCACCCTAACATACTTAAACAGCTTGTAAGCTTTACACTGCAAGGAATTGCTGTCTGGTAGAAGTGAATTCGTTCCTCAGCAATGCAATAACACACATTACGGCGAAGATTATTATTGCATCCTGGAGTGTCCTGTTGCTTTTATAGAATTGCTTTACAAAGGCTGTATAACTTCAGACAATAATCAAAACACAGAACATTAAATGCATTCCAAATTATATCTGACAAATACAGAAAGACATTCACAATTCTAAGCTCCTCATTGTATTTAGGAATAAATGTTAATAAAAATGTTAATGTCAATGTTAATACCTTTCTGCTCCAACTTGGAATTTCTACATACAGACAGCCTATAATTACATCGTTGTGATTTCCTTGGCCATACAGTTTCTTATTATTGTCTACTATTATTAGCCACAAAATACTTGCTACATAATTAAAATAAATTACAGTGTTTATTCAGGAGAGTGATATTTCGCAAAGTAACCTGGGGAGTCTCTTCTGTCACCAGAGAAGTGAGAGAAGGTCTCCCTCCGTAGCTCGATCTCCTTATTCTGTACTAAAGGTTACTGTTGAGCTTAAAGAACCAGTGAACCACTATAGACAGAGAATTAAACCAGTGAAGTGATGTGTGAGGGACGATCTTTTTCCCCAGACAGTGTGTAATGGCAGTAGACTCAGTTGTCAATGATACACTGTATCCCAGCAAAGCCCTATACTCAGAAAGTGGTGTTTTTCACTGTCATTGTCACTGTCATTCAGAGACCCCCACAATCATTACCCCTGAAACAGGCACAACTGTCAGTTTCAGTTAAGACCATGATTTCCGGCTGCACATTCTTGACAAAATGGTAAATATGTAAATGCGTCAAACAAAGGATCAGGGCTCACAACTGTTGCATGATTTCAGAATCCGCACTCAGGGTCCCACGCAGCATGACTATCTAGGCAGTGGAGACCTTGGTAATGTGAGAGGAGAATAGCTAGACCCCATCCATCGTCTGATCTGTGTTGTATGCCAACTGTTAAAACACTCTCAATAAACGTTGCGTTTGGGTTCCATGCTAACTGCTCACTGCTTCCTGAGCTACACGGGGAGACCCTGTAGACCAGGGGTAAGGAAGCTGATCCATGGAGAGCTTCTGTGGACCCATGGGGCCCCACTGTTATTGGCTGATTGCGAGGTCATCCCAAAACCCCGCACCCACACTGGCCCTCCATGGATCAGGTTCCCTACCCCCGCTCCGTACAGCAGTGATGTGCAGAAAGGCTTCTCTGAATACACAACTCATCTACACTTAGAGTAGTTCTGGAGGCAAAAGCGGGTCCTACCAGGTACTAACTAGGTGTACCTAATAAAGTGGCCATGAAATGCACAACAGCGGTACTGTAACCTCAACCTCTCAATCCCCCAATCAATGTATCATTTGTTATTGTTCTGAATCATGTATATAACTGCATATAAGTGAATGAGAAATGCGAGTTTCTTTGGACTGAATTGTCGCCTGAACATAATATAATATTTCATGCATGGGTGGTAATAAAATTGACTTCTTCAGGTCTTGATTCCCACATCTATTTTTACCCAGTAAAAAAATTCCATTATCCTTCCTTTCCAGCTGCTTTCACGTTTTTAATTACTAATTTTAATAGATTTTTTTTCCAAGCAGACTATTTATGTTTCCTGGCTGCATCCTCACTCTCCAGTTGCAGATTTTTTAATTCCCTATAGTTCGATCTTGTTTGTCAGCTAGCTCTGCAATTCTTTACGGCAGACAAGAATTTATGGGGATATATAGGGATTCAATAGGAGTTTTAATAAATCGTTATGAGAAACACTAACCAGAAAATAGGTGATAGACAAACGCTGAGGTGTGTTTAATCTTCTCTGACATCTGTTAGACAGGGCGGGCGTGGGGGGAGGCAGAGAGTGAAATGGAGACCAGACATTGACTTAAATATTGGTATCCTGATCTAGTGTTGTCTGGTCCTACACACAAGGCTTCAATAACATTAAAGTTAAACTAATAAACCTTGTAACAAAATGCCTGATCTAATGTGATTCACGGTAGCTGTTCATTTATAAAAATCACTCCAGACAAGTTCAAAGAAAAGACCAATCAAAGTGATTGAACTTTTTAACATACTTTTAAAAGTGATTCAATAAATACCAGAAATATTTCAGAATGGACCTCTTCAGGAAAACCAGTCTAATACTGATTCTGCCAGACATAGAAAAAATCTTTTGGTAACACTGTACTTAAAGCAGTCAAATAAATGCATTATACATGACTTCATAAGGCATTATTATGCATTCATAAAGTAGTATAAACATGGCTATTAATGTTTATAAGAGGCATAACACATTATAGCCATGTTTATTATTCATTATGAATGCTCAATGAAGCTCATCTATAATGCACTATACATACCCTAATAATGCATTGTAACAGTCAGTATAAGCATTAAGGATGATTTGTACTGTATTATGATGGTATTTATAGTACATTATAGATGAGAGCTTCATAAAGCATTCATAATGCATAATAAACACAGCTGTAATGTGTTATGCCTTTTGTTAAATAGTTATAGCTGTGTTTATAATACTTTATGAATGCATTATAATGCATTATGAAGGTACCTATAATGCATTATAATGACTGCTTTAATTAAGTGTTACCACCCTGGTCAAACAGGTGAAATAGACAATAAAATGTCACCGATTTCTAATGTTTTACTACAGTCACACAGTGCATCTATCAGTATCTGTTAATTTCATCACAAAGTTTGCACAGATGTTGCCCATTATCAATGAGATGCTACCAGGATCACTAAATATAAATCAATAAAGACTGGAGAATAAATACAACTGTCCAGGCCCCTGAAACTGAATATTATTTAGAGTTTGCCATTATTATCTTACGCAGCCTACAATATCAGTGCTGATTTAGATATTTGATATTATTTGTATATTCCAAAAATCTCAAAATATTGGTGTCATATCACTGCAAACTCAAAATAAAAATCATTTAGCCAGTGTTTCACGCATTTAGCATACAAACATTTATTAAACTCACGATACAGTGAAAAAACAGCATCTGTTTATCAGTAAAATTATATTAAACATTGTATATCTTAAACATAAAGAAACCAACACTTTTTGTGTAAATGCATTAGAATTCATAGCAGATTCCTTGTGGTTTGCAGGCTTCTCTGCATCATCTACATATAACTTGAGTAATTCAGGCAGTGACTACACACAGTCGAATTTTACCCGCCTGTGCGAATCACTGATTCCCCAGCTGGTGACAAAGGGTAACACCTTCATCCATAACAATGAGCTCAGACACACTTGAAGAATTCATCATATAATGACCTTTAATATAGTTTCACCTTAAAAAACTTACACCCAACCAGTAAAGCTCACTGACAAGATGAACTGCTTTCAGTTCCAATACACTTTCCAATGAAAATCCAAATCCTTTCATCCTCTGACACTGTATCCTTCGGGTTTTACCTCCAGTGCATCTCATATGTAAATCCAATTTTTCGTCTGTCTGCTGCGGTGTTATTTTCCGTTATTTGTTAGTCATTGTTATTTATTGTTGGCCCCTGTACCTATTGTCTTGTATTTATTTGGCACTAAGGTTTGCAGGAATCACACAAATAAGAATTTCACTGTAATATGTTCACATGACAATAAATTCAAAAACTTTAAACATTTATTTTTAGCATCACATTCTGTTTTTCAGAATACTGACTCTGTGTACTTTTTAAATCTGCTTGCACCATGTTTACTATGTTTGCACTATGTGTGCTGTCTTTCTGCATTGTCTGTTTGGCACTAAATGTATGTTTATCTGTGACTTGTGCACTATCTGTGCACAGATCTGGGCACTATAAGTATGTTCTTGCTACTGTATGCACCAGAATTTCCCCCTGGGATCAATAAAGTTAATCTTAATCGTACTAAATCACTACTTTCATTTCCAATACACCATCAATGAGAATTGCAAATAAACTCCAAAATACAGGATTATGTAACTGCAGTCTTTAATAGAGAAATTTTGCAAGTTCCAAGCATATAAGTGCATATGCAGTGTGTCTGTGTGAAGCTGTTACTGGTAACTGCAAGAACTTTATCAAGAGTCAGACAGCAGAACAAGCTGGTGTTAAAAATATATTTTGAAAAAGCGGTATAAATGGAGAAATATGAGTGCAATCTTTCCTACCTATATTAAAATTACCTTTATTAGAATGCACATAATTTTGTCTCAGTCTAAATATAGACCTGTTAATACATTTATGGTCAGAGGACTAACTTCATTTTGCACCATATAATACATATAATATTTTTAGTAATATTTTTGTATCCAATTTTTAGAACCTATTAAGTATTAATTAACATATCTGCAAGTTTTGTTTTTCTTGTGATGCCTTACACGGTCTTCTAAGGATAGCTTTATCAATTTAAAGTTAACATGGACGTTATATACTGCAAGATTTATTTAAATCAGAGTAGAAACACTTTTTTTGACCGCACAGTCCAGATACCCCAAAGAAACAATTTTTGGCACTTTTCAAACTCTTTTGGATCTGTCAAAATTAATGTACTCTTTTGTTCTCGGCACATTCTAGCACTTTCTTTTTAAGTGTGTGCCGTTTCACTTCAAAATGTTCTTTTGACTTTTTGATCCGAAAACATCAAAGGGGCAAATTTCAGCTTCAGTCGCTGATTATGGATGCTTCAGAGGCACTTAACAAACGTGCTGGGCTAATCAGTCAATCAGCACGGCATGAGAAAATCAGGTGTGAAATACCGCTTGAATAGATGACTTTTTAGTCTTTTTCCTGAAGAGTGTGAGGAGGCGAGGGTCATCCCAGCACCAAGGTTAAAAACTCGATAGAGAAAGAGACATTTCAAAAACAGACCTGTTTGACTTAACACTGATTGACCATCTTGTTCATTTGAGTTCCTCTGCCGGCCCCTGGAGGATGGGCTCCCCCTTTAGGTTTGGTTCCTCCCAAGGTTTCCTCCTTCTAAGGAGTTTTTTCTTGGCACTGTCCTCTCTGGGACAGTCCATCCATCCATCCATCCTTACCACAGTGAAACATCAAACAGCTTAAATTTCAGTTAAAGACAGTGACACACTTCTCTGATCTTTGAAGTTCATCTTGTGTTTCTTATATTATGTAGGCGGAAAAGAAGCTAAAATGAGAAAAATTTATATAAGTTTGTAAATAAATATATTTCGTTTCTCCCACACAACGAACTCTCCCCAAAAATTCTTCAGCATTGGTGATTTGCTTTGGCTCCTAAAAATTGAGATACATTCAAGCTGAAATCACCATAAACCAGAAAAAATTAGGCAAACCATTTCAGCTTTAAAAAGACAATACGGTCTATAGATTAATATTAAATTAAATGACATCAGCTTATTTGTGCGTTTGTCCTTTAATTTGTAGTGTTTACCTAACACTGTAAACATACAACCAGGCTGTTCAGTTTATGTGCGACTCTTTCATCTGCATATTAGTGTATACGACACTGACATCTTAAAAAAATTATAAAGTCTTTAATCTGATGTCACTTAAGCATGAATTTACAAAAACACATCATTGATAAACAGTATATAATAGCTATGGTGTTAATTATAAGAACAATTACTCATTCATTTAATTTTCTATTACTGCATTGTCCTATACATTCATAATTCTCAATTAATTTTACACTTCGAAGCGTTATGGTGACATTCATTGCTTGGATTACTTTTCAAATTGCACTGTCCGCATTATCCTAGGTCGGGCTAGGTGCTCTGAAACGTTAACAGACTCCTGTCCACTGCCAAACGGTAGCTTGGGGAATGACATTAAGTTTTTACAGTTTAAGTGTGGGTCAATCTTAAAATATCTGCTGGAGAAATTCTCTACAAACGTGCAGCTGCAAGATACGAGCCAAAACCACCAGACATGAGTACGGTGTATGGTGATCCTCTCACCTTCGCCTGCCCAACTTCCTGGAGTATTAAGACTCCATGTCAATCCATTTGATAACATAAACACTTAGTAATGCTAAATTCGACATCTGCCCTCTGCAGTGTGAAGTGTGGATACAGGAGTAACATTTAGAAAAGTGAAAAATTCATAGCTTGCTTCACGTTTTTTAAGACACAAAGTATTGGAATGAGATACAACACACGATAACAATTTGACCCTGAGCGATTCTGCCTGTGTGAGAAATTATCCAATAATGTCTGCTCGTTCTACTTTTGGAAGACTGTAACACCATCGACAGCCCCAGTGCCACTGTCATCTTCCCCAGAAATATGGTCATTTGCATAGTTTGAAAGTTTTAAATGACTGTTTGATTTGGCTGGAATTTATTTTACTGGTGTTAGTTTAATAAATGAGGTTTTACATTTTTTAGTGTTTTGCCAGCTATGGGGGCTGCATTAATATAAATTGGAAAGAATTTTAAGTAACTGCATTTAAACAGTCTGCATGCATCGCCCTTGCTGTGTAATAATCACATGCCATTGTTTCTGTTGGTGCTGTTCAGTTATGCTGCAAAGTTTCAATAATGCCTAATTTGTCCAAAATAGGATCAATGTCCCTTCTAGACTGTTTAGAATATACGACTCTCTTATAAATATAAAGTAGGCAACAGAGGGCACAAACTTAATATACATCCTGGATAGGACAGCAGGTCATTTCAGGCGACGTACACACACACACACACACTGTCATACAAAGACAACAAATAGCCTAACTACACGTCTTTGGACCATTGGAAGTGGACTGGCAACAACACAACAAAAACACAATACAGTCCCTGTTCCACTTTTTAAAGCTCAATAGTAAATGTTAATTATCTGTTTAGAGCAACAGGTACCACTGGAATGGCATAAGCAGAAATATCTTAACAGCAGACTCTCCACCATTAATCGAAGATGTGTGGCAGATCTCACTCCTACTGTACCTGCTGACTGGTGAATCCAGTTCCATGCTGCAGAAGAAAAATAACGTCCTTGTAGGGAGTATGGCAAAAGTGAGAGGTGGAATGGTCCTTGCGTTTCACAATTATCTGCTTAAAACCAAATCACAAAAATATCTGAAATGATCCGGCTGAGTTTATGTAATCTTTACGGGTATCGCTTTGTAGCAATCAATTCACTTGAATTCACATTTCATTTATATGATGCTATTATTTATATAATTTCTTCAATTGTAGTTTAAAACTTAGAATTCTCAGGCATAAAAATTAATGGTAAATTGTACATCAAATTATTTATTTATTAACAATGCGAAATATCTATATTTGTAAGAATATGTATTGGTATATTTATTTGTTTTTTTATGTTTTATTAGTTTTTATTTTAAGCTGCTTGTGATATGACCAAGGAAACTGTCCATCCATCCATCCATCCACCCATCCACCTGAACAGCAGCCAATGAAATTAGTGGAAAAAAAAACAGATCTGATAAATAACATAAGGTGACATATTGTTTCCTTGCCTATTTTCTCTGTTTTTGAATAACAGGCCTATGACCACCACATTCATGGAAACCAGAGGTCAGAATTCTCAGGGTGAAAGTAAATGTCTTGCCATCGGCCTGAAAAATGTGTTTGTTTATTGTTAAAATGACAACTGTGCTCTTGTATGTAGCCCACGCTGGACTGCAAGCGCAAGCTATGTGAGCTACAGATTCCACAATACGGCTTGTTGAGAGAAGCTGGACAATAATTATGTGGAACACAGACTGCTGTAGCCCGGGGTTCACAATCAACAATGACAGAGTAATTATAGAACCCAGAAGAAGCTACTTTGTGGATCAAAGATGCGTCTTGAATGAGTCAAGTGCAGCTGGTCTCATTTACATAATTACTGCCTGCAACTTGTGGGTGCATTTTCTTTGACTGTGCAAGTACATTCGCTGTCATTTCCCTGCATTTTAGTAATAATGACGTAATGCATTATTAAATAGTATTGAGATGAATGCTAGGATGACGAAAATGTTTTGCCGTCTTAAAGCAATAAACTGACATTAAAATAGTGAGACAATGTTAAATAAATGTTGAAAGTGAGTAGGTATTTAATTACGACAGAGAAATCTCACTTTGAGAATACCTTTGTTAATGGTACTAAGGGAAGCTTGTGAAATCATTAGGTTCACTGTCAGCATTGTGCTCCATCATATCTGCTTGTTTAGGAACAAATAACAAGCAATTACAGTTACAGTACAACAGCAAATGTGCTTTTACATTTGGACCATAGTTGCATATATTATCTGTAGCACATGTGATTCGGCTATTTTGTATGCAGAGATATTCTGCAATATCCCCATATTCTTGGGCAGAAGGGTGACGTGAATATAAATTGTTTGCAGTGTAGATGCAGCAAATACAAACAAAGAGTGAAATTCAGCAATACTCGCCACCACTGAGGAGTCAGATGTTCTCCTGCCCCCGCACCCCCGCAACCCGCCACCCCCACCGCAGCCCGGCGCCTCCCGACACTCCCTGCCCACAGTGCCGCCCCACCGGCCGCGCGTTCGCTGCGCTCTCTCTCCCCCCCGCGATGCCCCTTCTCTGTCCCTCTCTGCCCCGTGGTCTCCCCTCTCTGTCTCTCTGTGCACCGTGGGGTCCCTTCTCTGTCTCTCTGTGCCCCGTGGGGTCTCTGCTCTGTCTCTCTATGCCCCGTTGG
>JAOYFF010000045.1:8756526-8767875 GCA_025773925.1 Cryptomyrus ogoouensis | reverse complement strand
ACCCCGGCTTTGGGGGGCTGTTTGGCGAGAGATCCCTCCCACCTGGGTTTGAACCCCGGACCTTAGGGTAACCCCAAAAACCCCCCCAACCCCGGCCTTTTGCGGGAAAAATTCCCCCCCCCCCCCCCGATTTAGATAAAAGTATCCGCTAAGGAAATAGAATGTAATTCTGAACACAAAACAGTATCACATTGTTAACAATGAAATCCTCACACTGTACACAAGGATATTTCAAACAGTGTATTTCTAAGCCAAGTAACTGGAAGATAAATCCAATATTTAGCTGAAGTGGTACCGCAGTAAGCTTGGAATGGGGGATTTCTGGGAAATGGCGTCTCTTAAATCACTACACTACAGTGTGAAGTGGCAGGTAAAAAAAAAATTTATGAAATCCTCTATTAAGGCTTGTACAGTGCCTTACTGCTAAACACAGCAAGTTATGCATTCAATTGTTTTCTTTCTTGTAAAAATTACAATGTAAAAAATCCCACGTAAATGCACAAAATGTCTCTTTGAACAGCCACCGGCACATCTGACTCTGCCCTACATGTCCACCAAAATCGGTCAACCCTCCACACTGTGTGAAGATCATGTTTCAGCTTTGAATTGTATTTTTTAAACATAATATGCAATTGTTTTCAAACTGATTTTTCCACACATTCGTTCTGAATTGTAGATGCTGGTTTACTGCGGCCTCCGTCCTCCGAGTTTATTCAGCTGTTGCATAATTCCTCCTTCGGAAAAGCCGAAGTGAATAAATTATTTCACAGCCAGGTCGCTCTCACACTAGCATAACAACAGACCAACAGGGAACCAGGGAAACAAGAACCTCAATCTAATGAAATGCGTGTGCTGTTTGTCCGCGATTATCTCCAAAGGTGGGAGCCTGGCGCTCTGAGCAGACCATCCAAGCAGACGTCAGCCGTTATGTAACTTTGCGACCAAGCGGTGTGACGATGGTGAAGGAGACTCTTCGACTTTCACAATGGAGAACGGCCGAGGCCACCAGTTAAGCAGGGAGATCACATTATTGCAACCGCACAGACAAACGCTTATAGTTTGCAAAATGCCACAATTTCTGTACATGAATGTGCCAACTAATAAACAAAAATACACACACTTACATATACATGTGCATTGTAGAGTCATTCACCTTCCTTCACTCTGCGATATCCTTCAGGATTAATAACGTATGCATATATGTACCTCATGTTTGTATCAATCTATCATCACATACATACACACTGTTCATTCATATCATCAATCTATCGCAGCTTTGAGCTCATTCATAACACAGAGGTTGGAAGGGTCATTTTAGCATAAATCATAAGAATGATAAATCTAAGGCTCAAACTGAACTATCATTAAACTGGACATTGAAAAAAGATGCAGGTTCAAAAGTCTAGTGAGGTCACTAACGTTCAAACAACAGAACCAGACACTTGTTTTTGGAGCTGGGGAATATTCCCCTGAGGGAAAAGCAGAAAGAATTTTGTAAAGTGATCACTCCAGGGCCTGCAGCCAAAATAGATTCCGTACAGAACATTCTAGAACATCAAAGTGTCAGACATACCGAAACTTACAAATCAAAGAGTTTTAAAATCTAACAAATATTTCACTAGATGACAATTGCCAGAATCGGGTTTTATTCCTTATGCGTTTGCACACATTGTCCTATATCAGTTACATATGAAACCACACCTCTGTCTTCACGGTTACACGGTTACATAAATGTCATACATCTGCTTTGTTCATTCGGCTGAACATGAATAACACATGTAGGTTTGTTACGCCGCAGAAACCATGGTGGGAATTTCACTGTTAACACCCGAGCACACCTACCTCTTCAGGATACAGTTTGGATATGAACACTGCGACCTACTTCTGCAGCTCCCGAAGACCGTGTTATTGCTTTGCCGTCTGCCAGAGGAACCAGAGACGCCGAATGAAAAACAGTCAACATCAACCGCATGAAAAACAGTCAACGTAGATTCACCGATTCCTCGGGAGCAGGATTCAGACGGCTTCCAATTTCTGATTCGGAAGTCATGCTTTGGATAGGGGTGTCCCAATAACAATCTTTTTTTTTTTTTTTAGAAATGTTTACAAGAATAACAATACAACAATAACTAAGGCATGGTGGGCCAGTGAGTGGCACTGTCACTTTGCGCCTAGAAGGTCATGAGCTCAAAGCTAGCCGGTACATTGGCTGTAATGTTCCATGAACGTTACAGTAAGAACGTTCTCTGCCAGCTTTGAGAAGACCTTCCTGTATCGTCGGCTAAAGTCCTGGGAACGTTCCCTGTTAGCTGGGTACTTCTCATGTAAAAAAAAAGGAGAGAGAAGGCATTTTTTCAGCATCTGATTTCAGACATCACCTGAAACAACGCCACCTGGAGGTAACATATGGTAATAGCTCATAATCGCACTGATTTCCCTTCCCAGATTTTAATTTCTCCCTAGTATGACCATTCCTTCCATCAGTTTGCAATAACAGCACTTGCCTTTATTTTAGTAGCTTTAAAGGCGCTTTTAGGTAACAGGTTTTACTTTTCTGTCTCGAATAAAGCAGTTCACGGTTCAGCTGAGGTCTCTCTGTAGTTCCACGTGCCGATCCACCATGCTGCATCTCGGGTGGCCGGTACTCGGTGTCTCTCCTCCAAGCTCACACTCTACAGAGGCCACGCGTCTGACCAAACGTAAGGATCCGGATGAGGGCTCGCGGCTTGCAGGAGCCCCAAACACAGCCCGCTGTAGTCCTTAAACCGGATCACTGCAGTAAAATTATCCAGAGGATAATCTATGCAGGCTGCTTTAGCTAAAAGCAGCCGCTAATCAGTGAAATGTCAACGCCGTGTAAAATGATGACCAGCGGAAGAACGCGTGCCAACACTGGATGGGAGCGGCCAAAGACCAACCACAAATCACGGGCTTTTATAATGTAACAACATGCAGGCTTGTAAGGAGAGGTTCTTTCCATCAAGGCTCAAGTTTACAGCAGCTTTCAACAAGGCCTGTGGATATTAATACCTTTTATTAGTGAAAGTCGATGAGCCTGTTGAAGTCCCACCTTTACGTCCTCCGAAAGCTAGTCCCGGCCTCTGAGAGCAATATTATACCCATAATTACTCACAAAGACATAGACAAGGTGGTCTGTTAAGATGCAAATGGCTTGCATTGTGCATTTCATTACAGGGGAAGTGACAACCCTCTAATATTATGATAACAGCAAAGCATTTCAAAAGGAGGCCAGCAGAGGCAGCGATTTGCATGATGAATTTGTGTTAAATGCCTGCAGTGGTTGTAATCATGCAAAGAAGTGAAATTATTTTCATTTGCAATTGTCAACAATTAAAGTCGCATAGTATGTTTTGTTTTTTGCTTTCGGGGGCATTTATCTGAGGTTTTCGGGAGTCTGTGCATTTTCTGTGTGTGTATAAATGGACGCTGTTGTAGGTGATGTTCCTTCACACAGAAACATGTCCTGATACAAGCCGCTCCATTTAAACATCTCCGTCATGCAGTACCAAGTTTCAACGCCGGCGCCCCCTGTCTGAGGCGGCCGCCTGTGCTGCTTAATGGGTTGACCGGCGCAACCGTAATGGAGACGAGGGACATAACGTTTCCTATTTTCAGGCCGATGGCCATTCCTGGACTGCAGGTGGCGCAGTGGTTAAGGGCGTAGCTGTGTAACATGCTTAACCCCGATAAAAAGGAGCATCAGTTGAGCAGCTAAAAGGTTAAAGTGAAGAAGTGGGACACAGGGAGGTGATTAGCGGGCGTCCCGCTTTTCGGTGAGCGGGGGCAGCGTGACAGGTTCCCAGAAAAGCCCCTTACACTTCAGATACCAGTGGCAGTGAGCTGCTGATGGTCATTTTTACAACAGAATTACAGGCTACACTCAGTATGTACCAACAAACCCACTGGGAAACGCAGTGCTGCCGAACCCCCCAGCTTGGAGCCCTACCGTGTGACAGGAATCTGCACGCAAGGCTGTGTGCGGGCCGCAGTGGTCCGGGGGTGGCAAGCTTAATCCCGCCAGCACGCCCATTTATCACTGGCCGCTCCGAGGAACTGGCCTGGCCTACCTCGCCGTCAGCGGGCTGCATGGTGCTTCGGGGGGGCCCCGGAGCGGGGGAGGCATATGTTCCCCTGTGCTTGTGAAAATGTACCCCCCCCCCCCCCCCCCCACACGGGGGTAGGACACAGGCCGCACCGATGGCCGGAAGGTGTAGATATCCGTCAAAAAATACATATAAAAAAAAACATGACCACTGCTAACCAGCCTAGCAGTGAAGGGATCTGGAGGGATTAGGGAGGCAAAGGAGGATTAAACTACAGACAAACGAGGGAGCTGCTGACCTGCAGGGCAAGACCTCTAGATGTCTGCAGCCCAAGGAGTGGAGGGCAGCAGGAACCTCCATCAGAGGGAGGATTTTAACAAGAAACTGCAAAAAACACTTTATGAGAAAATGCTTTGTGGAGTCTATGGACGTTCAACAGGGAGACTGGCACATCTGTAATCGATCACATTTCTTGAAAATGTACTTGCAAAATAATTCATACCTGCCCACTGCCTTTGGTACCACAGTTGTTAGGGCACCTTCTGTTTCCATCCCCAGCCCTGAACTGGGAGGGGGGCTCCTTCAAACTGGGTCAACCCATGATGAACAAGGGTGAGACCACTTGAGACAGCAGTGCTATTTTTTGCCAGTGAAGAGCTACCTTTAAGCACCTCTTTGTTCCGGCATGTATCAGTTGAAACAGACACATTATCTCTTACGTGGGCGGAGACAATTAAGCTCACTAAGCGTGCTCTGTTATCCATTGGTCGGCTCACATGTCAGTCTCACTTCAGATATTCAGGTGTCTGCAGCTGAGGTGGATTCAGGCTGGGGTATCTTTCATCTGTCATAATGAATATGTTCAGTAGGAGTATCTAAAGCGTCTCCAGGAGCAAGGAGATGGATCTACTCACCAACCCCCCCCCATCGAAGCACATGGAGCGTGTTCAGTGAGTAAGCACACGCGCACGCACGCGCACACGCACACGCGCATGCGAGGTCATGAGCGGATGGGGGGCGAGACTGATGGGATGCATGTGGATTTTTTTTCCCTCCCTCCCTCCCTCCCTCGCTCGCTCGCCTGCTCACTGCCGCCCCCGGAAAGGTGGTGAGATGCCAGTCCTGACGCGGCCGCAGCCAGGTCCGACTCCGCGGGGACCGCAGGCTGACTCACCCGCTCGCATCCGCCCGGGCCCCCGCCTGATGAGCTGGCACCCCCACCCCCTCCACACACGCATGGCGGCGGCACTGCACGTGTCTGCGCTCAGCCCATGCCCCCACGTGCCACACCAAGAAACCGCCCGTATTCTTCATCTGAACGTGGCCAAAATATCCTCTAATCCTTCCTCCGTACACAACTGAGGCGTCTCCCCCCTAAGCGAAACATCCTGGGCGCCTCTTTTCAGGCCTCCCACCCGACTGCTGGATGCTGACGCCTCCTCGGACGGGAGGTACGGCTCTCCCAGCTCCTCTGAAGGGTAACTGGCATCAGACGCGCCGGGGGACCGGTGCTGTGACCACCCGCGGCGGTCATACAGATACGGCAGCTGCGTCTGCTCGGAGGCGAAGGAGGTGAAACCCATGAGTAGCTAAAGGAGTTCAAACGCAGCCACTGGCCAGCACTCACTGGGCCGGCTCTACCTTGTCAGAGACCCTCGGCAATTATTTGGGAGACCCCCCCCCACCAAAAAAACTGATGATCTTTTTACTTCCACCACAACGCAGGTAATTTGGGGCCCCTGGCAGCTGCCCATGCCGCCTACAGAGCCGGCCCCGCGGATGCTGAAGTCAAGTCAGGTGGCTTTTATTGTCGTTTCAACCATATACAGTGATACAGTACATAGTGAAAGGAGACAGCGTTCCTCCAGGGCCATGGGGCTACATATAACACTACATCCACACAGGACTACATGAAGTGCAAGTGTGCAAAAAAGTGCGGACACTGCAAAAACAGTGCGACACAAGTGCAATATAACAAATAGAAGAGATGACAGTAAGACATGTCTTAAGAGTAGGACAGGCTAAGTGTCAAGTGCAACAGTGCAATAGGTTGTGCAAAAAGTTATTGAGATAGTGGACTGTGTAAAAGTGTGTGTGTGTGTGTGTGTATCAGTCCAGTCTCTGATTGTTCAGGAGTCTGATGGCTCGGGGGGAAGAAGCTGTTGCACAGTCTGGCAGTGAGGGTCCGAATGCTCCGGTACCTCTAGCGCGCAGAGAACCGTGAAACTCGCCACGCTTAAAGTCAAGTCAAGTGGCCTTTATTGTCATACCATCCACATGCAGGGATATGGCGGCACAAAACTGCCTCCCCCCAGGACCATTATGCAACATGCAACAGCAATGATGGGGGGAAGGTTTTCACAGACCTTAAAGTACAAAACGAAAGACGGGGGCTGAACGCAAGGGTTTATATACATAATGCAAGGTGTATGTATGTAGGGGAGAAGTACAACAGCACCAGCATAATGGAATGTAATAAATATGCCAGCTAAAAAGTAACGATAAAGAGATTTATAATAAGACAATAATAAAAAGATTACACCTTGTTCTTCATTTATGTGTTATAAACTTACATGACTGTAAAGCCCTCGCCCATACCTTGGAAGGAGAGGATAGATAAAAGAATAGATAATAGATAGAAGTACTCCCCTATTCGTCTACCCGCCCAAAGTACCAGAACAATCACCAAACAGGGATGCAGTTTACCCAGCAGTGATACATCCGATATGACCCCTCCTGACAATGCAGGAGCTGAAGGCCCGAGTAACTTTAAATCACGTCCCATTGCCCCCAGTAACCTGAAATCACGTCCCATTGCCCCGAGTAACCTTAAATCAGGTCCCATTGCCCCCAGTAACCTTAAATCAGGTCCCATTGCCCAGCATAACCTTAAATCAGGTCCCATTGCCCCCAGTAACCTTAAATCAGGTCCCATTGCCCCCAGTAACCTTAAATCAGGTCCCATTGCCCCCAGTAACCTTAAATCACGTCCCATTGCCCCGAGTAACCTTAAATCACGTCCCATTGCCCCGAGTAACCTTAAATCACGTCCCATTGCCCAGCGTTTCGAACCAGATGCTTTCAAGCCGTTCTGGGAGTCTGTCTTTATCTAACGGCTTTCAGAGAGAAAGAATACAAATCATTTGAGAAGAGGAATAGAATAAATGGCCAATTATAATGGCATGTGCAATTTACCGGCAGGGATCAGAAATTAGGCAGCATAGCGTATAAATATTTAAGGATGTTAGTGGTTAATAAGTACAGGGCCGTTCCCATCAGTTTAACCTTGGAGAGAAAAACAAGCGCTTAAAATGTATTGATGAATAGACTGTAACCACCCTGGCTGCCAGACGAGCTACATGCAGTATGGTCCGAACAAGCATCCTATTGGTTTCTCAGAAGATTTTCCCATAAGTCAGAGCTCTCTCCAGGAATGGGAATTCCCTTTTTTCCCATAATTCATGAAGGAACAAAAAAAAAAACGGATATGAGCCTTTCCTCGCTACAGATGGTGAGCGTTCACAAGGAATGGTAATTCGGCGGATGCTGGTTCTGCCTGTCTTGCTGTGCTTTACCCTCCATGTTGGCCCTTAATTACCAAAACAGGATATCCTTCAGGTCCTAATAGCTGCTCCTTAAGAGGAGAGAGTCTGACACAGAAGCAGTGCCAAGGAGATGCCAGGCAAGGACAGATGGCACCTTGTATAACTGGAAAAAGTCCACCGTCTTACCGTTTCCTCCCTATTTGCATTCCTGTACAAACAGGCAGATATTTACCAGGCTGCTCGTTAGACTGCACACGAAGGGCAATACTAAGCAACTGCATTAGAACAGAGGAACAAAGGGCTCCTGATTCTGGGGGCGGGGCTTGCAGTGCAAGGCTAGCCAATCATAACGGTTGGTCCCAGCTACTCATTCGCCGCCTCAGGGCATCGCGGTAATGACTGTGCAGAGGAGCTGTCTGGGGGAGGTAAATTTAGCCTGGTCTCCACAGCACACCAGACTCTCAGCAGCGCTCTCCTCGCGTTCCCGCTTGTGGCAGCCGTCCTTGGCCAGCAACACCATTTGTTTTTTTTGCGAGTTTTGACAATCGTGGGGTGTGGGAGCGAATTTTTATTTTCAAAATAAGATAATAAGAGCTAAAGAGAGGCCCGGGTGATTAATGACGGCAGAGGAGAGACAGAAAACCCCAGCGATAATCTCAGCACCTTATCTTGCGCTAATTAGGATTTAATTTACTCTTGTTGTGTTTGTAATCGCTCGAGTTTACAGTCCAAGAAAACCGTTAGAATTTATATACTCTTGGAAAACTGATGGAAAAAATACTGGGTTTTGCGCATAGGTACTCGTTCAGTAATTCCCTTCAAAACAGTTACTCTTTTAGTTTTTTTTTTTGCATTTCTTCATCTTCAGCACCATATGCAGGCTCGCGGGTGACCGGTGTTTGAGGCAGGTCAGTGTTAATCAGCGAAATACCGCCTCCCACGACAGACGCGACGGCCAAAACGATAATAGCTGGCAAAGCCCAGCGACGTGTCATTAGCCCTCGGCCTGAAACACCACTGATGAATTTACATCTACGGAGGAATATTTCCATATGACGGACGATTTCCAGAATCAACTGAGGCTCGAATGTCTTTGCACGGAGCAGGGGGAAAATGGCTCAACAACATTTGTCTATATGATGAAACAGTCTTACACGGTTTATGATATAGATTTTCAGAATAATGAAATTACCTCTGCGTGTAAAATAGGTCCAGCGGAAAATGAGGGACACGCTTTTATCTTGACGCTGGCAAAGGGCAAAGTCCCATCAGTGCCAGGGGTGCATTGTTGTTTCCCAGTTGAAGATTAATGACGTTGTCTGACCCTCCCTGGAAGCCGCAGCTGACAGAAGCCGCCGTGTCCCGTTTGATTATGTGACCGCTGTATTATGACACGTAGCGGTGCTAATGGCATCCATTCGTTCTCATTACCGCCCCTGCAATTGCCCGCACCACGCTGGCCTCACCTATCATCCCATATGTATGGGAGACAAAGACAGGCAGGCGACTGCTTGCTAAAATGTGAGGGAGCTAGAAATAGCACCAGTGCAGTCCGCATCCATGCACGGTGTCAGAATCCATGTATTTTAGCATATGGTACAAAGGCTTCGTAGACCATAATTCAAGGCCAGTCCTGTAACGCTAGCAACTAATAACAAATCATGTGGGATACGTATGAGCCTGAAGGCCTGGAGTCTAGGGTACCTATTCAGCTCCCAGAATCCTCAGCTTAAAAATTCATAAGGAGTGACACGCATCACACACATTCTCCCCCTTCGACAAGTCATAACTCGCCAAAATGCCAGAGCCAGGGTACAGGTCACGTCCCCCCTCTTTATTGGCTGAGAGGGAATTGGCATTTCAGGGGGAAGGAGATCCACGCAGCCTCGGGGCTGGTTTATCCTGGCCTGCAGGGCCCCCCCGCCATTTCGAGAGTGGCTTTCACAGGTGACTCACTGCACTGGCCACGCTGCAAGGCACAATGGTGGGGGGCGATTGTGTGCTGTGATCAATCCCTCTGCTCTCTTCTGCCGAGGATAATGCTTCAAGATGACGTGCCAGAATGTCACTGAATACATTACCAGTGGCACCAGTGCACACTCCTCCCGTTCAACGGCTGCCACCAACATGCCGTCCGTAACTTCCCCACGGGATCCTGGATGTTCCTTCTTTTATGTTACGTTAATTGTTTTTGCGCGACTTTAATGGGAATTAGAATTCACCTCTGTACCAGTCAGGGCTGCTCTACCTTTTCAGGGGCCTGAAGCAAAGGTTTATTTGGCAGCCCTTACCAAAAAAAAAAACTGATGATCATTTCACTTCCTCCACTACGCAGGCAATTCGGGGGCCCTAGACAGCTGACTGCTCTGCCTATAGAGCCGGCCCCGCGGATGCTTGTAGCGCGAGGAGGAGAACCAGCGATGGCCGGGGGTGTGCACGCAGAGGGAGGGGTGTGGGATGGCTGGTGTCGTGTCACTCTGCTCCGCAAGCAGCCGTGCATGCACGCCAACCACGCAGGAATGACGGCAGCATCCGCGTATGCAGTGAAGAGCAACTGCTGCTTCCAGGTGCCTCAAACTCTGGCACCGATTCAGGGAATGCTTCTTGTTAAAAGGCGAGGGACTTGGTTAATACCACCCCCCTTGGTCTACAACTACACCCTCATAGAAAATAGTAGGGGGGCCTCTGACCATGATAATGCGCCCCTGGAGTTGGAGCGTCAGAGGAACCTGCAGTGGACGTGGTTCTCTTCCCTTGGCATTCAGGTCAAGACACCGAACTTAAAGATCACATGGATGCAAACCGTCAACAAAAGATGGTTAAGATTACGTCAACAAATCATGCAATCAACAAACTTCTTACTATCAAACATCAGTCCCCCCCCCACTCACACACTCAAAAAAAACTTTTAATGGCTAATGCGAGCTTCCGTCCAGCCTGTTCCAACTCTCCAAGTCTGTCCTCAGCCTAGACAAAAACTCGTTCATCTCCTCAGGTCTCCCAGACAAAATCAATACCGGAGATGGCAGGGGGAGCATGGCACCCTCCCATCAGCTCGGCAAGCCTCGGACCCGTGACCGAGCCATTAAGGTAGCTTCCCAGTGCAGTTATCGGCACCACAGACAATGTCACTGGCGTGTATCAGCGGAACAGGGCTGTTATCTCAAAGTTGTCACTACGGCTCCATCCTCAGCAAAGCACTCAATCACTGTTCGCTCCTGAGAGGATTATGTCGAAAGGGAACCAGTCTTTACCCTCTGAGGCCATGTTACCTGATGGCTTGTAGCCGTGGCGACGCAGTATGGTGCCTCTGATGAGAGGAGAATTATCATGTCCAACTTCGAAGCCATTCTAATCTATACTTCCATACTTCTTTGTCCTTAAGCTGTCTGGGGGCTTATGGCTGAAATTGGAGAGTGAATAGTGCACATTCTGAGGTATGAATGCAAGAGTTATGGAACAGGAGCCCTGACACTGGGACCCCCGGCGAGTTTGGGTCTCCTCATTTTGGACACCCCCGCTTCCAGTGCCAGTCGAAGTCCATATTGCACACTCATGCCCCTCCCGCAGCAAACTTGACCACCCAGTTTCAATATGTTTTGAAAGTTGTGTGCCAGCAGGAGGATTGGGTTGGCGCTGGTGGCTGGCTAAGTCAGCACCCCACCAGAAGATGGCGCCCTAGGTGGCTGGCTAAGTCAGCACCCCGCCAGAAGATGGCGCCCTAGGTGGCTGGCTAAGTC
>JAOYFF010000045.1:8731759-8747092 GCA_025773925.1 Cryptomyrus ogoouensis | reverse complement strand
CCCACACACACACACACACACATGTAGGGTATACATATCCTTATGGGGACCGCTCATTCATTTCAATGGGAAAAATGGGGACATTATGTCCCCATAAGGATAGGTAAACCCGCTCACACACACACACACACATACACACACACACACAGTGGCACAAGAAGCCCAGTTGCTCTAATGCTTTTGATTAATGAAGACTGGAGCTCAGTCTTCTAAGCACTTTGAGAAATCGGTTTAGTGAACTGGAAGATGAGAATTGTTTCACTGAAGGAAAATCGGCAGTAAATATCAGAAGAAAGTCAAAATACCGTACTTCAGCGGGTAAATCACATGTGGTACACCTCTGAGTCCCGATTAACCTTATCATTAGCTAAGTCTGCATGGCAAATGATTGATATTCAGTTTTTGCATCCTTACGGAACAGCTTATAACAGGGCATTTTTGATTAACATCCCATATGTGGTCATATGCAACACGGTGACTGACAGTCAACCAAGGCATATGACCTCTGCAGGTAAACGGTCAATACGACTGGCCAAAATAGAAGGAGAATATAAAAATGTACTGAACACAACCCAACATGACATTCTACTCGAATCACTATTAAATGGCCCCTTAAGAGACCAATGACAATTCTTTGCACGTGTAAAGCACACAGGGGAAATGCAGTACCTCAGATGTTAGCGGGGGTGAGGGGGTTTAAGCACCATGGAGGTGATAGCATAAGTAACGGTGGCTGTAGCTGCAGCTCAAGGAAACATATAGAAAGTGCTCTCAGCTGCCGAGATTTCACCCCATGGGTATCAGTATTTTTGACCCCCCTCTCCAGTGTATTTCCCACCCACAGGAGAAAGATCAAATTCGCTGTATTTCCACATAAAACCAATTCGCCCTCAGATTCCAGTCTAATTCTCCACCTACTAATCTTTTAAGAATAAAACCATGGGGAATGTGAGCGAGGTATAAAAATTTGATAAATCAAACTGAGTACATAAATCGGATGTTTGGAGAACGATTGCTATGGAAACTGCACCAGATAATCTATTGCCTCCATCAATTAGTATCGGAGAACATCGTACAGTTGGCAAATGACTTTAGCAGTGACGGTAATGTCGTCTTAGGTCCCTCGGGTGGCATAATGGAGTGATGAGGCAATGAGATAGCAAGTTTATGGGTAGCAGCCAGTTACTTTCAAGAGCGTGTCCGTGGCGACAGAGGTTACCATGGTGAGCTGTATCTCTTTGAAGGGCATCACTAACGCCAAGACACAGCAGGGCTGATGGTTGGAGAGGCCGTCCAACACCCCTGCCATCGGCACAGTATGTGTGCTGGAAATTCACATCTTTTCTGTACCACCCACCCCCACAGACGTAAAAATGAATAAAAGCAGCCACTCCAAGTACCTAGAATGCAGAAACCGCCCCAATCACAAACAGGCACTATCCACAAACACTCGACCCTCGCTGTGGAAAGCGTGGCTCCTAAGAGACAACATCCCATAGACCAGTGGCTCTATATCCTCCAGGGAGGCTGTAAAATCAAAGGGAAACAGGTAGCATGGTGACTGGGGACACGTCGGTTGCAGGAGGGGACCGGCTACTGCATTCCTGAGCAGGGAACCTAACCTTCATTGAAATATGTAGCTGTGTGAATGCTTTCAATTACTCCAAGTACATGTGATGAATTAGCTCTAAGAATGAAAATACTACTACTGGTATTATTATTATTATTATTATTATTATTATAATAAATGAGTATGAATGGTGTGTGTGCCCTGCAAAGGGTTGGTGACCCATCCTGGGTTCATCATTACCCGCCTCGCGCCCATAGCTTCCGGGATAGGCTCCGGACTCCCCACGACCCAGTAGGATAAGCGGTTTGGATAATGGATGGATGGATGGTCCATCTCCGTCTGGGGAGGCTATAGTCCACCATTTCAACACCCAGCGCTGATAATACTGATGAACACACACTTCCTCGTACATGTCTTAATGATGGTTAAGCCGGGATAATTTACCCATGATTACCCTTTCACATGGTTCAAAGATTCTTAAATGGAGGTGTGACCAGTGTCATAGGCCACAATGCGCTTAACTGGCCAACATTAGAGGAATGATTAGAGGCCATTCACTCATTGTACCGATGCCCCCTTCCCTTATTCAACAGCCCACTCTGGGATTCGCATTTCCAAAACTTGATAGTCTTTTCACCTCACAGCAAGATTACCGTCATATCATTATTCTTCCATTTTTCCAAATCGGAATTACATGAGAAATGGAGAACCTCTTCTGTCTAGCAATTCTGCAGGATCAAAGCCTTCTCTTCACGGGATACAAAAGGAACACACTTCAGTCCCTAACATGAGCCGAAGACACGGATCACTGTGCAACCGTCTTGCAAAAAAATAAAAATAAAAGTATGGATTATCGAAAATCGGATCATACTTGTGGCTGGACAATGTTCTCGGGCCAAACCTTTATTCCTTTTCACATGTTTTACTTCCCGTCCCAATACAGTCCATGACGTTTCCAGGAAATGGTCGATATGTATTTCATCATCGATTAAAGATTCACAACAAAATAATGATGCAAGTCGCCGCATGGATCCTGTCCATGCAAAAGATGCTGACTTCTCTCCACTATTTAATCTCATCTCAAAGCCCCGTTTTCATTTCGCTTTGACTCCCCTCGCGATGGGGGTCAGCCCTACCTGCCCTACATTCTCTGCCATTTGCATGCAGAATTAGCCGTTGAGCGAGCAGGTAGCCAGCCGGCATGTCAGACGGCTGTTTATTTTCAAATAGGTCAGCGTATCAAAGCCGTTCAGAGCCACTGATGCGTTTTTAATGGAAGCTGACAATACACCACATCTATGAGAAAAAAGTAGCACACAGACCTACCCCCCCCCCACCCGTATAAAATAAATCACACTATTTTCAGAGCTCTACGCTGACACGCATACATGGCAAGTTGAGGCAGATCCATATCGCGCTGGATTTGGCAGCAATCAACACCTCAACTTCTGAGGCACCATGCCTCTGAGAGGATTAGGGAAGTATTGATTGTCTACACGGGGCCGTTTTCCCGGCAAAACGGTAAATGCCATCCTGAGCTCAAGATTTATGGGTGCGGAAGACAGACGTGTCAGATGTGCAGCCTAGTGCCGTCGCTGCTTCCGCAAAGGGGCCATCTTGGATTGCCAGCAAAGATGTGAGGAACATTTTCAATACAATGAACATACAGCATGTCCTTGGTTTGGTTCTTCCTCCTGATGCCCCCACACCCCAAGCTCTTCCAGCACCTTGCCGACATTTCAGACATACACACCTCTGCATGCCGAACAAAAAAATTGGTCCAAGAATAATGAATGGATGAGTGAATGATTGTGACATTTATATAAAACCCTTCATGACAACTCAACCAATGGGAAGCCACATCTATCACCACCGCTTCTATCACCACCACTGTGCATCACCCACCTGGATCTGCACCAATACGCTCCCCAGACAGCAGGTAAGGCAGTGAAGGGGCAGGAGAGAATTCAGCAGTTAGATAAAGAGGATGATTAGGAGGCCAGTGTCCCTGTCACTGCACTGGGCCATTGGGATCCACACGGACCACAGGATGGGCTCCCCTGCTGGCCACAGTGTCCCTGTCACTGCACTGGGCCATTGGGATCCTCATAGACCACAGGATGGGCTCCCCTGCTGGCCACAGTGTCCCTGTCACTGCACTGGGCCATTGGGATCCTCATAGACCACAGGATGGGCTCCCCCTGTTGGCCACAGTGTCCCTGTCACTGCACTGGGCCATTGGGATCCACACGGACCACAGGATTGGCTCCCCCTGTTGGCCACACCAATATCTAATCACAGTTTAACTGTCAAATTAATCATGATAAACCAGCAACACCTGGGTACCAAATACTTTATCTTTAAAGAGGAACTTTAATACCTTGGCCCAACTCGTCACAAAAATGTGGATATAAGAAGACAAGAGAGCTAAATTTGAGATCTTTTCCTCCTACACTTCCACCTATCCTCAATGTCAGGCCACACCCCAGCCCTTGCATCATTACATAACACGCTATTCTCATCTCGAAGAGCTCGATCCAAAATGTGCATTATTGTCTTCCGCATTACCAGCTGCATCTCTTCTACTTTCCCCACATCTCTAGGTCTTTGATTTTTCTCTATGTATTGTTTGCTTTTTTTAAGTGTTGTTTCGTCAGCAACAATATCCCAGCATTAACATCAACATCAGCATAAACATACCAACATGCATTCATGAACATTACTTTACTGTACCAATGCATTTACTCTACTATACTAATGCATTACTCT
Organism: Cryptomyrus ogoouensis; assembly: GCA_025773925.1. Classification (NCBI taxonomy): domain Eukaryota; kingdom Metazoa; phylum Chordata; class Actinopteri; order Osteoglossiformes; family Mormyridae; genus Cryptomyrus; species Cryptomyrus ogoouensis. Next base: position 8,742,753 of record JAOYFF010000045.1, on the reverse strand, counting down.
ACTCCACTAATACACCTACCCCAGGACAACAGTGCTTAATAACCCAGTTATGAGTGTGTTTTGTCACCTGTAGTGTTTCAGGAATATATTCCCATGTAAATTAACACAAGCGACCGTTCTGACAAAGCCGATTTGAACCTGGGAGTTGAACTCACCGTGAGGATTGTATTACCCCTATAACTTTACAATTTCAAGATGCAAATCAGCTAAACACCTTCAGCCGATTTATCATGGGAGTTAGAGAAGGTGATTCAGGCAGTTATTTTGAAGCAGAAGCCAAAAACAAGTAAGTAAATTAGACAAGGGAGTTGTTCCAAAGTTCAAAATTAGATGGATTGCCAAGTTATGGCCTCCTTCTGTTAACCAGCCTTAAAGAATCATTAATTGGTCTATCATGAAGTACTAGAAGTGTCGAGCTACAGAATGCAGCTTCACCGCTGGTTTGAAATTACTACCCTGCCGGCTCCCTGCAGTAAAGACTGCTGCTGTGTGTCAATACAGCCACTCAGGGCGGTTTAAAATTGCTGCCTTTTCTGTCCCTTTAGTGTGACAATCGCAGAAACATATTATCCAGCGTACCTCACTGCATTAGTGGAAAAAGCAAAACAAGCCCAGGTATGGTTGTGGGCGGCATGTTTTCTACCGCCGACAGCTGGCTATTTTAGCCCCTGTGCAGCTGCATGCCAGATCTGCACAGCTTCGACGAGACGAACATCAAATTGAGCTCGAACCAGAAATTGACAAATTACTCCAACCTGCTTTATTACAGAATTAAATGGAATACATTATGAAACAAAGAGCTGTTCACGGGCTCTCAGCTATACTACAGGGCGCGAGGTTCCCTCTTTAATGTATTGTTTTACTCTGCTGTCCCTGGCTTTAGCAGACAAAATGAGAATAAATGAGTTTCTCTTAAGTGAGATGTAAATGGGAAACTCTAGACTCAGAATCCATTCTAAACCCCAAGCCTTCTTCCCCCCTCCTGTTCCTCTGGGTATCTCTGGCACATAAGAGGAAACAGGGAATGCCAGGTACCGAAAAATCGGACCGGAGGCTTCCCTGGACCCAGGGGACCGCCCACAATTGATCAAAACCCTCTCAGCTGACTAGAGCACAAAATCAATGCCACTGTGTCAATGGCAACTTTCCACCTCTTGTAAAATCGAATGAGGGCTACGGCATTTCACAAAGCCAAGGTTTTGGACTTACGATAACCTCTGGGCACTGTTTTTGCTTGACAGCAACCACGTAAGTGAGGCTAGGGAGAACCGTCAGCCCCAACCGAGTTATTAATGTAAGATCACGGAGCTAGCCAAATTACATTAGCAATGGAGTATAACGCCATCACGGAACAAGTCGGTGGTCCTTGTGCTACCCATTTACAAACTGAAGAGTTTTTGAGGCAAGTTCTGTGGGCTTTGTAAGTTCATCGTTGGATTACATGAGGATTGAACGAGTTTTGGTTCCCAATACTGCAACACACAAGGGAAAAGTGAAGGGTAATTTGAGTAGGCGAAAAAATCCAATCTGTTAAACAGGATTCACTCAGGGACTATGCGGGAATGGGAGTATTCTGACATACCCGGGTCGTCCGTCTCTATCATGACTACAGGTTGTTGTTTTGATAAATCCTGTGTCGGCGGCTATGCACATGCTGATAATGGTGTTACTGAAGGTCGCTTCCGCACTCCAGTCTAACAAACCATCTGACAGGGTCGCCTCCGTCGCGTGCGAAGTGGTCAGCGATAAGCAAATAGCGAAATGGCAGTGGGACAGACAGGTACTCAAGACAAACGGGGCCCGCAGAGCTGCGATTATCACGGACGCTGCACTTGTCAGAAGATCCGACGTTGACGGGGTCGACACTCAGAGCGATCTGGGCAAGAGTATGCAAAGACGAGTGACGTGTGCGGTCTGAGATTCCACACATTTCATGGAGGAACATGTTAGCCCCGTAGAGGATTCATAAAAAAAAAAAACTGACAGACTGCTGCATTCTGGCCTTGAAACATTTTCACAGAACATTCAGAGGAAGAGTTTCACTAACTAAAAATAGCTACAGGAATAAATAAATTATATAATACAAACACTGGTGGACGTTATCGCCCAAAGGCCTGTGTGGTCATCACTAACACTGTCAAACCTCCATTAACTTTCGCAACCATGCAGTTTTCTTTAAACAGAGTAATGATCAGCCCAAAGTGCAACCTTTAGCTATACATAGACAATAAAACCGATAATGATGAGTCTAAAACGACTTAAATATCGTAAAAGTACGACAAAGAGGTCATTGGCAAATTTTCCAGCAACGTTGGGGGGAAAAAAAAAGATTTTTTGACCGCAAACCAAACATGCATGCAGGCGATGCATCATCCCGGACGTTTCATTCCAAATGTTTGAATCTTTGTCATCGAGCCAGACCCCTGCTGGTGCTGTGCTCACTCTCGTGCCACGAACACACACCCAGCAGGTGCTTTGTCATCCTGACGCAGATGACATCACTTTAGCGGATGCTGAACTGCGTGATGCACGATTTCAAGAAACTGTAATCCTTTCCAAAGACACTCAGGCAACACTTTCTATGAAGGCCATGCCTACAAAAATCTATGAGCACATTTATAACATATTAAAATGCATTCATAAACCATTAGAAACATGGCTATACATTTTTATAAAAAGCCATAGATGTTATAATGATGACACTATTGATCCCATGTGGGGAAATTCTTTTTGTCTGTCTACCCCATCTCACTCTCCATGACACACAGACACATATGTAGGTGAGAGCAAGACTGGCAGCGAAGGGCAGCCACCTTCAGCCTTGCTCAAGGGCCAACAAACATGTAACTATTCTGTCAAAGACAGGCTTGAACTAGCGACCTTCCGATCACAGCACAGAACCGCTGAGCCACACATCATACATTACTAACTTTAAAGCCATGCGTATTATGCATTGTGAGTACTTTATGAAGCTCTCATCTATAATGCACAATTGATATAATTCTTAATGCATTATGAAGGTATCCATAGCGCATTATAAATGAAAGCTTCATTGGAGCTTATGAGGTATTATAATCAACACTATAATGTCTCATGACTGTCCATAGAAGATGCTGTAAGAATGTATTAATACACTGTCCATTATAATGTATTATGAAGGTATCTATAGCGTATTATAGATGACAGAAGTACTGTGTCCAGCAGGTATTCACCCAGGTTTCACGCTACTGTGATGTCACTATGCGTAATACATTTTAATACAAACTCTAAACCAACAGAAGCGATGATAGTCCTCATTAGGCATCCAGTCCTTAATTCTTCATCACATTTCATAATAAAGAAGTATTTTCCAACCATCATCCAGCCCCACCCTTCCGATGGCATCAAAAGAAGCTTTTGCGAGGCGTGCAGACTGAGTAGTAGGCAGTGAAGTCTAAGTTAGTTGAGCCTCAGTGTTCGGGGTGTTGAGTTAATGATTGCCGGGGCTTAGATGGCACTCTGCCCGCATCTGAAAATAAAAAAACGAAACGTACTAATGCTAACAACTCCCAGGTTGCAGAGTTTCAGTCGAGTTCCAGGCGAAACAGAATCAAGCCCTGTCAAGATGTCAGTGTTATCTCATTCCAGGCGTCGTACCAGCATTTCCAAAGCTCCCTTTCAACCACCGGAGCCGCACTACGCAGAGTGCCTCTCTCGTTAGCCTTAGAGCCCAGAGACGGCAGACGAAACATCCTCACTTCATTCTTTTTGCTTTCCGAGATTGGAAACTGGAGTCAACATATCGGCATCCCAAATGGACTCACAAAGATAAGAATGGTGTCGAAACAGCGGAATTTATACATTCTGTGTTCATTAACTTCTACTGTGTAACTCCAACAAGATTTTTTTTCCCTGGTTTTCAGCCTAAACTTTCTTAAGAAACACTAAAAAGATGTAGTTCTATTTTGAATAATGGTTAACATCCAGAAATGCCTGTTATACAACTGTCCCAGAGCATGAAAACAGGCAGCAATGGAATCAAATCAATTATATATCTGATATATCTGAAATTGACCATTCTGAGCCATCAGACCCACCGGAACTTTCCAAACACAGGTTAATTGTCGCACTGGACAAAGCCAGGAGCTCACGTTCACCTTCACCATTAAGATGTGGATATAGTGCAGGTAGACGACATCATAGGGGAAACACAGCTTCCAATCCCAGATAATGATCATCCACTGGCAGCGTAAACCCAACGGCGAGCCTGAAAAGCTTCTCTGCAACTAATTCATTCTAGAAGGAGCTTTTATTCAAAGTGACATACGTTTGAGAAAAAGCAGAGTCAGACGGTCCCAGGAGCAACTGGGAGTTATGGATCTTGCTCATGAGCCCAACACTGAATTCACTCCCCTGATCACGGGATTTGAACTGCTGTCCTTCCGATCATGGGCACCAATCTGCCCTAACCTACCAAGACACACAGACTATTTCCCATTACACCACGCTGATCGATGATAAATTACCAAGATTAAGAGAAGTTCATTCAGACACAGACCAGTTCTGGTGCACTATGGATATTGAAAGCTTATTTTAACAAATAAATATTTTTTACACAGCTAATACAAGGAATGACATTCGTGTCAATGAGCACAGTCCTGCTGTCTCTAGGCACTAATACAGTTTTTAATTAAAATACATAAATCAAATAAAAATGTACTACATGTATCTGATCTGGGATCTGTGCATCGCTACCCTGTTGTCCTCATTAGTGAGTAGTAGGAGAGAAAACATTACAACAAGGCAAGCAAATGTAAATGTGGGGGGAGAAACAGACAGAACAAGCCCATTTAAATAAGTAAACAAACAAACAAACAAACTGGCAACCCTCACATACATACCATACCATGAGGTACCATGAGTCCCTCTGCTCTGTGCACTGCTCTGGGGGTCAGTTATGAAGAGCTGATGGATTCCAGTTTGGTTATTTGAATTTCATCTGAAACGGCCAACAGAATACACAATGACATTCAGATATTAAATGTATTGGTTATTTGGAAGTCAATAACGTGACTGAAAAATGGCTCAGGGGTACAGCCATCTCATAAGCTTTTCTTTATGTGACTTTTCAACTAATCAATGATACATAACGAATAATGACAAAAGAATACTGAGAGATACAGTTAAAGCAAGTTAAGTGTTCATAAATTACCTGTCTTATGCTTAATTAAGTAATTGTTTTTATTTTCAGTGTTAATTGGCAAGGGTGTTTGAAAAAAAATGGAATTTCATGTTATTAAAATGCATGAAAATTCATGGAATGTCGTGGAATTAGATTATATTCCCTTTAATTCCATTTCAAATGATATCTGTGTATCCTAGAGGCTTTTTGTCTTCTTAATTAAAAAATTTTATTCATGAAAATGGAGTTTCTCTAATGGAGTTTCTACAATCATGCTATCCTGTCATCCACAGTGGAGTCACAGAGCGAGCACCAGGGGTCTGTCCCCAAGCCTGCCCCAATGTTTCTGCAGTTTGGTAGGGATTCTGGGAGCCAGCTGCAGTTTTCCGGATGACTGTATATACCATCATCAAATTAAGAAATGCACCAGGTTCATTCCCTCCGAGCTCCACTGCCAATATCCTTAACTGCGTAACCATAAACTCCAAAATGCCCCGCCCCCCCAGAAAACATACTTGGCAGCGGGAGTTCCCTCTAGCATGCCAGGGGCAATTTTTGGATGCGTTAAAGACAGGGGGCAAAAGATAGGCCATAATTCATTCAGAGGGGCCTTATCATTGGGCAATTATACGTCTTGAATCAATGAGTGACAGGGAAGTTTGGCATTCCGGGGGCCAATCAGCTTTCAGCTGTGCCCCTCTGGCCCCGCCCCTGTATACACCAAGGCATGTGCATCCATTACCTGTGAGTGCTTGGCGCTTAAACTCAATTCACTCAACCTGACGCCCTGCACACCCATCCCAGCGAAGTGAGAAAGGGATGGGGAAGGTACTAGTCACATGACCACCCCCCCCCAACCCACACTCACACATGAGACATGGGTGTGGTTTGGGGGAGTGAAATCAGAGTTACGAGGGGAGGCCTTACTCTTCGATGGAGTGTCTGTTCTAATGAGATTGTATGATGAATAGCAAAAAGAACGCAGACACTCGGATTATACATCTCAGAAGGCAGGGGATGGAGATTCATGTAAAAAATATGAACTTCTGGGGGCTGGTCTTCCTTAGACTATTACGACAAGGACCCAAGTCATCACACTCCTTCCTCAAGGATCCTACCAGTCGGGCCTCCCATACATTCCACACCACCTTTAAAAAAATTATAATAAAAAAATTCACAGAGGCACCCGTAGGAGGCGTAGCGGGACGGGCAGACGAGCCGAAGGAGACAGGGTGTCCGAGCAGCACCGAAGCGGCTCAGCAGATCATGTGAGTGAATCTATTCATGTGAGCAAAGCAATGCCAAAAGTTTTGTATTTGGGTTGGTTAAGGTTAGGACTGGGTGGGGGTTAAGGTCGTTATGTTGGGATTAGGGTTTTGCCCATAGAAATGAATGGGCAGTCCCCATAAAGACATGAATACAGATGTATGTGTGTAAGTGTGTGTGTGTGTAAAGCAAGTACACTCCTCCGATTGGTCCCTCCTCTCCTCCAGTTGGTCTTTTCCCTCATCACAGCCCTTCTCTTCCATCTCCCCCCCCACCGCCATCATGTACCCCACCCTGCCACCTTTTCACGCATCCGCATCCCCCTCCATCTCCTTTCAGTCTGGCTCCGCATGCCGTCTTCCTGCTTGCTCCCCAGAGATCCCCCGCTCCCTCGCTCTGAAGCTCATCCCCGGTCCGTCGCTCGCCCCCGATCCGCCGCTCGCCCCCGATCCGCCGCTCGCCCCCGGTCCGCCACTCGCCCGTGCTGCCTCCTGATTTCGGCTTGATGCAGCTTAATTGCGGCAGGCGATGGGGGTGAGAGTAGGTGATCTCTACGTGTCTTCCTGTCTTTAACTCAGCTTCGTTTCAAAAACATTGTCCCTCAAAAAAAAAAAAAAAATCTTTGGGAACCTCCCTTCTCCAAAGAATAGCATATACCGCCATCTACTGCCACAAATAGGAATTTCATACCATTGCTTTACACGTAGTTTATTGCGCCTGTATTTTCTGTCACAGATTCTGGTTTGTTTTCCTCACTGTCTTCATTAAACCACAAGTTCCCTGGAAAACCCTGACTAATTATTTATCAAGATCATTCATCTTTGCCAATCAGGAGAAGAAAGATGGGTGACAGCATTACCTATTTCCTTCTGCACACAAGGTCAGAGTTCAGCCACAGTCAATATGATGGCGCATGAACAAATGAGTGCCAAAAAGGAGTGCCCTTTGGGAGCTGATTAGGGACCCCCATCAGTTGTGTGGTCCCTTCCTCCCAGGGTTCAAAGAGCAAATGAGAATGACTAGTAGGTCTTGGACCAGACCAAGTTAACGGTTAGCCACAGGGGTGATAAGTAGAGGAAGTGCAAGAAAAATGTAAATTGAGAAATATTTTACCCCATGTACAGGCAAGGAGCTGAGAGTTCAAGACAAGGGCTAGGCTGTTGTTGCCTAGCAGCACATCTCAGGTACAAATCAGCCTATAGACCACTGGAGTGTATTTAGAGACCTCACTGCTATTCTTCTTGGACCAAGCACATGTCCTCTGTGTCGCACAGCTTACACCCTGCAAATGTGCTCCTGTTTGTGTAACTCCATGCCTCTTCTGCAGGGCCAAACAGCCCCCTTTCTTCATACGCAGTGGTCAAGGCCATGTCTGATGGAGTGCTGGATGTCTTCCAGCCTGTGATTGGATGCACTGAGCCTTTACCAGGGCAGTACCTCTATGTATAATATTGCAGTGTACAAGTTGGCAAAGTGCAAAGTTCCAGCTCCAGTCTGCACTGCATTTCAGATCCGGAACGTGGAGATCCCTTTACAAAATGCCGGCAGTGCAAACGCTGAACCGGGGGCTGAATCTCAATGCCAAAAACACAAAGACCGTACTTGTGGTCTTGGCAAGACTGGTCTTGCTGACTTGCCTTCCAAGAATGAACTTGGGCCACAATGAATCGTGGGATTGGTCTCCTTCGGTGAGGATGCAACCGACGTATCCTTCATATTTTGGGACGAAGAAAGACCAACATCCTGGGATTTTTACTGTCCTCTGTACTTCTGTTCTTAGTATTGGAACTGGTCTTCGGTAATGGAAGACGACGTAAAACGGGTACGTGAGAACACCAGTACGGTCAAGTACGCATATTGAGATTCACCCCTTGACCTCCCCAGCTGTTTCCATTAATGCAAAATCTTAACATGGTTTCCTGTTGCGAAACTGCTCCATTGTCCACCAGTCCTTTGTAAATATAGCAGTATCCGGATGCTCTAAAAGATTCACCTCTCTGACGTGGGGAATTTGCAGGGAACGGGGGTCACCTATCGGTTCTGATTTCCCAAGGGACCGGGAACAATCCAACAAGAAAAACCACAGTTTCGGCAACAGGAAACTAAAATAGCTCATGTTGACTGTCGGGGCCCCCAGCTTTTCATTCGCAATCGAGGTGAAAGAGATGCACACTTACAAGTCAAGAGGGTGATTATGATTATTGCAAGGAACTTCAACGGCAATGCTGATTACCTGACTCTCTTCCACCCTTAGACAGAGAATTGACCCCTTTCTGACAGATTCAGAACCACAGAGAAAGAAACATCAAAGAGGAAAAAATAAAGAACATATTCCCTTTATGGACAAAACAAACATAAAAAAGGTTTAGTAGCTGTTTTGATAGAGGAAGATGATCTCATTGTTCAAAGCGAACACAACAACCCACAATAAAGAAAATACGTGAAACCGTCTTCTGTATAAGGCTTCATCACGGAGAAAATTGCTCCAAAAAGGTCACGACATGACATTTAAGAGGAAAACCATTTAAACCAGACGCTTTCCCATGCCATTGCTAAATAGTGACTCTGTTGGGTGGCCACTTCATCAGTGCTGTTGGGCTGAGAGGAACTAATCAATTTCATCGAGCTGCTCTTAATTTCACATGCATCATTTCAACACGGGGTCAACAACACAGGAGCAGCCTTGCTTTTTGGGTGTTTTTTTTCCTGTTTTTTCCCGTCCTTTGCTTGGACTGAGAGGACGCGCTCGAGGTGTAGACTGTCCATTGGGAAGATCCGGAATTTTCCTGGTGGGCTTGTTATTAGGGTTGGTCTCTCATTTCTGACTCCAGCATTATGTACCCTAAATACCAGTGGTGCCCAACCCATCGGTCAATCACCTTGGTGTTTTTCCAGGACGATAACAGGAGATGATTAATGGATAATGAGATCTGTGAAATATACCAAGGGGACCTCCAACGGTCAGCAGCAAAATCCCGGCCTGCTTTTTGCTGCCAGTCCACCCCTGACAGGATCAGCGGCCCAGCAGCTAGTGAAGCGGCTGTTTGTCAGCCACTGAGGAAGTGATGTCACAGTCCCATGCTGGACGAGAAAAACGGTATGAGGAAGCGTTTGCAGGAAGCGGGGCGGGAAGGCGATGTGATCACAGGTGGGTCTGCAGAAGCATCCGGCACAGCTGGGCGTTTTAAAAGACAGGAACAGACAGACATGGCGGGACTTTCTGCAAGGCACAAGAGCTTGTAGCTACAAGGGCTGGGATCATATCTGACAGCAGTAATCTGGCCGGAGGGGTAAGATATACTGACTGAAATCTGGTGCAAGCCAGAGTCCGTCATGGTGAGAAGTCCGCGCTTTTCAACGCCATCACACATGGAGGAACTCTTACCAGGGGCAAACAGGGGTGGGGCCACAGGCGAAAGCTGATTGGCTCCCAGAGAGCCCCCTCACCAGTCACTGAACGATTCAAAACACATCATTGGCTAATGATAAGGTTGGCTTCTTTGTCATGAAACAAGGCAGTTCGGGCACGAGAACGAGGCATGGTGCAGCCACAAATGGTGAACGACCCACTTGCAGCTCAAAGGACAAACGGGGTTTATTAACTGAACTAAAAAACACAAGAAAACACTAACAAAACAAAGGACCTCGATGGGTTAAAAGTAAATGAGGATAAACAAGACTAATTACAAACGAGGCAGGTAAGCAGAACATACATCTAACACCAAACATTAACAACTGCAATCAACAGAACATTCAAAATCAACGAACCACTGGAGAACTAAACTGAGGAACTAAACTGGGTAACAAGACTGACACAGGGCAGGTGAGACTAATTAACAAAGACTGGGAAAACTGGCCAAAGATGAAACTAATAATTAAATCAAGGGACTGGGAGTGGAAAACTAAGACAGACAGAAACAAGGAAACAGAATCTAACACGGGGGAATGAGAAAGACGGGTAGAACACGGGGGATGAGAAAGACGGGTAGAACACGGGGGATGAGAAAGACGGGTAAAACACGGGGGATGAGAAAGACGGGTAGAACACAGGGGATGAGAAAGACGGGTAAAACACGGGGGGATGAGAAAGACGGGTAGAACACGGGGGATGAGAAAGACGGGTAGAACACGGGGGATGAGAAAGACGGGTAGAACACAACCAGAGCACAAAGCAAGAAACCAAAAACAGAAAACAAACCACAAAATCACAGTAACTAGAAAATCTGATAATACCAAGGAAACATTAGGGAACAATACAAAGACAGAGGGGGTGGGATTCAGTCACAAGGCAGCGGGGGGTCACAGACAACCACATGCTCAACCAGCTGAGCCATGCGGCCGGCAGGGAGCTGGGGAAACACGAAGACTGACAACAGGAGCTGACCCTGACATCCTTATTATCAATTATGCTCCCAGTTATGCTCCCTACCTTAAAAAAAAATCCTAGACTTGCCCGTGTCTCTCGAACATCAACCACCAGCCAACTGGGAACGGAGTGCCACCATTTTGTCTCTAAGGAGGGAAGGCAGGGTCCAAAGCTCTGGTTGGGGGGGGGGGGTCCACGAGT
>JAOYFF010000045.1:8631961-8651532 GCA_025773925.1 Cryptomyrus ogoouensis | reverse complement strand
GGGGGGTGTGTGGGGGGGTGGGTGTGGGGGGGTGGGGGGGGGGGGGGGGGGGGGGGGTTGGGTGGGGGGGGGGCGGGGGGGACGCTCAGCCACAGGATGTAACAGACTCCTTTCTACTGAAGACATTGAAACCAGGCCTACATTCACCTTGTGTTATGGGTGTAAATCAGTGATTTACGAGGGGCAACTCAACACTTGCATGTTGTTACTCAAGTAACGTATCCAAAAACTATACAGGATTCAACTTAAACTTCAAGCTCACATCATCAGTTTATATAGCTGATCCAAGGGTATGGCAACACTTGCAGCGGAAGTGTTTCCAATTTCATAAACAATTACAACATTCATCAAGGCAGGTTCAAAAGTCAAGTTCCAAAACACTCGATAAGCCTCAGCCACACTAGTATTAGGCGACTTACTTTTCAATGGGCTTTCACATGCCGCTCCCGACTCGTCTGTATTCCCAGGCTCCTCTATCTTGTATATTTCAGTCACAAACATGATACGGCAATCGTTCAGTGAATCACCAGCATCTCTGCAAAAACAAGTCATACCATCAATTCAAGCCAAAGCACACGCCAATAACTCGCATATCGTCGCTGTCTGATGAAAACTATGTCCACGTTTTGACAATTGTGACTTATTACTGTAGATAGAATCTGTCCATTCTCCTGTCTACTCACAGCATTCAATATCTTATTCACCAAAGAAAAGATGTTTCATGAACTCTCCTATTTACCTACTATTTATGTTTCTACTAGTTAACATGGGCAATCACGATGGTCATTTGCATGGATTGCTTTATACCGCTAATTTTAACAACGTTGATAGCTAGACAGCTTACCGACATTAATTCTGAAGATCAAGCACTATACAGTGACATATGCGCCTCAGTGACCGTCCACGCAAGTGCATTTGAAACACCATTCACTGATGGCTATTTTTGGTGTTATGGGTGGCATTACATTATCGTTACATTTATTTTGTAAAAATTGGCTGAGAAAATGCTTTTTTCATTCCTGGGAAAAAATGGAGATGTGTGTTTATTGGACAATGATGGCATGCACATTGTACATGAATTCACACCAAAACTCCACAAAGAGGTCAAACCTTGAAGAAAACAATTTGCAAAAAAGTTCTTAGTTTGGAAACGGTATTAAGTGGATACTTTGGCTGAAACGATAATTGTGACTAGTTCGCCTCCATACTCACTAGCTACACATACTAGCTTTTGTTCCAAACTGACTGAATTTTACAAAATCAGTCCCAATGCACAAAATATTGACTCAAGCATTTGTGTATGCATCAAAATCATTAGAAGTTAAATGTAAAAATGGTACAGTATACTAGCAAGTCATCTGGAACTAATGCTTAAATCAGGTGTAATTAAAAGCCCAATAGGAATGGCAGCTAACACACAATACGCTACCAGGACCTGATGCAAGAGGAGCAAAGTGTGTACTGTGAAGAAGAGACCAATACCCAAGCAGGATCCTGCCATAGACCTCACGGGCCGTGCGCGTCTCCCGCTTCCTCTGGATCTGGGCATCGTACCAGTAGCCACGCTCTTTGGGCTCGTCGGGGTTGTAGTTCACCATAACCACCATACCCTCCTCCAGTTGATGCCACTGGTACACGGTGCGAGCACGTGGACGCACATCTTTCCCCCGCAGTTGCACCACACCATTTTCTGGGTAGCTGGAAACAAAACAACCACCTGGATATGAACACTCAGAAGAATGAATGACAATGCTCCTGCAGGCTGTACAGAGCTGAGGTTCCTTGAAAGATTGCAATGCTTCAGAAACGTGCCATGTTTATACCCTGGGTTCAACAAAACATCTAATCTCATCTTAAATTCCCAGCTGACTGAATCACATTTTAAACATTCACTGAATAGCTTCCAGATGCAGACGGCATCTGACTCACTCTTCGTATTTGACGTGGTAGAGTATGTTGTCCTCATCCGGCTTTCCCTCATCTCCATCCGATGGGGTCCTGGTCTCTCTGGTCACGTTCATGATCTGGGCCTCAAACCAGGCCCCCATATTCAAATCCCGGGCATCTACAAACTCATTTATCTGAAACGCCAAGAGAAGCACAACATAAGCCATGTGTACCAAAACAGACGGCACTAGTTCTGTCCCATACCCTCCCAGCAATAAAGTACCAGTTGAATTTCGGTCACGTGCTTTAAGCTAATCGTTTTGGCCACATTCAATGTTCACATATGGAATTTTACACAATTCACATAATAGTTAAAAGGTTTCAAAACCCTTCCACGCTTCCTTTTTCATTAGGATGTGGGACTACTTTACCCTTCACTGCACTCAGCCCCCGACCGGAGCAAAAATCTAAAGTCATAATGACAGCCCAGAAACCGAAACCCAACCTTCAGAAACGGGTTTCATTTTTTTGCCTTTTACTAAAAGGCATGTGATCTGCACAAAAACGTAAACATTTGCATACAATGTATATACACCAAAGAGTTAGAAGAAACTCCATTGCTTTATGCTGTCGTACACCAAAACAGATTTAATGTTATCTACCAGTGAAAACAAAGGATGGGTATCATCAAGATTTTAATGGTACTTCTTAAGAGAAAAAGTTAAGAAAAAATTAACATGCTTTCTTATATGTATTGTATGTATTAACATCAACTTAATAAATTAACATTCTTCAGTAGCAAACGGCAACATAAGTCAGTCAATGCAAAATAATTTACAAAACAGCAACGTTCTGAACAATTCACCATTATAAACTAATTTTATGATTAATGAAATGTAAAATAAATGTAATAATGTTCATTTAAGTGAAAACCTGAATGCAGGACTTCTTGACCGTACTGTACTGTGTGGTAACCTTAGTTTGTCCAAATCACTAAATCCGAGACAACATGTGATACTCACACCATTTCAGACTGAATTCATGAACACACCCATAACAATGAGCTGGGAAATGGTTACTTTAGTCGTCACGCCATATTCGTGTAATTTAGTTAACTCTGTGTGAGGGTTCCGCTAGGATACATAACGTACCTGGGGCAATGACAGATAACCTACGAGCCAGGCAGTGGGAAACTGCGCACTTCTCCGTATGCATCTGATGGAGTTTTGCTAAACGTTTAGATGGATTGCTTGCATTTCCGCCCCTTACATGTAAAACACTTGTCGCACTTGTGATGACACCGTCAGCATCTACCCTAGTGAAATGTCACCACACTTTTGAACATTTAGTTCTGTCTGGCACGTCACTAAAAGCGGGGTCCGTGTGCGCGCTACACGTTGCTGCGCATGAGAGAGAGCGAGAGAACGAACGAGTAAGCTGCCCCGTGTCCTGCCCCTCACACGCAGGCTCCAGGAAATATACAAGAAAACTTTCAGGTACCAATAATAAATAAATATTTTCTTAATTTCTTCAGTACCAAAAATCTAACCGATAACATCAGAGCTCATTAATACTACCGTCTTTAATGATTTACCCCCGAGGCCCATTTAATACTGGTCTCAGTACCCATCCCTAGTGAAAACGCTTCACATGCACAACTACAGTTTTACTGTAGACCAATGTTTCTCAACCCGGTCCTTAAAGTCTCTCAGATGTCACACGTCTTGCTCCCTCTCAGCTCCTTGACAGACAGTCCACATTTTTGCTTCTGGGAGGGAGCAAAAATATGGACTGTATGAGGGTCCCCAATGTCCGGGCTGAGAAACACTGCTGAGGACCAAAACATCCTGTAACTTGGCAAGAGTTTCAGATAGACAGTTAATTTAGCTTTCATTTGTGTCATACAGAGTTCTTTTACCCCATTTAAATAGAAGAAACATTGAGAGGATTACAATTTTACACCAACTACAAAACAAAGGGTATATTTGTTATTTAACTCATCTCTAAACTTAAGTACTACAGTCTGAGAATTTGTCAAACATTTTTTGTTCCATGTATACTGGCTACAGTGTCTGCCATTCTCTACCTGGCAACACCTACAAGTTAGTTACGTTGACTTTCAACGCCATGACAACAACCAGGGCTATAGTTAGTGAGCAAATGGACAGTAACAGATTGAACAATGAAAAACATTAAATATAATAAAACATGTTTAAATGCTGAAAGGAATGTTACATGCAGGACATACAGGCGGCTCTTCACCTGTAAGCAAGTAACACCTACAAGCCAGTGAAAGTTTCATACCAGTGTAGAAACGCAAGTCAAATGTTTTAATCCATTAAGATCACTGTATACGATCTTATTAAAGTTCTTTTTCATGTTGGTCTTCAAGACTATTTTGCAAGTTACCGAACAGTACAAACAAGCTAAATACTGTAATAAAAGATATGTCCGTACAAGGTAGCAAAACCGCAAAGAAAAAATATTACCAACATTAAATTCTTTTTAGGGACCAACTCTTCCATGTTGTCCACGCCGCTACGTCATCAATTCGGGATTACGTTGCATGCTGCATATTGTATCTCGGCAAGAGGGCGTGAAAGGGACGACCTACTATTCGCCACTACTGGCTTATTGGTGTGTCGAAACAGACTTGGCTGACAAAACAACTTCAGATGCCTGTGTGAATCACCGAACTCCAACCGACAGAATGTGCGCTGCAACGCGATACTAATGATCTCTCAATAAAGGCAGATCGAGGCGACGTTTTAATCGTTCACAATCGAATATCGTCAAATCGCACACCCCTAGCTCATCACAAGCAAAATAAATTGGTGAAGTCAGGCACACCGGATCACTGCATTCAGAAGCTGAACTGGAATATGGCGATCCCCACCTTATATAGACCGAAGCCAGGGCACACGAGTTCGGGCAGCTCGGTCTGCGCCGAGGTGCCTGCCAGCTGGCCCTCTGTCTCCCCATGCGTAGAACTCTTGTCTGACTCGCTCGGGGCTGAGCCGCAGCCTGAATCAGAGTCAGAGAGCTCCGCCTCTTTGTCCTTGGGAAGAGCAACAGGGGGCAGAGTCTGCCTGACCAGCAGCTGCACGATGTCGTTCAGGCCTACGTTGTAGTCAAATATAGTGTGGCCATCTTCCATCTGGAAGGCAGAGGACAGCTAAACGGTTAATACTCCACTAAGAGGGAGGTGAGGTGACGGTACGCCCCTCTGAAATGTTAACATTTCTGTCCTCCATACCTGTTTGCCCCTATAGAAGAGCCTCTGCACAGCTGGCTCCACCTTGAAGGCCTCGGAGATCTTGAGGCGCAGCTCATCCACCTTGGTGAGTTTGGACAAGGAGTCAATTCGGTGAGTCACCTTGCCATCCATGGTACGCACCTGGATCCACATCCTGCAGCCCTGAAACAGAGGATCTTACTTGATTACATATGCATCAATGGGGGAGTATCGAAGATCTGAGGGAGAAAACGCTACTGAAGGGAAAAATGTATGGTTTCACAAACGCTGGATGCTAGGAGTTCAGAACTTGGAAGATTTAGAATTTGGAGCATTTCCACAGCAATATTTAAAAAAAAAATAAAAAAAAATTCCAGAATTTCAGATGAATTAGAACGCAAACACAAACCATTATGTAAAGTCAAAATAAACATAGACTAGATATGGCTGAGACATTTTAAAACTCGACACGCCCACAGTGTTTACCACGCACAACACGGCAACATTCATAAAACTGACGCTGTTCTCGGCACAAAGCGCAGAATCACAAAGTATATACAGCAGGCTATTAAATTTAGTAATAGCCCCGTACTCCGCTCCAGGCACATAAGGGCCAATAAGAAACTGTTTTAATCAGCGGCTACACTGAAAAGCTGTTCTGAACCACCCAATTTTCTGAAACGCCATCTGCCATTGTGAGTCAAAGGCACGGTCTTTGTAGCACAATACAACCCCCCTGAAGCACACAGTGGCAGGTTTCCTGAGTCTTCCTCGGCACTGCCGTAAGGAAACAGGAAATGTTCCTCTGGTATATCAGATCATTTAACGCATTCAGAAGAACTGGTACTGAGCCTTTCTTCTGCAGCCCGTCATCTGCACCTTTAAGGTTTTCACTCCTGCAGTCCTTTTATACAAGGTGATGTCAGCTCACACCAAATTAAAGTGAAACTACCTAACTCAATTAACTTTTTGCAATAAAACAAAAAAAAAAGTTAAAACACCTGTCAGAATGCAAATTGGGCTTTAGTGGAAGTAGTGAACATGTCCAAGATATGTATTGTACCAAGGATCAAAAACAGGCTCATTAAATGTTATGCAATACCAGAAATTCTCTCAAAACCCGAAAACCCAGGACGACACCTATAACTAGAAGTGCAATGTATTAAATGGACAACTAGACAAATAAAAATAGGCAGGTTCATTTAACAAGACTTGGCTGGGGAGGCGTGAATATGAAGAAATATCAATAATATTTTTTTTTAAAAACAATTTACATGTTAAGTGAGCCTAGGAGATTTGCAAGGGGCAGTGGTTAAAGACAGCTAACAGCAGCCGTATAAAAGACTAGACAAAGTTAAGAATAGTTTCAAGCCCATGACTCGCTCAAAGAACGGTATGTACCGCCATCTAGCCTGTCCTCCATTTAAAATAAAATATCGTGCACTTTAATTACTCAACATCAAACTACCGATTTTGCTGTCACTGGTCTGGTGTCAGTGTTTAAGAACAAAACTCGCCTCTGTCCATTGAGGACGCCTAACGAAACGCGTGCTGATGCCCAACGGGTGCAATCCAGCCAAGCAAAGCACACTTTCCACCATTTTGAAGGCGGACGGCTCACACCGCCCAACAAGTGCCTCCAGTTTCACACAACGCCGCCTCTCGCACACCGTGTTAACCCCAGACTTTTATGTGATCGCACGGCTGAAAAGCGGGGATAGGCGGACCGGG
Source organism: Cryptomyrus ogoouensis (assembly GCA_025773925.1). NCBI lineage: Eukaryota > Metazoa > Chordata > Actinopteri > Osteoglossiformes > Mormyridae > Cryptomyrus > Cryptomyrus ogoouensis. The sequence continues at coordinate 8,644,679 of JAOYFF010000045.1, read as the reverse complement.
TAAGGGTGAGACCGGCCAGCGACCCAGCTAAAAGCAGCGCGCTTTAACTTTAGCATTTTATTCCGCAAATAGCCAGTTAGTACAATAGGCGCAAGGAGGGCTTACGCATTGCGAGCATCACCGGCCCAACGAGAAGTTAAAGAGATGTCCTGGGGTGCGGTTATCCTCGGGTACTAGCCCCAGGTACCGAGCCACATTACCAATAAGACAGGTTCAGCCATTTATATGAAAGATAATGCTCCCAGAAACCGCTATAGCTAGCCGCCTAGCTCATTTTCTCCCAACTTCCCCGATGTAAACGCGACTGTTTACACTGCCCTGATGGAAAGCCAACGTGTAAGTTAACTTCGGTCCGTTTGGAACCCATTATTTACGTGAGACCCAGGCTACGCAACAAAACACCCTCTCCACGTGTTTTGTAGAGTCCACTTAAGGCTAGTCAGCTTAAAACTCGGCGAGGTTGAGAAACAAAACCTCCTTCCTTACTTTGAAAGACTTTCTGAGATAACTTTTTGAGGCCGCCTAGTAGATTATTGACATTTTAAGAGCTATTCTGCACGAAAGCCATTTTTGGAATTTTAAAATCTATCGTTACATTTTTTTCTTAAATCAAAGTTCATGCCTTTAGATAACTCACCATGCAACTATAACGACACTAAAATTAACAGATACATAATGAAACATTACCTGTGTTCAAGCTCTTCCAAAAGCAAACAAATAAAATATATAAAATGCAGATAAAATGTATTTTAAATTGATGAGTTCCCACCGTGACAGCGTTGTTAATAAGAAATGAGAAGACTTGAATCAATGAGATTCTTCAACCGTAGGTGTCCCCGCCTGGTGAATTGGTTTCGTATTGCCATTGGCTAGTACCGCTCGCAATATCACGTGTGATTGGCTACGGACCGCGTCAATCAAAGCTCAGACCGGAGCTTCTGCTCAGCGCGCGAAACTTTGGTCTCGCGCCTTGGCCGATTTCCAAGAGTTTTCCGCGAGAACATGCAAATGCTCACAACAAAGGATGAACCCGAAGTCCCCAGAAATGTGAGGAAGTCGCCTGGGAGGCTGTTCTCTGAGAAGGCTGACTTCCGACATGACAATTATAAAACGCAATATTAAGATGTTTCTTTCTTGTTTGCCCAAACAAATGCGTTTTCTATAATGACAGTTATAACCGAACGCAATCAGCACTATGAAATTGTAAACTTGGATTTTTAGGACGTATATCCTTTCTTTATAAAATGTCATCCTATGTTTTGTATTTCGCCAGTACACACCGACACAGCTGTCGAGTGTTCCCCTCTTTTCTACTAACATCCCGCCTCTTTGTAAATGTCACTGTGGGAGGACTTCAGCCGCGCTCAGCCCGCAGCTGCTGCGGGTGCAGTGGCGCGGGCTCGTGTTTTGCTCAGAGCCGCAGCTGTAGTTTTTTGGCGGGATAATTCTCTGCCAAATACTACAGAGAACGAGCCACAGGCTCCGCCCTCCTCCCTCGGTGGACAATACATCTGACGCGCGGCGCGGCTCGCGCGGCGGTGCCAACTGTCATTTAGGAAAAGCAGGGAAACACTGTAACACTGTAATTAATATTATATCACATTATCGATGTCTCCGTAATCAGATTGTTTCTTCCACCACCACCACCCCCGTTTCTGCAAAATCTATATATCAAAAATATATACGTATTTACATGACATTACACTGCAATATTGCGACCTACTGCTAGGAACCAAAACTGAAAATTTCCACTTGCAATTTTGCCTATTTAAACAACTGAAAGTTTGATGTGTTACTTATTTTTCTCAGCAGTATTAGCATACGACTCATTGCCAGACTTGAACGAATATCCTTCGCGTTCGTTTCTTTGCTACCAGCGACTATGTATTATTTACGTTTAATGAACAAAATATTGTTCTTTGTGGGGGCAAAATCGAGGATTTGACGCTCAAATACATGACATGAGCTTTAAAAAGCTCTATTGTCTACTTTGATAGTTCACTGCTCCCGTTCACAACTCAAGTCTCGCAAACTTTCAGAAAACACATGATGGTGCCTTTGCTGACTTATGAAAGTATGGTTAGTATGTATATATATGCACACGGGGCCAGGCATAGGACAGCACCTACAGCTTTTCGCTGGAATTTCCACTTAACTTAAGATCATAGTTACATTGCATTAAAAAAAAACCCTGCGTGGTTCGATAACTTTCGTCTTTCTGTATAAATGTAAACCATTAAATAAAATATAATCGGACTGTATCCGTTCTGCGGCACCTTGTAATTTATCGCTTTCCTTGTTTTAATGAACTTAAGTTATACGAATGATGCAGAAAACACGGATAGATGGCTGTTTCCTAATTAATGTTGTCGGGATGATAGCTGGCATGAAGATGGCAAAACACCGTGACACGGAACCCTTGCATAGTATAGTCACTAATATGGAACGGAAGCGGCATGTGTGATGTGCTACTCAAACCAAACCATTGATTTCAAGACACTGGGGGCCTGCATCACGAAGTCCTATTTCTTGCTTAGCCGGGTAACCTGCCGGATTTATTCATGTGTTATACACACCGACACATTGCTATAGACGTTGTGGATGTCCGTCCCTCACATTCCAGTGTTTTTTGTTTGTTAAAAGTTAAACCATAAATTTAATTAGTAAGACGACTGACTGACCATTGCCAATAGAGGGCATTAAAGAGATAGTCTTTATCTCTTTAAACTTTAAACATAGTTTTTATGTTTCGACGTTCTACTTGTGAAACTGGGCATTTTTTTCTTTTTATTATAGTGCCAGCAATACGCTGCCGTAGTCGGGGTTAGCAGTAGGCATTCGTGGCATCCTAAAGTCTTTTCAGTTATCCATCTGTCCGTTTTCTGTAACCCATCCATCCATTTTCTGTAACTGCTCTTCCTATTCAGGGTCGCAGGACTGTTCAGCTCTTATTCATCCAATGCTTATTTTGTATGGCATTACATAATATAAGAAGCATGAAGAACAAGCAGCAACAAATCTATAGCGTTTCCCAGAAATAATAAGGCAGGGTGCATACTTTGTGGGATGCCACTCTACTGCAGAATGCAAACAATAGCATGCTAGAAAATGCTATGTATGCATGCTAGAAAATGCTATGTATGCAGGGTACTGTTTGGCACATTTTATGTGACATGTGAAGAAAGGTGCTAAAATCTACAACCAAGGGTTTCCTGAGGGCAACATTTATTGTTTCAGAGGAAAGTAAATTATTCCATTGTTTCAGCTTAAGTTACACAGATACGTTAAACTTAATTCCATGGAAAAAACACAAAACAAAAGGAGTATATATCATTTGAGGCTGTCTTAGTTAAAAGTACATTGCTTTTAGTCAATCAAGATCTCAAAAATATTATAGAGGTTGTGATGAAAACAGGTTATATATTATGAGTGTGCGCCCGTCAGGGCTGGAGTCCGTCTGGCCCTTTCCCGTTTGCCTTTTCTCCATTCGGCCAGCCGTTCCCGCTGGCCATCCCCTGCGGTGTTGCCCTTGTGGCTGATTATCTGTGTTGCTGTGTGATTATTAGTTGTAGTTACCCCATGTTAGTTACTGCAGCTTCCCTTGTTCCTTCCTACCTTTAGTCTTGTTGTTCCTGTTGTTGTTCCCTGCTTTAGTTTAGTTTTTACCCCTCGTGGTCCCTTTGTTTTCTGTTTCTCCCTTTCTGTCTCGTGTAATAAAGCCCTGGTTTTTTTTTTTGATCCGCTACGTGGATCATCTTTTCTTCACCATGCCCAACAATGACATTCTGCTTTGGGGATCCAAAGGAAGTTAGTTGTGTTTACTGATTATTATGTAGGCTATATGGGAAACCACCAGCAAGTAATATTAAATACAGAATCACAATATACACCCAGAAGCAAATAATTAAGAAATCAGTGTCTGGAGGGAACTAGAGGGAGTATATTAGCTAGATAGATGGAATTCTGTGGTATTCAGAAAATGTAGAAGGGGCTGTTTTCCAATTACACGCCCTATTGTACAGGATCCATATCACCCGAATATTCCACGCTATATTAAAATACATATTTACAGCATTGTTGTTGGCAACTGTTGTTATTTTTGTAGCTCGCCACTCATTAAATCATTCAGCCTCCTTTGTGTGTCTTTAGAGCATGCATTGTTCATGTGATCAACTGCAGTAAGAGCAAAACTGTTTCAGTTTTGCTCTTACTGAAATAAATATAGGCCTAATTTAAAAATCCAGGATAGTTCTGTAATATATTTACTGCCAGGACAGTATAGTCATTGCCTAAGAGCTCAATGTGAATGTTGTAACTTTTACTCCAAACATGTTGTGGCTCTGCATGGAAATGCTTATATATGTTACACTGAGATAACAGCAATGTTATTCTTTTCAAACAATGACACAATGTGGAACATAAACACCACCAATCCATCTTTACTGCTGTGAAATGAAGTTTCTTCAGCTTAGCAGCCACAACTGTTGCTGTTCACCAAACTCACAGTAAAGAAAATGGAACATGGGGCTTCCGAGGGCAGAATCTCTTTTATCGAATCTTAGTTTTCATAGTGATTATTGTATAGGGTACAATTATTCTATTAACAAAGGGATGAAGAATATTAACAGTATTAGGACCATCTAAAAGGGAAAAAAATGACAAAGTCAAAAGTTTTGAGATTAAAGTTAAAATAAAAATTTGAGAAAACAGTTGAGAAGGTTAAATGGTAGAAACCTGTGTGTAGGAGGAGAATCCTCAAGATGACACCAAACAGATGCTTCACATTCAGCTGCTGTCTGGGCTCATTGTGCACAATAGGAAGGCTTTTGTTTGCTAGGAGAAGCTATCTGTAGAATTTATTTTCAACCTTTCAACTTTATTCTCAGAATTTCAACATTTTTGTATCGAAAGTTTATTTTAATTCCAATCTCAAAATGTTCATATCTTTTTTGGTGACTTCCATGCTCTTCTGTTTAATGGCAACAGAATTACAATTATTAGGACTCAGATCTATCAAGACCAGAACCACATGCGACAAAAATGGCTTCTTCCCTTCAGCAGTTGAACTTATCCACAAGCCCCCGGAGCCCCACTGACACAGTCCCTGCCTCTGTCACTCCCCCACTCACTCTGTACCCATTTTCATCTACTGGACATCATATATGTTTTCATACCTTTATATTCCAGTATTCAATATACCTCTGATGCCCTTAATGTCCTTATAATTATATGGTATATGTTCGATTTCATTCCTTTATTCTAGTTGATTTCTGCCTATATATTTTTCTTAATTTACTTCTTGTTCTTCTATGTTATTTGTGAATGTAAGCACCAATACTCCCAAAACAAATTCCTAGTACGTGCAGTTGTACCTGGCAAATAAAGTCAGTTCTGATTCTGAATAAATGTAAAGAATTCGCTCCAGCTGAAAGGGAGATTAGCTGAGTTATTAACTCTAAGGCCGCATTTTATTTGCACCTGCTGATCTGCGCTGCTTTCCAAATTAATATTTAATGCGATAAACTGACTCAGTTGTCTTCAGGGCCTATTGCCTTGATAATAACTCGTAAAATTGGTAAAATAAAAATAAGCAGTTAACCCAGCCAGGGGTATGAACTAGATTTTTTTTAAATTGTGGGATTAAACGGCACTTCCCAGATGCATTCATAATGATATGGTGTCTCTGGGTCACCTCCATGGCCCATTTTATTCAAAATAATGGGTAAAATTAATTAAAACAAACATTTGTTGGAGCTGTTAACTAAGGTGGAGGTAGGAAATTGATTTTGAACCATGCAAATTTAAGGTCCCTCACTTATATTTAGCCCAGACTACCTTAAATCCAACAAGTTATCCAGCTAAGAGAGCCTGCTTTCTGTGACTGGCTTCAAATGGCCTGGCAAAAGTCTTAAAGAAATAAATGTATATTTATATATTGTGCATGCTTCTCTTTAGTGACATTGTGTTGTGCGAATTGGAAGTGGATTTTGGTTTTAACTGTTTCTGTGGTTTGTTTTGAAGTGCTGTGTCTGTTATGTGCTTTGTGTTGCTTTGGATTGTTGCTACATTCCACCTGTGACTGAATTGTTGCACCTGTGCCTTATTTCCCAACTAGCCTAGCCTGAGAAAAGCTTTGTGAGAGAAAAGTTACAAATGAAGGCGAAGCAGTATGTAGCGTGTTTTTTCTCTTTTCTGTAAATGTTCTGGTGCTCTGAATCCCTCTTTCTCTGAGGCTAACTAGCCTGGACTAGCCATGTCCCTTTTTAGAGGGCGAGGCTTGTAATGTATAGCACCAGTACAGCTTGGAGTATGAAGCATTATTTAATTTTTGGCAAGTCATCACTAGCTGGACAAAGCATAGGTGTCAGGATTGGCCCCTGACTTGCCCTTTTGTTGTGTCAGTTCCCCTAGTGGCCACTAGATGTCACTGGTCATCCTAGTGTCTTTGGATCCTAGTGTGTTCTCCTGTTACCCTTGCAGCTGTATGGCTAAATGGGCTGAGCAAGTAGCTGCCATTTACACAGCCCAGAGGCCAGACTCGGCCACCTTTTTTCCTTGTTTTGATTTCCCGTGGTGTTTGATCCTTCTGTATCTGTTAATTGACCTGTCCTGCTCCTCCGTGCCCCTAGTCTCTTGTTTGTAACAGCCCACACCTGCTCCTTGTTAGCCCTTTCCCCTCAAAATTAAGTTGTAATCAACATAAGCAGTCAATAACACAGTGATCCCCCGCTATATCACGGTTCAGCTATCACGCCCCCGCTATATCGCAGATTTTTCCCCGACGCATCACAGTTCTCTGCGTATCGCATACCTTGCTTGTGATCCGATTGTTTTTGTTTTGTTTTATGCCCTACGGTGGCTCCCAAGCGTCCTGCATCTTCTAAGCCTTCTGATAGTAGTGAGCCTAAGCGCCAGAGGAAGACCTTGACCATTCAGGAGAAGATAAAACTCCTGGATATACTTCTGGAAGGAAAGCGTTACGCGGACGTCGCTCGCCATTATGGCTTGAATGAATCGACGGTACGCTACATCAAGAAGGATGAAAAGAATATATGAGCAATATATGTTTTTATTTTTATATATTCCATTACGTATACAGAGAGATGTGTGTGTATATATATATATATATATATATATATACACATTACATATTATTATTATTATTATGTAACTCATATCCTTAGCCCAACATCCACATATATGTGTTGCTTTAATGAGTTTATATGTGTTTAAAGCGTGTGGGAGGGGTATTTTAAGGCTTTAAATGTTTATTTATATGGTCTTTCTATATCGTGGATTCTCACCTATCACTGATGGGTCTGGAACGCATCTTCCGCGATAGGCGGGGGGTCACTATACTTCTACTTCAGTACACCATGAAGTACAAGCTTTTAGACAGTGTTAGTTAGGATTAATATAATCAGACTTGTCCAAACCCGATTCAATGAAATCATATTCAGGTGATCTGGAACCAATAATTATTTTTACACTTTATTTAAAGTTTAAACCCCCCCAAGGTGATGTTCATGATTTGGTGTTTCTGATAGGATTGCAAGATTTTATTTGAGAAACTATTTCCCTATTTTGGTCATTTTACGTGAAGCGAATCTGTGGAGTGCCTTCAGAAGTTAGCCTGTCCATACAGTTAACCAGATCACTGTCAATGTACAAGTACTGGGAGTTGTAGTATGAATCTGCGATCACCAATGCCTCGGTAAGGAAGTAGTGATATTTGGGACCAGCAGATGGAGACTGTGGCTGTAAGGGGGGGTCTCTGAGGAGCATACCTCACACTAGGCTGTGGGAGCCCACGGAGAGGATCATCTGCATGTTGGGATGTGGCATTCTGCCCTTAGGATGGTTGTCGTGGTTTTGCCCTGCGGACTGTGTATGTAAATGCGATCTCTTCACCCTCTCTGTCAGGTCATCCATCACATTCAGATCTGATGGATTGTGGCGCTGAAACCAGAGAACGTGGTGTGGGAACAGTTGAGCGTGGCAGAGGAACTCGAGGACGTGGTACAGGAATGGAGGGCTGTCTGTCAGATGCCAAGCTAGCGGGCTGAGGTGGGTGACCTGCACAGGAGGGCAGAATGACCGGTGCTGGTGGGATGCTGGCTGCGACCTTGCATTACTCTGAACCCTCCCTGTCAAAGTCCTACCAGTTACACTGGGCTTCAAACATACAACAATGAAAACTCTGCAGTATATTTACCTCATTTCTGAAATCCAAGCGTAATTTTATGTACTTCCTGCTTGAGACATGTATTTTGGCTCACATTTGAAATAGAAATATTTCACTTCTATCACATTATATCATAATCTATATAGTGAATAATATTAGTATTGATCTACAAAGGGCTGGCACCCCAACCTGGGGTATTCCCTGCCTTGTGCCCATATCTTCCGGATCTGTGACCCTGCATAGAACAAATACATATGGAAAGGACGGATGGATGGATGGATGGATGGCATTAGTATTGATGTGAATATTTATAATGTTACATCTGCTAACAGTCTGGATACAAAACAATTAAGATTCCTCTTTATCTGCTCTTTTTCATATATTGTATATAAATATACAGTGTGTGTATGCATATATACATATTGTTTGTGTGTATTTACATGTGTGTATATATAATATAAAAATCTCATCTATTATTTATTTTTGGTGTGTTTTGCCTATAAAACTGGACTTCCTGTCCCAGAGGAAAAGTCTCTACTTTCCTGTTTGGCCCGTAAGTGTAATGAGTGTTCTCAGCCTCATCTCTCCTCCCCCCACTATAAATCAAAGCACTGGCCTTTAAATGTTGTCCCTCACTGCAGTATCCCCTTTCCCCGACTCTTCCGCCGTGGTAAATAATTTAGTGCTCAAAGGTAGTATAGGTGGCAGTCATGTTGAGCTGTTCCTTAGATGGGGACATACCCTACCTGTGGCATGCATCAAATTAGACGGGAGTGGGGGTCTACTATTATAAGGCTCTGGAGTTCCTCTGCAACTGGTTGTAGAAACAACCTGCTTCAGCCTCAGTGGCTTTTGCTGACAGCTCTGGCATTGATCTCTCGGGACAAGTGTAGAGAAGCTTCTTCAGTTTCAAGCTGCCTCTATGCAAAGACCGGGGAGCTATTTTTGGATGGCCAGCTCCTTCGCTTGAACTCACCGAGCATTAGACCTCCCTCTCCGTGTTCTGCCACCATTGTCCAAGGTCTCCGGTAACCACTTGCCCTCTTACTCGTGTTTCTGATTTTTCTCACCTACTCACGATGGACGTCAGCCCTCTGCAGGTTCTGACTCTGCCAACCGTTCCATACGCCGACCAGAAGCCCGGGACCAGTGGGCTGCGGAAGAAGACTCACGTCTTTGAGACTAAGCAGGACTACCTTCAGAATTTCATCCAGAGTATTTTCTCCTCCATTGACCTGAGAGACCGCCAGGCGTCAACTTTGGTGATAGGAGGAGATGGCCGCTATCTTAATAAATCAGCCATAGAGGTTATTGTGCAAATGGCAGCTGCGAATGGGGTCAGTATTGTCATTGTGACTCTTTAACCCTTATATGAATGCTCACTGGCTTTAACTAACTTTACCAAAGAACCACATGAATACATTACATCAACCACATTCCTGAATTGATTACAATGAAATTTTCCCTTTCCCAAGTACAAATAAAACCAATGTATACAGAATTGAAGCTTAAATTTTGTTGCTTAACTGACACTTTTGTCAAAAACAACTTTTGATATATACTTAGATAAGGACCTTGCCCAAGACAAGTACAACAGGACTCCTCCTCAGACTTTAACAGGCAGCATCAGATTATGGTTTTTAACCAGTAAGCTAAATATGTTTTCGCAGGCAAATTCTCCTAATGCTTTAATATCCTTTAACTGACAAGCTTTGTGTAGTTTACACTCCCCGCGCTATGATAGTTGCCTAAATTAGATGTTTTGTTGTATCCAGTAATGTTACTATTAAACAGCAAGGTGAGTATACACATTCTGCTTACTGTAAATAATCCTTAAAGAGCTTTAGATGATGGCAAGGTTGCTATTACAATATATGAACATTTAGGTTTGTCGTCTCTTCCTTCATTCTGTTACCATGTCAACGGGGAAGTGCTGAGAATCGGCGTTACAGATCGGCTGATGAAAAAATGTTGCACAGACACTGTTTGTCCATGCATGTATTTAATACCACGTCTGTTCAACTATTGTACCAATGACAGCTAGAGCACATGTGATCACAAGTGTCACCTGATTATGTTTTTACATTTTGATATGATTTAGCAGACATTTTGTTTATTTGAGAGAACAGGGTCAGACAGTCACTGGAACAACCAGGAGTTGGTGGGGGGGGTGTGATTCATCACATCTCTGGTCATGGATCAACAGGGGTACCATTTTGTTGGCCCTGGGATTTGAACCCACAGGCCGATCACAAGTGTCACATCATAATTCACTGAGCCACACCGCCCCTAAAGCTGTTGTATATTGTGGGGCTCGAACCCTCAAATCATGACATGATCTGTCAACTGAACTTGATAAAGACAAAAATGCTATGGGACAAGAGACTGGAGGACGGGGAACATGGACATTTTTCTGAGCAGCACTTTAAATAAAATTCTTAAATCTGGAAAAAGAAATAGCTAACTACCTTTTTCTAGCAGAGGATGGTTTTGATCCATTGGCCTCTGGGGTATGGGCCCAGCACGCTTCCGCTGCGCCACTCTGCTCCATAGAGCAGAAAAAAGAACAGTGTTATGGCTTGTTTATAATTGCCTATTAATGATTTACAAAGTGTTACAACCTAATTAATAACCGGATAAGCCATTCATACAGTCTTTATAAAGGATAGTCTTATTTAGGTAGATCACAGTCCTCCCCATTGAGACATGTTTGTGTTTTACGCCTGTGCTTACATGCAGATTGGCCGCCTGGTGATTGGACAGAATGGCATCATGTCCACGCCGGCCGTGTCCTGTGTCATCAGGAAGATCAAGGCCATTGGCGGCATCATCCTCACTGCCAGCCACAACCCTGCTGGACCCAGCGGAGACTTTGGAATCAAGTTCAACATTTCAAATGGAGGTCAGCAGTAGGGTCATGTGTAATTAGATCTGGGTATATCTTTGTTCATAGATATTTATATCTAGATATAGACATGGGTGTAAATTATTGGGGGGATGGGGGTTGTAACCCCCCAATAATCAAAACCAGCCAATATAACCCCCTGGACCCCCTTAAATAAGTGCTCAGCCCAAAGTTATGCTATATAGAAATAGATATATAGATATAGATATAGATATAGATATAGAAAAAAGAGGCTCACATAGCTTTTGGCCTTCTTGCATCTTTAAAAAGAATGTTTAAAGCATTAAGCAAAGGTTAAGACATTTCTAATAAGAATTTTCTAGTCCACAGATATTCTTTATGTACCTTCTGAAGGTACCAGTTAAGTGAAATACAGGTTTTAACATTCTGAATGTGAATGTGTTCTTACTGCATACTGATGTTACTTTTTTGCCAACACACTATTGCTTGTCTGCGAGTCTCTGAGCTTCGTCCGTGTCCCTGCATCACAATATGTCAATTTTCCAGCTTTGCCAAGTCACACCACTCTTGAACTTCATGCAGGCCCAGCACCTGAAGCCGTGACGGATAACATCTTCCAGATCAGTAAAACTCTTGAGGAGTATGCCATCTGTCCTGGCCTCAGGGTCGACCTGTCCACTATCGGCAAACAGAGTTTTGATCTGGAAAACAAGTTCAAACCATTCACAGGTACTGAAAAGCATCTGCATTCGGTAGTTTGCAGACGACAGATTCCAGGCACCTGCCTTTTTAAGCTTGTTATCAACTGTAATTTGTTTCCAGTGAATGCAAATATTAGCTTTTCTATTGGGTTGATATTAACATAACAACTAAAAATAACTAGATGTTGATATCTGATTGTCTCTTATATTACTAAATGTATAAACAACTGTCTAAATTAGTGTTACAAAATTTGTATTAGGTAAATTATTATTATTACTCGTAATTAAAAATTGAAAAACAACATAAAGCTATTAAAGCATGACAACATAACAATTTTCATTAAGCGATTCAAGGCCCAGTATTTTATTTGCTGTTTAAAAACTGATTTTATATTATGCTACAAGATATGTGCATAGTACATACATGTAAATAGCTGACTTTAGGTGACAATATTGCCATAGAACCACTGAACATTGTGGTGCCAGTGTTTAACCAGTCATGTTGGGTTGTATGAATATAACGTCCCATCACTGATTCTGTCCTCCACAGTGGAGATCGTGGACCCTGTGGAATCCTACGGCAACATGCTGAGGAATATCTTTGACTTTTCTGTCTTGAAGGAGATGTTGTCAGGACAAAATCACATCAAGATCAGGCTGGACGCCATGCATGGAGGTAATCAGGGGCACCGTAAAGGGGGGGACAGTTAAGACGATTCCAAGGGCCCCTGAGCGACAGGGGCCCTAAAAAATTTGCAAGATAATATGATGGTCTGAGTTGGGGGCCCAATATGATGTGCTTTTATGGGGCCAACAATCTCTAAAGACACCCCTGGAGGTACGGTCTAGATCTCATTAAAGAGTGACTGAACGCTTAAAGTGTTTAAAGCAGGGGTCTCCAACTCCGGTCCTGGAGAGCTACTGTCCAGTAGGTTTTCTATCCTACCTGGCTTCTGATGAGCCACA
>JAOYFF010000045.1:8597059-8625499 GCA_025773925.1 Cryptomyrus ogoouensis | reverse complement strand
GGGGGAGCCCATCCTCCAGGGGGCAGCAGAGGAAGCCCTAACCCTAACCAGACCCAAAGGGGGAGCCCAGCCTCCAGGGGGCAGCAGAGGAACTCAAATGAACAAGATGGCAGAGTCCTAATTTACACTGCCAAAATTTTAAGGTTTGAGTCTCAATGTGGGGACAGGCAGGTGATGGCAGGCAGCTGCTGGTGCTGCTTCTGACGTCAGGATGAACAGCAGCAGGGAAGGAAGGAGAGACATCCGAGGGACGGGATCCAACATTATCGCTGCACCACACTTTGTGTGAATGAGCCACAGTTTTTGGAACAAGAAATACATTTTTAAATTCATTGTTTGCTACTTTAAATGACTGTGCTTATTATATACTTTTTAAAAGTTGTGTTTTGTATCAAAGCCCAGCGGACGGTCATGTTTCCCATGCATGGTGTCTCCTGCAGGACATGCTCGCTCCCCTCGTGGACATTGCTCTGAAGATCTCTCAGCTCCACGAGAAGACAGGGTGCAGCGGACCCACGATGGTCACATGATCCCCCTGCAGCCCTCCCCACTCTCAGCTCAGTGACACAGACACTCACACTCTTACACATGCACACGCACACACATCTCATGCACATGTTTTTCCAAAGCTTTCAGAAATCTCCCTGTGGAACAAAAAGAAAAAAAAATGCAAACATGATAAAACAAAACACCAAATAAATACTTTGCAATGCTTTATTGTATCATATCTGCGATCTGGATGCTGGAGTCATTTAACGACCTCCCAGGAAACTAAACCGAAAGCATGATGACTTCACGCTGTCAGATTCTGATGCATCTTTCCTGGAATAAAGGCACTATCACACACTGGGAATCTTATCCGTTACTGATTGAGAGATGATGCTTTCAGCTACTCCTCTCAGAAAACGGGAGAGTGTGCAATCAGAGTAGTTAGAGTATAAACACCCATTCAGAATAAAGGAAGTGAGAAACAGCTTACCAGATGGGACCTTTATGGTGCGTAGAAATCATCACACACTGTCTCTTCATGCTCTTTGATATCTGAGAGGGACAAACTCTAAAGTTCCTAATAAGGCCGCTTCAGTCAGAGGCTTAGGTCAGTGGGCTAAGCCTCTTACTGGAAGGTTGCTCTGGTCGGAAGGTGCCCGCGATCAGAAGGTTGCTTGTCCAAGCCCGGCCTCAGCAGAAAAGTCACATGTCTGTGGGTCTATGGGCATGACCCATAAATGCCCATAAATGACTGATCCCTCACTGTGATTCCCAAGCTTGCTCTCACCTGTCTGTGTGTCTCAAAGAGAGCCGGATGGGGTAGGTGAAAAGATCATTTCCCCAAGGGGATTAATATCTCATCATTATATAGAATAGCACAATGACCAATAGTATGATCAATTTTATTTTAAAATTATTTTGACAATTAATGCACATGTTTGTGTGTGTGTGTGTGTGTGTGTATGTGTGTGTAATGGATTATATCTGGATCCCAAGCTGATATATTTCAGGAATTGATTCCTTTGGCCTGTGTGTTACATTAAGTCATTCTGTCCATCCTTGTGCCATTTGAGAATAGGACACCTTCACCTCTATGCAACACATTCTCCTCTGTGTCCTTTTGCAATAACTGAGGCTAGTGAGATATGGCTGAGAAGATTCCAGTGGAAATAACACAAGCTGCAGTCATCTCTAGTCCCTGTTTTGTTTTTCCAGGAGCTAAACTAACTTGCAAGCTTTCTCTGGTACCTGCATTAACCCTTAATGCGGATAGTGGTGAGAAACAAGGATATAAAGTAACAGAAGTGAAACAGACTACTTCTCGTTCTCCAGTCAAAGAGCTGATGCTTTTTTTGGTCTATCAGTACCTGCTATATTATATTCATGTCACCTAACTGGTACAGAAGAGGCCCTGGTTTATGCAGTAATTTCAGCTATATTTGGTTCTTCCTTCTGCCAAACATGTATTGCATATGAACTGGTAGGGAAAAGCCATGTTATGCACGAATCTTTTAGTGAAATGACTTCCATGATTTGCACATCAGTAGTTAAAGCTGATGACGTATACATTTGGTTACTCCTGCAGGAAGGCACTGATGCACAGTCTGAATCTCTCCTTGAAATAGATGCACAGTGCTTGCTAACGTAAGTTTTTAACTCAAGCTAAATCCACATAGTCAAAATATAATTCAGGTATTTTAATTAATTGTGTTACCAAGCCAATATTGACAGTCTGCAGACATTTTTTGTACGGAAGATAATCTCACGCAGTTTGTACGAGGAATTATGCTGGCGGATTGCTGTGCCAGTAGAGATCGCTTATCGAGGCAGCGGTACGATAAGAGTCTGAAGAACATCCGCAGTCGGGTATTTCAATAAAAAGTTGTCTGGCAATCGTCGTTCTCCAGTTCTCTGCGCTAGACGAAAAGGACCAGTTACTCCCCCTGATGTGCGATTCAGTGTTTATCTACCCCTGGAATTACAGAATTTGCGATTAGCATTCCTGCGTATTCCGCGGCAGCTGGTCGACCTCCTCAAAAGGCAGTCAATGTATGTAGCTATAGGGAATGAATAATTACAAATATATGCACCTTATGCACGGACATGGACACGCATCGCACATAAAGCATTAAGAGCTCTCTAAGTATCGCAGGGCTGCCAACTCTCAGCATCCGGCGTGACAGTCACGCTTTCAGACTCTGACGCTCACCCAAGAAATCTTACTGCAAATCTATATTATTCCATTATACACCTAAAATTAGCTACATCAAAAGCGCTGGGGTAGTTTGCAAACCCTACAGACTATTTACCAGGTAATAAAACTGTCACATATATGTAAATGCGTGTGCATACCTGTGCAGACTAGTCTGATATTGAAAATCTCACTCCAGCCAGCTGACCACAGTTGGCCATCCTGGTATCGGTTAACTAGTTTTATCCACGAGAACAAGAAATGTCTTACTCAATGGACAAACTTCTACTAGCTGCTACTACTATTAACAGTAACAATAATACCACTGCTAACATATTTGTAAGTATTCTCTAAAATTCTCCAGGGCTCTCTGTCAACAATGACCGTAGCTTCACCTTCTGGATTCTATAATCGAGGACATGCAAGCATGTATTAAGTTCTCGCCTTCACTTTAGGAAGCCCAGGCTTAGTAGATCGACATGAATGATATTGGGGATGAAAAACCAAACTTTTTGGAGTCACTGCAACTTCAAAAGACATGAATACAAATATCTTTGCTGCAGGACAAAATCAGGCCACGGGGTCAAAGCGACTGGTTCATGAAGAAATATGTCGTGATAAATATTTGTCTTATTCCTCAACCCAGAGATTTGCAAAGTTTGATAAAAACGTGAAAATCGTCGCTTTTTCCCTTTCTACTTTTACTTTTTTTATTATAAAATTCTTATTATTCTGTTACCTCTTTTTATGACCACGTGTGCATCATTTGGTGGGGTTTAGGGACATTAAACGATTCGATTAATTTGACTGTACGTTCTTTTAAAAGCGCAGAACTGCATAGGTAAAGATTGGCGTTTATGATAATTTCTGGTGCCGTGAATGTATTACTGTTTTGCCATTTGGTCCTCTAAAGTGAATATAGTTATACATAATTGCAATAAATATATACGTCCATCCACCTTCAATAATCGCTAATGCTGTACAGGTCCGCGCCGAACATATTTTAATAAAACTGCTCTTGCGAGCATATTCCAGTTTAAAAGTTTGTAGGAAAAAAAATATATGACTAGATTACATCTCTTGACCACGAATATCCTTTTGAATCGTTTCAGAAGTGAGTGGGTTCATTGCTAAATGACGAACACCAGGTGGCGACTCGCGGGGGCTTTAATCAAACACATATGCGCTCACACTTTGGGTTTCAAAGACCTGAGCGGCACCAAACTTTACGCAGTAAACGAGTCGAGTCTAGAGCCCGGACATCGCAGCCAGACAACTCAGCTGCGTGCAGACAGCGGGAGCGTATCTTCATTTTATAGCCTCTGCAAGCAGCCATCTGGTACTATTAGTATAAAGTCTCTGCTTACCACATAGACGGACGACTCATATTCAGAGGAATGCAACAAATGGGGGCAAAAATTAATTGGAGCTTGAACTTCTTTCGTGGTATCGTGATGTTACAGCTTGCTGGTAGGATGCACAGTACGGCTGGTGAGATATATATATATATATATATATACACATTTATTAATTTGATACTCATTTCAACCCGTGAGCGCTTACTTTGTCCTGATAACCGCACTCATTTGATATTGTCAATTAGAAAAAAATGTGACATCTATAGGTATTTATTGCAGGTACTATTAGGTATTAGATATTTTTATTTCGCTTGTCGCTCTTTTTAAGTTGGTTATTGGAGTATATCGGATTCACAATAATTGCTGTTATTATGGATCAGTTATTTATATTGGAAAGTTATCTCATGAACAATAAACAAAATATAATGTTTTATTTATTTGTTAAAGAAAATAAATAGATAAATAAGATGGAATGTTGGTAAATGGCGTTTTTGTAACAATTAATAGTTAACAACGTTTAAAATCCAAAACACAGGTCACAAACCTGTCCCATTGGGTATTTAATAAATAATTTCATATTCGGTGAGCTGCAGAGTGAAAAAGTGAAACAGGTGTGCCGGCTGAATGACGGTTACGGTTGGGCTGATAAAACACTAAGCGGTATACGAGTCGGTTGTCATGCCCATAGGACACAAATTAACTGGTTGCCAGTTCAGTGTTAACTTAATTTTTAACCCCCATATGGTCAGTCTCCACGAAATTAATTAACAATTAAGGTTTGCATGAAATGTGCTGTGCTGTTGTACTTCATATTGTTGCCAAAATTTAAAAGCTTAATTTTTTGTGTACTGGATTGTGCTACACTTTAATTCGTGGCGATGTGAATCGATTTGCAAATTTGAAAATGCAGAGGATGGTACTAATAGCATTGCTGGAGATATGAACAGTGACATTCTGAGATTTTGTCTTACCACGCGTCCCTGAAAGTATGTGAGCTAATTACAAGCCCTAATTCCGTTGGCAGTCATTGAATGCAGAATGAATCGATTACAGGTGGGGGCTGTATGGTATTTTAAATGGTTAAGCACGTTTAAACTGCAGTATGGGGAGTTCTGAGAGAAAAGTTTAATTTCCGCGTCAGATAGGCTCAAAAGAAATGAGTATGACTAACCTCTACAATAAAATACTATGAAATTTATATTCCTACATCTGACGTCGCAGGCACGCGTATGAATTTATTTGTACAGTATTTATTTGCTGTTTTACCATTAGGCAAGCATCTGACGCAATGAATACCCCCCCCTGCTTGAGTCGTCCTAGATTTCTGGCGTCTCATATCTTTCACTTGCTCTCTGAACTTTTAGGATGCTGTCTATGCTGATGTATAGAATTTTGTTTTTCACTGATGTGAGCATTGACGCTTTAACCACGGCCTGTGGTATTTCTAGAGAGTCGATGTCCAAAAGCCCGTTAGGTATCCAGAATATAAATTTTGACATCCTATTCATTCGATGAAAATGGCAAGAGTAACTGAGAATTGTCATATAATAAAGCAAAATATCATATATAATAGAAAATTATCTATGATGTTGGATATTTGATACATGAAGACATTAATTTTTAGTTTGTATTGATTTAAATGATATTAAATGTCTTAAATGATACACATTTACTTATAAAACATTAACTTGCACTCTAAAAGTTTGCAGCAATTTATTTTGTATTAATTTTGTCTTTAATGTCTGTTAGCTGGAGCCAATGTAACATATGTAATTACTTGTCACTGAGTTTGGTAGAGTTTTGCAAAACGTTGCATAATATTAGCAATTCGTTTCAATGTTGTACAAATTATGTGCATAATGAATATCAGTGACAGGCAATTCTTTTTGGTTTTCATAGTTGGAAGTGCTTCAGACCCACCAAAAATGTCAGAGAACATATTTGGTCTTCACCGTCTCGTCGAATGAGAAAAGAAAATTTGCAGTATGAACTTGTGCACCTACATTTATCATTTGCAGAAGCTTTTGTCCTTTGAAAGTGGAGTAACCATGACTGTAGCCAGTATCTTCTTTGTATGTTTTGTGCTAAATGACTGAGAAATGTTTTCCCATGAGCTGAATCTCAGCATGGAGAGTCTTCCTGTAATTACAGCCAACTGGAAATCCCAGGAAACTCCGGAGGTCTGTTACAGGCAACAGAGCGTGTGCCTTGCTTGTCCCATTTGTCGCAGGGACAGTCATATTTAGCTTTTTAGTCCCATTTGTGTTTCTTTCTCTGCACACATTTTGTAAATTAAAGTAAATTTTTGAGACAAAATTGTTTAGAAGAGCATATAATCTGATATTATTTTGCGTTATGTAGCCTGATTGGCAGCTGAATGCAGTTCTTTCTTTAAACATGGTACCATTTTCACTTCTTGAAACTATGAAATCATGCTACATTGAACTGAACAGTAGTTACAATGAAACATGCCTTTTAAATGCCGCAATAAATGTGTCGTCGTAAATCCTGGAAACGTGTTTGCGTTGCATTAAGGACCGCGGAAGGCTGTCTGCTTGAGGGTCTTCCATGGGACTCAATTATGTCTTTGTAAAAAAAGCCACACTCCCCTGAAGGCAGTAAATACCTTAACCTCCACAGAACTCTCTCCCACATATCAGAATTAGTATAGAATTAGCTTAAAGTGGGTCTCAGCCAGCAGGGCAATTTTTTACAGTTCCTTTTGTTGAATCAGTATAAGAATTTGTTCTAAAAGCCTGGAATGGATGAATTCTGATGTCACGTTTGTCCAACAGTATATTTTTTCTGTATTTTCAAGCCTGTGAGAAACCCAGCAGACAGACCAAAAATTTATAGACACAAGATAACCAAGAAAACCGTTTAGGGAGATGATATCTTCCTTTGGTTTCTTCGGATGCATCTGCCTTTTGAGAAGCAGCCTAGCGTGTGTCGCTGTTTACCTTGTTAGTTCGGTTTTGTTTTGTGTACTTTACATGGGCGGTTTGGTTTGTTTTGATTGGCAGGGTGGCACTTGTACTTTATATCAGATATATTCTTTTTGCCGTTCTTAGTTGAAGATGTAGTTCCATAAGTGGTTATGGATGTCACTGGGTTATTTCACACTGTCGTGAATGCGCCCTGTCTCAATGACCCTTTTTACTAATTTGGGAATTCACCGGACAAATTATGTGGCTGAGGGTTAAGTAAAAATAATGGATGTTATACCTTTACTTGGTGGCATTTCCACAACCCTTTCCATCAGCCTTACAGCACAGCATAAATGTATATGTGTTGCTGTGCCTTTTATATGCTGGATTATTAGGGAGTGTATTGCGTTTTCCTCGTAACACATGCAATAGCATGCATCTTCCTTGGAGTGCTGTAACAGAAGTCAGCAAATCTTGTTTCATAGCCCTTATTTAAGCACCCTCTTAAAAGGCTGGGTAAACAAGCTGGAGATGACTCCAGCCTTTATCACACGCATGGTATGTAAACATTTCATATAGTTTTCACACTCTTACACTATGCATTGACCAGCATACATGTTTACGAGTGTGGCCCACATCCCATAACAACCATCGCCAGTGAATCACATTCACCGATGTAGTACTTCTGCTGTTTGGCAACAGCACGTACAAGCGCCTTGTGAAATTAATCAGAAACTATCTACAGGTGGCTGGGAACTAATTAACTAGTATTCACTGGCTTGGTGTGTTTTTGGCAACTGCTGGTTCTTAAGCGCTACAGAGTCGGACATGAATTATGCTTAAATCATAACTTACACTGACCTGCTTGTCCTGGAAGCTGTGCTGGACTTTTTGTTGTTCCTTGTAGGGTTCCAGCTGTTCATGTATTCTGCCCAGTTTTCCGCGTGTTGTGATAAGGCAAAGAGAAGATACACGTTTCCATTATTTCGACGGCTGTATTTGATTGGTGGCTAATCTTCTTTACTTTGACTCTAAGCCAGTTAGTAACTCTCCGCCTCTTTTGCCTTGTTTATTTAACACACAAAAATCTCTACTGTCATGTTCTTGATTGGTTGGTGATTGCTAACAGCATCCATAGAAACTTAAATCCTCTCATAGTTTGAAGGCCTGGAATTCTTTGAAGATTAATTCACCCTAAGAGGCTTATTCAGACCCAGGATTTTAACCAGCATTTTGTTGCTATTGATAATATTGTAGGTCGATTTCCTGCACCCACTTAGTCCTTCACCTTATTTGTACAGTATATTTATACCCATAAATTACTCATTAGCTATGTGACCATGTATTAATCATTACTGGAATGCCGTAATGTGACACAAAATTAACCCGCAACTCCAGCAGTTGCCAAATAATTTTGTTTCAGATTTATTGTTTTTCAAATAGTGCTTTTGGGATATGGGGACAGCGGGATTCTTCTGGGTACACTGGTTTTCTCATGCAGTCCAAAGAAATGCTTATAGATTAACAGCTGCATATGTGCCCTGTGATGGACTGGGTGTGTCCCGGCTCTGTGCAGCCTGGGATAGGTTCCAGCCCCCAGCCCCCACCCCCACATTAGCCCGTTCAGGATAAGGATCTGGAAGACAGATGGATGGTTTAGGGAAATCTAACATTTAAATAACTAAGCTTTAAACTGAGTTCATGCTTTCGTTCAGGTATTGAATTCTGCTTTGAGGATTACAGCATCCCAACATATAAACCACGTAACAAAGCACCAATGAGGCTGTTTCTTTAAGCAGATCCTCGCCCTAGTAAATAATTTGCCACCCAGGTTTGTATCAGTGTTAAAAATGCACGGTGTCCCTGTTATTACTGCATGCTGAGTTTACGTTTGTGTAATTTTACGAGGTAAGATAAAAATTTTTGCCTTTAACAAAGTCCAGTAATCTCATCCTTGACGAACAGGCTGAATGCTTGTTGGTTCAAATCCCATCAGTGGGCTTCTGTTGACCCCTTGAGCAAGAGGCTTCACTTGAGTAGCTCTATAGCATGTAGCTTCATCAGATTTCGGAGATTTTTTTTTTTTTTATCTCTGCTGTTGTTGGTAGTGTTGCGGGTGTCCATTGGTATCATAAAGTTTGGATAGTTTTCTAAACCCTTCACAATTACATATTCTAACACAGTTGGGGCGATTCTAGGATTTTCTAGTATGGGGGGGGGCACATAAGAGGGGCTTTAATTCATACACAGGGGCCAACCTTATCATTAGCCTATGAAATATTTTGAATCGGTGAGTGACAGGGAAGCGGGCACTCGTGGACCAATCAGTTGGGGCCAGTGCCCCTGTAGCCCCACCCCTGTACATCCCGGGAGAATAAAGTGCAGAAGTTGCTTATATTAAGCATGTTTTCCTTGATAACACCCACCTGGCCTGATCTGACTCCCAGCCACACTCCTGCATACTTTTTAAAAATTAAATCTACAATAACAGAACTATACAGTCACCGTTTGTTTACATCTACTCCTGGTAGTATGTAATCTCCCTGACTCATTCTTGCCTGTTGCCCCTTGGCCTGTTTGTTGTAATTATTTTAGCCAGATCTGCACTGTGTCATTCACCGAGAGAGATGGGGACCCCCCAGCCCCCCCCCCTGCTGGGAGAGGGAGGGAGAGGAGAGGGAGGACATGTTCAGGCTGATATGGTTCAATGCCTGTTGATGTTTATTACTGTTAGGGGAGAGGTTATAATTATAGAAGCAAAATAAAATTTCTGTCAAGTCCTCACCACTGTCTAAATAGGACGCGAGTTCGCGGTTAAGAAAAGACGATGTAGAAGTGGGTCAGCACTCAGCGCCCGGGAAGCAGCGTTTTCGACGTGAGCTCTGAGGCTTAAAGAACAATATTGTGGCTTTTTGCTGCCTCATTCCGACCGTCTGAGCGCAGCGTCCTCAGGGACCTCCGGACAGGGTCGGCTCTGCAGGAGGCCTGCCTTGATGTGCGTTCTCTCGTGGTGTCCCTGGGTCTCACAGCTTCAAAATAATCACCTGCAAATTAAAGAGTGCATCTCCAAAACTCACTCAGCCGATTTTTTTGTTGTTTTTGAGATACAACTCAAAAGACTGAAAGTCAGGCTTCCCTTATCATATGTTACTGTATCGTGAACCAAAAGTCACTCAGTCCTCATATAAACCAACAAATAACTTTCTTAAAATTTTCAAAACTTTACATCTACAGAAATGTCATCAAACACATTTCCCATGAACTGAGTCTGTTTCAGAAACTTGCTCTTCAGTTCCTTCTTCCTGGAACAAGGGACAAAGAAGTTCCTCAGTCCTCGTGTATAACAGTGTGAATAAGATGATAGTTTATAGATTTATAGGTTGTAGACAGCATACATGGGTGTAAAGAGTCTGAGTGGTGAACAAAGCCTAAACTACTGAACCAGTTAAGTCACAGAAAAAACAGAATTTGAATAATAGTGGCGGATTGATTTTTTTTCCAAAAGCAGCGAGTAGAATATGTGAATCATGCATAATTTAAAGAACGTGTTTTCAATAAGCTGGACTTGGTGTGCGTCAGGATCTTAACATGTCAAATATGGCTACAGGACCCTTGCAGCAGAGTTACGAAAAAGGGCATGTGTATTATTTCTGGAATACCACTGGATTCACTGGGCATGGAGATTAGAGGGTGGATCGGGGTGATTTTATGAGCGCCCTTGCGGGGGGTAGGCAGGCCAACTGAACAAAATCCAACTGAACCATAAGCTCTCTAACTTACACAAAGTAACCTGTAAAGTTTCGAGAGCTTGACCATTATTTCCCATCTTTTAACACAAAATTTGTTAAATTGTCCCGCCTTAATAAGATCCACAACCTTCCCTGTATCTCACAGTCCAGCTTCCTAATGAATTGCATTATGCTGTTCTCAGATGACCTCATTCTCGTAACAGCTCTCACAAATAACACGCCGTCGGACTTTCTGTGCGCATGCGGGGGTGGCTAATGAAGCTCGATTAGTTGTCTTTAGTCATACAAATTACAGGTTTGCCGTTGGGGCTGCTGAGAAAAGGCAGTTTGAGATGACTGGAGTTTGTGCAGACTCATGGGTAAATTAGCTGCCCTTTCGTTCTGCAAAATTGTGCCGTTCCTCTCGTTCATCAGTAAATATCGGACGTTTTACTATCCCACTGGATAGAAGTGCTTCTTTTTATAGGGCGATTGTTTTGGGCCGACTATGCAAACAAGCAAGCAGTTTGGCGGAATTAGTGTGCAGAGATTACACGCCAGTCAGGGAGTCTTATAATTAGGAGAAGATTGCAGCTGTGACGTTCAGTGCTTATGAAGCCTTGGAGGTGGTCCTGGAACGGAACCAAGAGGAAAAGTTGCCTGGATGGTTTTCTAATGTGAAAGTAATTAGCGGAGGTTTCTGGGAGTACGGTTGAGGGGGGGGGGGGGGCACCGCTGCTTCTCGTCGAAAGTCCGGGCCAGTTCGTGGGCGGGATCGCCTTTCGTCTGGATTTCTGCAAAGCGTTTGCCCTCGAACGATTTATATTTGGTAAGTGGCCCATATGTGGTGAGTAGCAGTATTGGAACGATGTGAGGAGGAGGAGGTGACAGCAGGCCTGAGGAGGGGGACGGCACGTCTGTGGTGTAGTTCCGCTCCTCGCCAGGTGGGGCCGCCCTCCTGTGTCCCCCGCCGGGGCGACCTGTGTTTGATCTGGCCTCTTTGGTCAGGGAACTCGACTTTTTACTGCAGTAAGCTGTGAGGTCGGCCCCCAGATTAAGGTTTTAAAAAAGGTATGGGGGGGTCTTAACATACCACAAAGCGGTCACTGTTTCGGGAGCAGGATAAAGGCGAGGCAAAGGCCAATTAGGCACGTTTGTAAGTGTGTGAATGTCCCACCCCCTCCAAAGGAAAGGATATATGTGAAATAAGAGCCAGATATTTAAGTTATAACCCTCGATTGAATGCTATCACTGTAATGGTACTGAACCTATTACTATGGCCTATTTGTTACTATTAAAAAAGTGAATTGATTTGATCTGAAGCTCTTATTCCCATGTTCAGATTTTTTGCACCGAGACAAACTTCATCACTTATTCATGGTTTCCTGCAAATTTCCTTAACGAAAGCGACGATCGACACAGCTTCGTAGTTCGCAAGCGAACAGGCAATAATTGATGCCCTTGCAATATGTAATACTTTTGCATTATATACCCTTAGGTGCTGTTACCGTGTTATAGAGTAGGAATAATGTTATTCTGTCCCTGCCCAGATATTTCACTGGAGAGCTTTTGGCCACTGCGAGCCCGTGTTTCTCCCAGTACAGCACAGTGTTGCCTTTGTGCCGCAGTGGCTGGCCTGGACACCAGCAGATACGGCAGGAATGCATCCTGAGTAACTGAGCCTGTGCTCCTGCCGTTCGCAATGACCTGGGGCGGGGGGGGCAGCCCATCTGTGGCCCCGAGTGGCCTCCAGCAGCAAGGCCTTATTGCAGGGCCGTGCGGCCCCCACTTTAGCCCCCTACCTCCTGCCGCCATTTCTGGATCTTTATCTCTGTCCCCAGGGTGGGATATCTGGCACGAAGTTAAGATAAACACACACACACACACACACACGTCCTAATGGAACTCTCAAGGAAACTGTGTTCTTTTATGTTTCATATAACAATGATAATGCGCAGTAAAAAAACAATAGCCAGAAGTAGTCTATTCTCCCAATGGACACCAAAACCAACAGCTGAATAAAAGCCATAGTTTCTCAATCAAGTGTCCGAATTTAGCTTTTTAGCTTTTTTTTGTGAAGAGAAAAATTATGATGTTGAAATATGCTTGAGTACCAAAATAGCGCATGTACTGCAGAAGCACTAACATCTTGTAGTTTTTTTTTAAGTCTGTTCCAAGTTTGCTTTGATTAATGGGTTTTAAAAGCAATTTGTGGCATGTGTTAACACATGAAGACAGCTAATATTGCATCGTAACAATTAATTCACAGTCTGGTCGTGCTGAACTCTCTCTCCCTCCGTCAAAAAAAACAAAGATGGATGAGATGCAGGGCAGGTAAGTGGTGCAGTACACATAGCAACGGAAACGCCCTGTTGTCATTTGCTTGGGCAGCATCGAGCTGAAATAACATGCAAGACGAACGAGCAGGACACTCTGTTTTTGCCACGTCTCTGCCATTGAGTTATGGCACTGAGCGTTTGGTTTTTGTCTGGTTAAGTCTGGCCAGAATTACCATATATTTATTTTGCTTTGTCACTGTCAAAATATAGAAAATCTTAAAAACGCTGGTGTTTGTAGTTTTGCCTCAACTCTGGAATTCAGAAGAGTAAAGCTCTTAGTCTCGAGGGGATCGGACAGGAGGATGTCCTTTGCAGCCTGTGATGGTGCCTACATCTCTGTCGTAGTGCTGGACGGTGAAAGAACGATGATGATAGAGTCAATATGTCACAGGGTCCGTACGTCTTTGTATGCTTTTGTGAAGTTTTTTAATACTAAGTTTTTTTGGTTGCTTTGCAGGAAAAAAAGAGTTGTGTTTTCAAGCGTGCATAGTCAAATCTGAAAATGATTATATTATTCAAGAAGTTATTCACAGTTAGGAGCACGTTCAGTCTCACCAGCTAGTGAATCAATAAAAAAACACTGGCTAGTAAATGATGACTAATAGCATGTAGCTTTACTGCACGGAGCAGTGGTGCTGTAAAAGGATTCTTACCTTATTAGCCTTAGGGTTTCCTAAGCGGGACTCGATGTGCTTGTTAACCGATGAGCTGCCATTTTCAAAGTAGCCTCAAGTGGCAAAAAATGTAAGAGCGGTTTGCATCAGTCACAGTAAAACGGTGGCATTTGTGACAACAGCATTTAATCGGCAAACACTGCTTTCAGACTTTTGTTTTTTTTGTTTTTTTTGCTGCAGCTAAATGGTATGCAAGTCTTGGTTAAAAAAAAAAAATCAGCACGTTCCCACCTTGTGTGGGACGTTTCGGGCGGCCGTGCCTGGCCAGCCGTCCTCTGGGGCCTCAGTGGAATGTGTGGTTAGGGCAGGAGAGGTTCTTACGGGCCGTGACAGAAATAAATGGGCAACTCCACTGATTTCCCTTATGGCCGACGTGTCAACAAGACAAGAGCGCTGGGACTGCAGAAATGTGTTTTTCCATCCATGTCTGATATCTCCATCACTCCGTTTCTCTCTATTCCTCCCTGAAAGGTTTTGCATTCCTGAGTTCCTGGCCTTGTCATTGTTACCCGTATATCTGCTTAACTGACCTCGATTGAAGCTGCCTTAGCTGGCTGTAGAGTGTGGATGTTTTGAGCCTTGTGGGCTGGACTGCGGGAGCGGGGGGGGGGGGGGCATGCTCGGGGTTGTTTGAATGTCGGACAAAAAGGTTCATTGAATTAACACCGGCGTCCAGCTAAGCTAATCCAGGACACAATAAGTGAGAAATGCGCTGAGGGCTGAGAGGTGCATTCTACCCAGGAGTCCAACTGAAAAAGCCCTTTAGAGGCCATTGAATGTGCTACACACCAATTTTTCTGGGCTGTTCATCAATACAAATTTATCCGTGGGCAGTGGAAACGTCTACATAACTGTCAGGGGGCGGAAGTCAGGGCTGCATGGGATGTGGTAGCAGTAGAAATGTGTGCGAGTCTTTATCGGACTGGTGTTAGAAGGCCAAAAGCTCAGGAGGCCCGGAGGCCTTGGCCCAGATACTCCCCAGTCCCACGTAGGATTCATTTCTTCTGCATTAGTTCACACTCGGCTTGCGAGCTGCGTGTGAAACAGGCCGGCTTAATTATGCAGATCGCCATACACTATCGAGCTCCCTTTCCCTCTCCCTGCCTCGCTAATCAATTCATGCGGGGGAAATGCCAGACAGGGCGAGACGTAAGATTTCCAGTAAAATATCCACTATGGTCCAGCAGCGGATTCATTGGATTCAGATGGGACCTCGATGGAGACAGATGCAGGAAAACTGACGACAGGGGTCTGTACCACTTGGAAGGAGGTCACCCCTACATTTCTAAATTTAAATGAAGTGTAATTATCATTAACGGTATTTGCCGTAAGTTCCAAGGCTTGTATTATTGTAGATTTTGATAGAAATGTCATTCCATAGCAATGAATAAGGTCATTGAACCTTCAGAAGACCTCAGGGAACCTTTTTGCAAATGTGGTGTTTTCTGCACCCGTCCTTCTCCTGGATTTTCCTGACAGCAGCCTCTCGTCTCTGTCTTTGGTATGTCTGGGTAATCTGTGTCTTGCCTCGGTTACGTGCTGCCAGGCTACCCCCTCATATATTTTCCTTACGCCTTGGAATACTTGAGTGACAAAGCAGGCTGGGAGTCGACTCAGGACCTTGGGTGTGCGTGTCCCTCACTGGGTTTATTTTGCTGAGACGACGGGTGTTCTCCTCTCTCGGGGTCCCGCAGCAGATAAACAATATGGCTGTCATCATCGCTTTAGGATGGGAGCCAGAAATTATCCTGACCCGTTTCAGACATCGCTGGTAGTTTGCGGTTGTAACATCAGCAAATTTCAGGTTGCTATTATAGGCAGACTATTGGAAATTAATGACGGGAGCGAGATTTTGAGTAATGGTAATAGTTTTATATATATACCATTTGTATGTATGCCATATGTATTTATAATTATATATTATAAATGTTATTAAGGAAATTCTTCCTTGCTTTATGTTTTTTGGTTCACAAAACCATTTTGAGCTCAGTCAGGAAGCTGTCTCAATCAGGGGTGGGCAGTCTTACCCAGAAAGGGCCGCTGTATATGCGGGTTTTTACTGCAACTCCCTAATCAGATTACCAGTTAGGGGACTGATTGGCTGAGTCCTCACACCTGGCTTTGAACAGCTAACCTAAAGGTTACTCCGAAAACCTGCACACACACGGCCCTTTGTGAATAAGATTGCCCCCCCCCAGGTCTAAATGTTGGTTCCTAATTAGTGTTCATTTCTGTTATCCTCTGAGTATCACCACCGCTGTTTGATTCGTTTTGCGTTGCATGTAAACAGAGTAAAGTCATTGGTTACGATAGCGCGCGGTTACGGACGTTTAGCATTGCGGCAGAAGCACCAAAATGCCAAAGATAAGATGAGAGGGGGATTGCGTTCCAGCTCGGTGCATTTCGGCTTTCTGCCAGAATGGGAATTTCCATGTCAGTCAGTTCACAAATATGATTTTTTTTTTTTATTTTTTGGGGAGCTGGATCTCTGAACCCACAGCTGTTTGCATTACAGGGTAGTACTCCCTGGTCCGACGCAACGGGACACAATAAAATGTAAAAATCAATGGGAGGTTTAGCTAAAGCAGCTATTGATTGACATTCCACAATAGTCCCGCCCACAGTATGTTTTTGACGTCTTGTTTTCACCGTCTGTCTTCCCACCTTGTGCTTCTCCATTCTTAACTTCAGGCCCTCACTTCGCTGGCCCACCCCAGTGGTTCCAGTGAGTCGGGTGGGGCTTCTTGAGGAGCCAGGCCCCCCCCCCCACTCACCCCGGCTCATTTTTCCCGACTGTGTAATTGGTGATTTGTCCAACCCCTTTATTTCTTTGGGAGTTTCACCCTCCCAGTGCGGTTTGGAACAGAGAGCCCAGGCCTCCTCTGGCGAGCCTCCGTCGGGCGCTTGGACGGAGCGCGAGCTGGCGCGACCTCGTTAACTTACTCCCACGCTGGACGCCGTCCACGCCAGAGACCATACCCCTGCACTGTTTGGCGTGCACGCAGCTGCAATGTGGTGAAACAGATTCAAAAATCTTTAAAAAAAAAAATAATAAACTAAGCGGGGAAGCTTAAGGAAAGCCTGTTCACAAAGAAATAAATACACCCTGCTTTCGTAGTGTACACTTGACCGCTTTATCAGTGAATCTGGCAGGAACGCCAAGGTAAAATTACACTGAGTTTACCGCATGTATGCTTGCCAGTCTCCGTGTACTAAACTTCAGCACTGTGCTTATTAGTACCTGACAAACACCGCGATAGCGTGTAGTGTAGTGTAGTGTTACCGTATCCAGGGGCCTGAGCTGTAAGTGGTGAATCCTATGCTTTTATGCACTTACTCTCCTCTCTCGAAGCCCTGCGGCCTTTCTAATTGGAAGGCCGGAGCAGTGTGCTTGAGTACAAGCCAGTCGAAACTGAATCACAAGGTGGGGGGGGGGGTCTTGGTCTTTTAGCTCTTAAGACAGTGTATAGCCTGTTTCATATAGGGAGTCGCTCTCTTTGTGCACGCCGCTCTTATGGCAAAAAACTTGTTAAATCTGCGCCTTTGGATGCACAGCAGAGGGAAGGTTCTGAGACCCTGCCCTGTAGTCCCTTTTTTGGTAAGCTTTTGGCGCCGTTTTGCTAGACCACCGGCATCGCAGGACCACCTGTCTGCTAGGGCCGAGATCATCCCTGATAGCGCTCTAACTCCCACTGCCAGCTCTCTCCTAATGACCAGGCCATACTGGGAGCATGCTTCTGCGTGTGCACTAATCCCGGGGGCTAGTGTGCGCTAATGTTAGCAAAGAGTGCGCAAATTAGCTGCTAGCTCTCTAGCCACCCTGTTAGCTGATAGCCCTGTTAGCCAGTACACCATTAGCTGGCAGCCCCAATAGTTGATAGTCCTGTTTCCCGCTAGCCCCTTTAGCTGATAGCCCTGTTAGCCAGTACACCATTAGCCCCATTAGCTGATAGCCCTGTTAGCCAGTACACCATTAGCTGGCAGCCCCAATAGTTGATAGTCCTGTTTCCCGCTAGCCCCTTTAGCTGATAGCCCTGTTAGCCAGTACACCATTAGCCCCATTAGCTGATAGCCCTGTTAGCTGGTAGACCCGTTAGTCACTAGCCCGTTAGCCGATGCTGCCCAGACTCTGGTATGCCTCATCCGAGTTCAGCTGAAAATAATTAAGCGCTGACAGAATTTTGAAATGCAAGCCGTAAAAACAGAAATAAAATCAGCTGCTTGCAGAAAACGGCTAATTGCTTCCATCTTCCATGTTTGCGCTGAGTGGACGGAGACCGTTGAGAGACCAAATCGCTTGTCGGATTGTGTAGGATTGGGGCTGAGGTGTTTACAGCACATGTCACTCAAATCTGGGCCGTCCTGGGCGTCACTTCAAGGAACTGTCCCAATTACCGTTAAACTACCCATCAAACCCGCGCTCATTTATAAATAACAGCGACCAATGCTTGCCAAAGAAATCTTACTTCACCCAGTACTGATGAATAACCGTCATAAGTCTGTTTTCTGTATCTGTTGAATGTAGCATAATTTGTTGCATGCGATTGCGGTCTGATTTTTTTTTTCAGGAAAGAATTTACTTTAAAGCATCTGAAGTGCCGTCCTTTGGAGTATACATTTCCTTTCATGCCCTTGTGTAAGCTGGCGGAATAATAATTTCACAAACGGCTCAATATCCTGTCGAGGGATTAAGCTGGAAATGCCAAAACAGGTTAATCTAGTAACTTGCCATGTAAACAAACAAAACCAACCCACTGGGTAGGTGACTGGTTCACAGTTCTGTCTTTGATGACAGTAAATAGCTGTAACAGCTTAAGTAAACAGCCGTGTGTGGAAGTGGGCGAGGAACAGTGAGCAGTGTAATTTGTCAGGGATTTTGGCAGATGCTGGAAGATTGTAGCAGCATTAATCTGTATGCGGTCACTGCCATGTGTGGGTGCGTGTTCGCATGTGTTTATGCCTGTACGCTTGCTCTGTTTATTGCAGAGGTGGGTGCCGTATTAAGATGCTAGGCTGATTAACAGCTTGTATTTATAAAACTATATACGA
The DNA here is from genome assembly GCA_025773925.1 of Cryptomyrus ogoouensis. Taxonomy (NCBI): domain Eukaryota; kingdom Metazoa; phylum Chordata; class Actinopteri; order Osteoglossiformes; family Mormyridae; genus Cryptomyrus; species Cryptomyrus ogoouensis. The sequence goes on along the minus strand of JAOYFF010000045.1, from coordinate 8,606,744 downwards.
ACGACCTAATTATCGTGTGTGTGCGCTGATTTCAAAAGATCTATTTCCATGCAGCGATGGCATGCTTGGAACTGCCTGGATGTTTTATCGTCATTCGTTGAAAAACGGAAAAGTTACGGCGGAATGTAGTTAAGATAGTTATATAAGAAGAATTCATTCATTTTTCCTGAGTGGATGAAGTTAAAATGCTCACACTCAAAGAATGATGTCTGTCACTGCTGTTGCAGAATGTAACTGGCATCTCCCTGCCATTGTGGGACAAGAGTCATTCAGCCAGGGCAAACGGCAGGAGCCCCCTACAGAGCAGGGAAACACTTGCGGTTTTAAAGTGGTATGACTTTCCTGTACTGCAGCCTAAGCTTCAAGCTGGCGATCGCTTGCTGTGCCACGGATAGCTGAGTCTAATACATAATCTGAAACCTGGGCAATCGGGGAGAGAATCTCAAGAAAAAAAATAGTTTGATTATTTTATTTTATTGAAGTCAGTCTGGAGTATTTATACTTTCAGCTCATGCTGAGGTATTGATATGTAAGCGCGTGGTTGAGGGAATTATTAACCAAACAAAAGCTGTTTCGAGAGAAAATACAGTGTCTAGCTGAACTTGTTGAAATGTGAATGCAGCGTTTGAGCATATTAGTTATTAGCCTGCTGATACCAGTCCAGGCATACATCAAGGTTCTGAAAGGGCATACGTACCTTAGGAAACCAGGTCCTGAGATGCACTTTGGGTCAGGGTGTCTCAGTTCGACGGCTCCACCTAAATGGACTCGGAGACAGAATGGAACACATAGAAACACTAGAAATTTTAGCGTTATTCTTGCCATTGAGGAAATGATTTCCAAAATTCTGGCTTTGTTATGGTTCTTCTCAGTGAGAATCCTAAAGGATCCTTTACCTTTGTCATAAACTCTGCTGTTGTTGTAGCCAAAAACAGCACACCCCACCATGATGGACGTGGCAAAGAGGCACAGGCAGTGCACGTGGAGCATCGCACACCAGACGGGAAACTATGTGCCAGTGTGGCAAATGGAGGCCTTTGTTTGGTGTAGATCAGCGATTCTCAAGCCATGGGACCCAACCCACATTTGGGTTGCGGCAAGTTCTGAAAGGGTCGCGAGTCAGAGCTGGAAATGTAAGCATTTTAAAACCAGGAAGCCAAACCACAGGTGCCTAATTAAAATTCACTGGCACATCCAATCAGATTTTTGCAATAAGCATTAATTGGAGCAAATTGCAGAGTGCACTGCATGCTTGATCATAGTGTTAATTTAAACCTACAGTATACTTGACAAAGGGTTACGACTGAGCTGGTGTGGTAAAGTGTAGGTCAGGGGTGGCCAATCTTATCCGCAAAGGGCCGGTGTGTGTGCAGGTTTTTGGGATAACCTGTAGGTCAGCTGTTCAAACCCAGGTGTGAGGACTTTTCAACCAATCAGTCCTCTAATTAGTAATCTAATTAGGGAGTTGCAGTGAAAACCCGCATACACAGCAGCCCTTTGCGATTAAAATTGGCCATCCCTGGTGTAGATGGTACCATGTGATGTCACGTGCAACCCTCCTCTTAAAAAATGCAAATACTGGTCCATTCAGTGGATGAAGGGCAATTGTTTGGTGCTTTTACAGATGGGAGTGGGCATTGGTGCGTTCCCCAAGTGCTTCACAGGTGTTTGAGCAGACGTTCCGGAGCTGGTGTAGTAAACTGCCAACCCTGTTTATGATGTTTGTTACGCAATTGGACCCAAGCGGTTTGAGCTTTTTCTTGTAGATTGTTCCATTCACGCCGCGCCAAGCTTAAACGACCATCATATCAACATAAAATACTTGGAATTTCTACAAAGTGCTTAAAAGTGTGAGAGGGAGCATATAAAATAACAGGTGTATACTGGAGGGTTCCAAGATAATTGTAATTTTGGGTGGACAAACATGTAGGTGAAAGAATACGGCGGGGGGGTCAGTTCCTCCACCCTTGAACCTCTTGGTGACCTTATTTTACAGGGTCGCCCCTGCCGCCCTCCCCCAGGCTAAATGTCTAAGTAGTCTCTTTGCCTACTTCTAGGCAGGATTTTAGGAATTATGACTGGATCTAGGAAATATTTCAGCCAGGTCTGAGGTCATACCTTTGGTGTGAGAAGAAGAAGAAAAAACTTAAACCAGCATGGAGTTAATCGGAGTGCTGCAGTGTTGTTTTTGAACAGAACAGAATGTAAACACACAGTAGCTATGTGTTGTTTCAATTATCTATCCATCCATCTTCCATATGCTTATTCTACACAGGGTCCCGGCGCTATGTGTTATTCTACAGGAATACTGCAAAGACGCCAAACTTCTGCATGACCTGCGAGATTTATAGCCCAGCGTTTATCTGGCCGAGTAAATGGAACCACATCAATACGCCTGATCACTATCCACAGCCAAGTTTCAGACTGAGGCGACATCAGGGGCATCGGTCTTGTTGCCTGCTATTGTTGTACCCTTTCTCCCAGTTTCCCAAAGCATCCATGAAGAATAAATCCGTCAAACATACCAGTGTCACCCAGTTCCTCATAGCCTTTTCTGTTCTGTCACTTGTACCACAAACAGGAAATTACACAGCCTCATCTTATTTTCAAGGGTGTGTTGTATAAAATTAATGATAGCGGGGCAGGGTGTGTGTGCAGGGTTGCTTGTATTAAGTCATTTAATTGCAGCAAATGGATATTTATGCACATTAGGGGGCATCCTGGTAAGAAAACTGCCTTTTTGTTGCTAGTGCCGCATATGTATTGAGCAACAGTCACACTTATAGCAGAACAAGAGCGTAGCATGGACATTCAAAAACATTCCCAGTGTCTGTGGCTTTGGCAGGAATCATTCAGCGAGAGAAGCAAATAAAAAATAAAACGTAACGGTCCTGTTTTTCATCAGTTCACGCATACAGGCTAAATAACATGGACTTGTGTTTCTGTCCCGTGTGTCTGACATTCGAGGGCTTTATTTGAAGCATGTCAGCGCTAGTTGAGATATTCAGTGTGGCTGCAGAAAGTGCTCTTTAATTTTTTTTTCAAATATACACTGCTTTAAAAAGCATCTCTTTGTTTCTGGGGTGTGTGTGTATGTGTGTGCATGTATGAGATTTATATATACTATAATATACTATAGCACTGTGGCTTTTCAAGAACCAAACTCATGGTTAAACCCTACAGTTGAATCAATTGCTGCAGCATGTTGATGATACATTAGGGAAGCGAGACGTTATTTGTCTTAAGATAGAATAGGAGGCTCAGAGTTTGGCACGTATGGTTTCATCGTACCAGCCCAGGTTGAGTGGCCTCGGGATTCAAGAAGTCAACAGTTTTTCCTGCTTCTGATTTAACACAGAAAAAAAGAAGATGCCTCGACACATGCAGAGTTAACACTGGCTTTTAGCGCATTTGCTAATGACAGAAGGTGCGAGACCATAACTTGTTTCCGGTCTTTTCCAATATCGTGTTACTGAGGTAGATTAAACCTTTGAAATCTGGTAGGATGATATTCTCTAAGGCTTAGGAGAGATTTTGATATTTGATAACTTAAAAGAAAATGGGGGGGATGGATAAATTGAATGCTGGTGGGTACATGTCCCCCCCCCTGCATGAAGAGAGAGAAATTTTTAATTTCAAAAGAATGTGGTGGTTCCCTGCTTTTCAGGAACACTACATGATTCCAAACAGTTACCTGCAAATGCAGTTTGCACTGGCAGGTCGCTGCCATCACCCAGCCTGCGGCGTTTAGTCATGACTGAAGACACCAATGAAGTCCACACATCTGGAGAACATGAAAGGAGGGGTTTTATTGAAATCCACCTCTGTGAGGATTTCCAATTTTCTCTGCCCTTGTCTGTGTTCCATGTCCGTTATGCCGGGAACCCTGAACTCCTGACCTGCACAAAAATGATTAATGTAACTAGTGCAAGATTATACTGTCAAAAATCCCCCCTAAGGAGTTAAGAGATGTATAGCTAAACACCAACCCTCCATGGAATCGGGACTAAGTCTTCCAGCATGCACAAGAGCCTATCTGTGAAAGAACTCACTGTAGTGTTGACTCATCTGGAAAAAGTGAATTAAGTCTTACTTTCTTGGTTCTTTACGATATCGTCCTTTGCTCTGTGGGGGAAAAAAAAGCTTTTCTGGCTGCTTTCACTTCTGTGTGTAAATGTACTGATGTAGTCAGGACACCAGACACCTGTTGAAAAATCTTTGGTGAAAAATTTTAGATTTACGTTGAGAATTCCATGCTATTATGGAATTCATTGTCATAACATTTGCTGGCACTCAAATTACAGAAAGATGAGCCGCAAAGGGAAGTTCAAACTGGTAACCTGACATGTCGGATTCCTGTAGCGGTATATACTTAGTCCCATCTCATATTGTGCTTTCTACAGATCTTTCCAGAATGCGCGCTATTGTTCTCCCTGTTTTGCGTCAAGTGCTTTTGCGGGACACGCACAGCTGAGTAACGGCACAAGGAGGGAGCCTTTTCTGAGGCTTTCAAAGCTGACCTTTGATCTCTGACCTCCTCCTCAGCCCAGGCCGTCCGGCAGTGTCGGACTTCAGAGGGCTGGGTTTATGGCGGCAGCCCCCAGCTCTCATCTGATCAAATCTGCAGCCACAGGAGCTCTAGGCTGGGGGTGAGATGGCCAGCCAGCTCTTCTCGGGGCGGGGGGGACCGGCAGCGGCAGGCCACTTCAAAGGCCACTGGAACATTCCTCTGTAGTCAAAAGAGAGCTGCTCACATGGACCTAGGCCTAACTCCTTGGGGGTAAGAGCAGTTCTTGGGAGACCTTGGGGCCAAGTATCATACCGTCACCTCCAGTGATGCTCCCTCTCTTTGGCGTGAGGCTTTCTTGAGTTGTATGCATGGGACAGTCTTCTCCAAGTCAACAAGCGAAATCGATTTGCATGGAAGGGTAACTTCCATGCGAAAAACTGTATAGAGTTGCAGAGGATCAAAGGACAATTAGCCACACCTATAGGTATAATTAATATACGGTTCACTTCAAGCAGGAACCCCATGACACTGGCCTGGATAAGCCAGGTTAAGACATGGATGGATGGATGGATGGATAGACATAAACAGATATTGTACTGCTATGGCATGAGGTCTGAATACAAAGACAGGGTTCTGGATCATTCTTTTTGGCCTCCACATCAGTCAGCGTATGACGCTTCATCATACTTGAGTGTAATTCAGAAAGATGGAGCTCCGCCATTGACAAGGGGGTGAGGTATGACTGACTCCAGACGGGAGAGGCACGGCCGTCGATCCGTCTGGCGGACCAGGGCCTGTGTCCCACTCCTCTTTCATCGTGCTGATTATTCCACCGGGATAAATAGCCCACGGGCATCAGACACTCTGCCTGGAAGGCGTCTCTCTACGTCTGTGAAAAGCATTCATTCAACCCCCCTCCACCCACCACATGCGGAGTCCTGAAAGTCAGAATGCACTGGGCGGCATAAACAGGCAGAGGCCATCCTAAACATCTTCAGTTATCTGCGCCCCTTACCTGTGGCTGACAAAGTGTGCTGGGCTGTGGTGCAGACCTACACTGGCTATGGTGCAGACCTACACTGGATCAGTTTGCTTTGCAGCAATTTGTCAACTGAATTTCTAAAAAGGGACTTTTCGGGGGGGGGGGGATTTTATTGCCAGAAAACATGCTGGGAATCCCTGTGTCCCCAAAGAAAATGTTATAAATATTCATGCGAGTCGTGCTTTGTCCGCTTGCTACTGTTAGAGCAATAAGGCGTCCGTTAGATGATGGATTCCCCCTTTCCTAAATTTCTGATCGGACCTGGACGCACGACACATCACCCGCCATAGTCACGGGTTGATCAGGGTTTGATTTGTGCTGCTGGTGATTCATAGAGCAAGATGTTTGAGGGGATCAAGCAGTTGAGGCCAGCAGTTTCTGCTGGAATCTCACACGTCACATTTGCAGGGGAGTGTAAGCACGGACTGAGTCTCCCGAACACAAGATGTGGCGGTTAATAATTAGTTGAAAATACAAATGGAATGAGATCAAAGCTGGGCACCAGTCCACTAGTTAGGAGAAAGTTTGTTTCAGCTGTTGTTTTAGAATCCTATAAATAATATCAATATAAATGATACACAGTATCAATAGTTCCAGTATACAAAATTAACCAAGCTATTGACTCTAAAATAATGACTATTTTTTAAAATCTTGCCAATTTTTTCATGAAGTAATGGAAGTAAGGGACTCGGTGAAATACTTTGCACTTGAGGAGGCAGCAGAAGTAATGGAACATCTCTAATTAGACACATCTTCTTTTCATAAAGCTGCATCCTTTGCGTTGATCCCTGATGACCAAGCTGGCCACTTCTTCTTCCAGCCCCGATGACCTCATGGGTTCACCCTCCCACCAAAGCACATTCTCTCCTCCTATTCTGTTAGAGCTGCCCTGAGCTCAGTCAGAAAAGCAAGCGAGCGTCTTCCATGTGGCAGCCCCATTCCAGCTTTGCGTAATTGATTCTTGGCACAAGTCGTCCGCGGCGATCTGTAAGCAATTTAGATGAACACTTCAAACATTTTTTTTTCACGGTTAAATATATATAGTGATGCTTGTGGGGTAAGCCCAAGCCCCCCACCCCCAGTTTGCCAGTGAAGAATTAGATGTATATTTTATGACACTTCATCGGGTTAAAAAGGCATTTCAACGGAAGCTGTAATTCCTCCTGTCGAGCGATTCCATGAGTAGCGTGAAGTTTGCTGAGAGGCGATGAAGGAAATTCTGCTGCCTCTGGTGTCCAGGGCCCCGGACAGCCTGAGATCTCCCGTCCTCCTTAAAACATGCCTGTCTGGGCCTGAAAAATGTCCACCTCAGTCAGCATGAGCAAGGGGCTTTATGAGGTCCAACGCAGCCGTTTCCATTTTCATACCCAGGCTTTAAGGCGCTTTTGGGCGGGAGACCTCAAAGGACCGTCATTTAAAACGTGATACATATGATAATCTGTGACATCTCCAGACTTTATTATCAGGCACACTCCCGAACACCCCTGACCCCGTCAAAGGCCCCTGGCACGGCCAGAACTGTTGTTTTCAATCATAAAACATAGCTCAAAGAAAGCATAGCATCCGAGATGCATGCAGCTATGAGTTTGTCACTTTTACAGAACAAACAAATTCGTTTTGACATCTCAGTGCGGTGATTCTGTTCTCAATATCTGCTTTGCTTCCAGCACCTAAACAGAAACCTCACTGATGTACAAATGGAAGACCCCCCCCCACACTTGGCCAGCTTGCATTTAATTCATCTATTCATCCTGAGCAGTATCTTCCTGGCTTAGATCAAACTGTAATTGTTACCTTTTGTTGGAAATGGCTTTTCTTCTTCTTCCTGTCACTGTTTCTGTCATCAGAATGGTGATGTTCAAAGAGTCGCCAGAGCTTAACACCCCATAAAAAATAAGACTCTTTTAAAGCAGAGATCAATGGTGTGGCAGCATATGATATATAAATTGCAGTTTCTCACAACTGCAACATTACTATCTACTCATCATGTGCCCAATTGCACTTCTGCTGGACCTGGAAAATTGGTAAATAATTGGTTCTATCCAACGGGCACTTAAGTTCTTGAATGGTTCTCCGAGCTCGACCAGTGCTTTTGACAGAGCGATAAAGCTGGACGGAACACACACTCGCATTGTTCAGAGTAAGACGACTTTGGTGGCGTGCATCACTGTCCACTTGATATCTTAAAACTTGATGATTCATTAAGTCCTAAAGAGGCTGATGTAATTAGCCTGTATGTACCAGCGAACAATTGTGATTTTTATCTCTGCAGCAGAGTATAAACAGGTGTGTTTTGTTTGATGAACTTCTTATATATACCTTATATATTAAGAAAAAGTATTTTCCATTTTTTTACCCATGACAGTATAACTGTGGTTCTGAATATCTAACAAAGTTAAGGATTTTTTTTGTGGATTTTAGGATTCTAGTTTGATTAGGATTTACAGTGCTCACGGAAAGTCTTGGGATTTTGTAATAATGGTGCAAATTTATTGGTTTCATTACAAACGTCCATTGACAAGCATCTGCATACAGACGTTTTCTTTTTTCAGTGTCATTTTTTTTTTGACTGACTCATTCAGTCCTGTTCTTGCCATTTTGCCATTAATTGTGTTTATAGTCGTTGGCTCCCAAAGCAATGCTAAACTGAATGTTGGTGTTTTATGCTATTTCAAAGGTGCTACTAATTACTAATCACCCAATGGTGTTTGTCAAACTCAGAACAGATCTTTTAGAACTATGACTTGGGTTTCAATTTATTACAACTTGAAATTAATGCTGTACTTTAAAACTCCTGGTTGTTTCTAAAGTGATATATATATATATTTTTAAACAAATTAATAAAATAATGATTTTTGTTATAAAAGCAATAAATTTGCAATATTGCATAAGCCCATTTAAAACATTAAACCGTTCACTGATGTCTGTGGAAAGATAGTTTTCTGTTTGTGGTTCTAAGGTCATCTCATTTTGTTGATTTTTTTTGTAAAGTAGTTTCTAAGAATGTGTGTTTTTTTCAAGCTCCTGAAAAATAGATTTTTCTAGATTCATGTTTTTCATTACACAGTCCTAATATTTTTATATATAAGTTATACAGATATAAATGTTAACAAGACTGATATGAAAACTTTCCATGTGCTGTTTAACAATAAGGGATTAGCTAACGTTTCTTCCGTGAAGTTGGAATGGACTGAAAAAGTGACTGGTACAGATATCACATGGCAATGAGGACACTGGAGTTGTGGTCATTGGGTGATTCCATAAGAGTCACTTTGGTTATGCTGTGCAGTAGGACTCTTAACCTCAGATGCTTTTGTAATTATCTGGCCGCACGTATGGGTTAAGTGGAAAATCGTGCTGTGGATATAACGGCCTGAGGGGGAAAAGTGAGAATATTGAGAGTCCGTCCGCATTGGCCTTCACTGCCACATCCGGCCCGGAAAATCTGTGCTCTTTGGCCACAAACTGGGAACCGGAATCCTGCAACGTTTATTTATTTTTTGTTTCAGGAATTGAAATATATCAGATATGAAAGACTAGTTGACTCCTTCAGACTCCAGGACTCGCGGCGAATCAACCGTATGGACGGGTGTCTATCTCAGCAAGACCTACCCGCCCAAATTTTCGTTTTTGTCTTATGGGTGACTTCTTGATAAGGCAAAGGGGCCTTCACCAAATAACAGCAGTACTCTGCAGTGCGGTTCTGTGGTCTCCCTATCATTAACTCCAACATACTCGGTTGATGGTTTTGGCCGAGTCCAAGTGTGCCTCACTCTCCAGCGCCTGCCCCATCCCGTCCCGGTGGACTGGTTCTGCTCCAGCAGGCTTCATGACTTGCACAGAGACCCCGAAATGTCTTGGGTTTCTCCCCAGCAGCAGGTATTGACAGGAATATGCTTGGGTCTGAGCCTATCAGCTCTTATCACCTCTTGAACTGGCTCCAAGAGCATACTCTGGAACAGATGGCCCTGCCGGGGTATCGCCCTGCCCCCCCCCCCCCCCCCATCCCCCCCCCCGCCCCCCCGCGCCCCGATTTCCCCCCCCCCCCTGCTAATTTCCCCACCCCCCCCGCCGCCCCAAGATGTCTTTCCATTACTCGCCGCCCCCGCGGGCCCCGGCGGGCCTGCCGGCAC
>JAOYFF010000045.1:8570895-8597049 GCA_025773925.1 Cryptomyrus ogoouensis | reverse complement strand
GGGAGCGGCGCCCCCCCCCCCCCCCCCCCCCCCCCCCAGCCTCCCGACCGCCACAACCCGCGTCGGCACCGCTTACAGCCGACAGCTAGGCCGGTGGGGGCTCCGCAGCTGGCGGAAAGCAAGCCATGGAACCTGGGCTCCAGGTGTCCAACCATGAGGGTGATGGTGGTGAATTGGCAGAATAGTGAAGGAAACAGTGGTGGCAGCAGGCACACGGTCAGGGTGACCGGGGGGGTGCTAGTGCACACGAACATGGACCGCTTCTGGCCACATTGGATCATAGTGTGAAATTTGCCCTTGTGCTCATCAGATCTTAAATGACATTTTAGGAACAGAACTCATAACTGCCTGAATGGAGTGGCTTAAAATAGAGATTAAACATAACAGTTGCCAAATATGTGACTTATAATGATTTATAATTTCATCAGGATATCTTACTGTTATAATGCACGTAATAAACCTCAATCATGGGCACAACCAGGCTACTCCTAATGGGAGGAACTGCCATGTCCCAGATGCACGTCCTTAAACACCGTACTACCCGGTGCTGATTGTCTTTTCGTTGAAGTTTGTGCACGTAATTGAAATTAAACCCCTTGAATAAACATTCAGCTCTGAATTGCAACTTCATATCTTGCAGCCAGATCTTTGACAGGTGACAGAAATGGAAACTCTCTGACCACCTATGTATTCTGGAATATGTCATAAAAAATGTCAAAACCCCTGTCTGGGATTTTCTGTATGTCGTGAACAGCTCACTAGCTGTCAGCCCGCTCACACTGCGAGCCAGCTGGTGGGCTCACTGTGATTTCTGCGCTCGACCCCGATTACGTGGGGGTCGCGTTTTCGCTGACAGGACTCAGAGGGGTTTCTGTTCGTCACTATATTAAATCTGTAGGTTTGTGTTTTCTCCCCCTTCAGCCTGATGTGTAACTTTATAAGTCTGCATACCCTACCATACTCATTATACTACTTGTTTTTTTGCACTAATATTCACATTAGCAGTGTTCCTAAGTAGGTAATTGCTAGCATTCAGTAACACAATCCCCTTTGTAGTGAAATTTCACCGATATTATATTTCACATTATGCGGGGGAGTAGAGCCTCTCCCTGCTTATAATGGTGCTGTTTGTGCATAATTCTCTATATCTTGCAGATAGATCTTGTTGGGAAAACACAGAATATGCGCAGGGCAGTGGGTGTGACATGTCCGGTCGGTCAGAGTATGTCTGGAAATGTTTCGGGCCTGAAGAATGGGGCACTCCCTGATTTTCCTTGTTTGGCCTCACCATTTGCCTAATTCTGTTGGGCGTGCTATACTCTGTCCTGTCCACTTGGGGGCGGTGTGACCGTCATTGTTTTGGGGGCTGTGTCGAGGCCTGGATCTCGCAGCACTCGATGCCTCGCTGTAGGTGTCAGGGAGCTGTTCTTGGCAGGTTGGCAGGGGCAGTTATGGAAGAGTAGCTGGCACACAGGTGAGATCACACCAGCCGCTCGCATGTTCTTCAGTTTTCCATCCCGACCACCTCTCGTTCACGTTGCCTCTGTCAGACTCGGGAGAAGAAAGAGAGTCATGGAGTAATCATCAACAGATCCAGGCTGCAAACTATTATGATCCGTGCCTGTTATACTACAGCACGGCGATTCAATGCCAAACTGCATACCTGCGTGCGCTATAGACAACCACAAACAACTGGGCCTGGAGATTAATGGCGTTAAGGGGGATTTTGAGAGGACATGGATTCTGGTAGCTTCAGATGCTAAATGGTCCCAAACGTTCCTTCTGGAGAAGCATGCAGGACAGAAAGGCCCCAGTTGCTTTGGTACTAGCTCCATCAGCTGTTAGCCAAACAGATACATAGACATGAGTGCTGTCATCAGTAAATGGCATAGAGCCAGTTTAGAAAATTACAGTTTTAAAATCAAATCGTAACCTATGTAGGATGACGTGCTTCAGTGACAATCCCTGGATCAATCTTCAGCACAACGTGATGGAAAACAATGCATCACCCCTTTAGCTTGTAGCTAATAGCAACAATTCATATGGTCTTTGTCAGTTTCTGTTACAAGGAAACATTTCATGAGATTGATGGTCCAGTGTTCATTGCTGCAATGATCTCTGCTGTCCAGAAAAGAATGTTGGTGGAGACTAAGGGACTGTGAGAGAAGAGTTTGCTGAGGCAGCAACCCCCTACACACACACACACACACACACACTTTCCCCTTGCAGTCTGTTACTCCCACTACTGGAGTGTTTGATCTCAGCAGATTCCAGAAATCCAGCCTGAAAGTTTCTGCGTAGATTATTTTACACAAACCAGGTTGTGGCTATTTACCTGCTCACCGTTAACACGGAGACTCTCTGGTGTCAATGTCTGGGCTGTGTCACCACTCTGCCCTTAGAGAAAAGAGCTTTTCCAATAATTGTTTTCCTAGAAAAGGAACAGGAAATGCCAGAAATACAATATAGTAATTTTTAAAATATGTTATTGTGGTCAGTGAAAAATACAATATGTGAATCATGTGTGGTAGGATCCGGGTCATTATATATATTTGTGGTGAAAACAATCTTAATCTGTATAAAACATTCACATATTGCATATTACACAATACATGATTCAATTTAGAAATGAATGCAGGCATATACTTACTTTGCCTCCAGAAAATGGGATTATGGGAGTATGACCTGTGAACTCTGCTAAGATACAAATATGAAACACTGTGTCTTGAGTGGGACTTGGGTTGGCTCAGCTTGAAGTGGTTAAAGAAGATTGCAGCAGGGAGAAACTGTCCAAGTCCAATCCTTTACCCCTTCAGTGTTGACTTTGCTGCCGTCGTACGTCTCAGTCTGGTCTCCCGCCCCCTGCCTTTTGACAGGGTCGTCTGCGAATCCCCCCCCCCCCCCACACACACACATTTCTGCTGACATCGATTAGGCCCCTTTGAAGACCTCCGCGGCTCATGTGGTGAACCACGTCTGCCTGCCTGTTTTGTCTCCCGGATTCCCCCCACGAGAGTTTGGGCATCATAGCAGGACACCGCTTTGTTGTCATGCCCGTAGACCCACCCACCCCAGGACCCCGCGTTTGCTTCGGCCGCTTGCGGCTGGAGTGGTGTTGATCCGGCACTTAAGGTGCTCTGAAGGGAGTCCTTCGCTATTGAAACATGACTCTCGTGCCTTTGTTCCCCCACTAAGTGTGGCTTTTTGCCACTCCTTGTGTAACTCTTGACACGACCATGAAGGGTCACATTTTCACATTTTAAGCCCTTCTCATCTTTTAAAATCCTTGTTGTTTAATCTGCTATTAAAAAGTTCACTAAAGAAAACTATCACCAACTTGAAATCAACTTCTTGTGGGACAATGATGATTGATTTAAGTTTGTTTTAAAAAGAACCACACTGACCCAAATTTGATTTTAATTGGATTTTGAGGGATTTACAGCCAGTTCAGTGTCAACATTGAGTTTCCTTTGCCTCCTCTCTTGTCTCTGCCTTTTCGACGCTCGTCATCTGGACTGACCTGGCATTTTCACAAAAAATAAATCATTTATTAGGAGCTGCTGAGCGCTGTATTTTCTCACATGGACCAGGTCCTTCTCAGCGATAATATTTGCCATATGAACCAAGGCAGAGGCAGCTGGACAGTGGAACAGCACACTCCACATTCTGTTTTTACAGAAGCTATCTCAATTAGCGGGCCGTTTCTCCAATGCAGCAAACAGGAAGGCCTCGGAATGCTTTTCATGTCCTACTGATTTCAGACAGCAAGCGAAGGAACTGGCCATCGCAGGTGAAAACGCCGATGGTGTCACTGGGCGTGTGTGAAGCACGCATACGAACAATGGCATGTTTATAAGGTTATAATGGCTGCCACGATGAAGGTCCTCCACTGTTAAAAGAAATAGGGCAAAAAGTGCTAAAAAAGTACTGTAGAGGTTGTGGTCTGTCATTACCGACATGGTATCAAATACAGTCCCAGCGAGGCCCTGGAAGTTTAACTCTTGAAGGCTTTCACTCTGCCGGCTAAGTAAAAATATCCAGCTGTATGAAAGGATTCTGTGTAAAACCAGCGCTCGTTTGGGTAGAGGTGACTCTGGATGAAAGGCAAACAGGTGGAGTAGTGCTTAAGGAAATGGACTTATGACCCGACGGTTCACGTCCCAGGAGTCTCCCTGTCAAGCAAAATTTCTTCAGTAAAATATCCAGCTGAATAAATGGATTATAACTGTAGATCGTTTTGGATATGGGTCCCCGATAAAAGGCCCGGTTATGTAGCGGTATGACGGACAGCGCTGACCCCAGCTTACGTTCCGGTAAAGAGCCCTACTGGAGAGCTAACGGAGCTGCTGAAGCCATTAGCGATGCCTTTCGCCTCTGCGAGCGACCTGCAGAAGCCATCGCAGGCCCCAGCTCAGCCTCGCCAGCTCAGTTATTTCATTTACATTCGGAGAAATGCAGCATAAATAATTTTGATTGCGCTAAGCGATGCAAAGGGCACTACAGACACTGAAATCACAATATGTTGTCAAGTGTTTCTAGTGTTTGCTGCATTTTTGTCCAAACCCAATAAAAGGGTCATATCTCATTATATGATTGAAATCCATCAACTTTATTGGTCAGCAGTTGACGTGTAAAGCCATTATCTCTCTTTTTAATGTCAGCATTAGAATTAATTACATTGAAAATCATTACATTTGCCATTATATAACTTCAGTGAGTTTTTTTCAGAGGTACTTAGATTTGATTGATATTCGTTTTCGGTTTAATTATGCAAAAATGGCTTCGTAGATTTTTATGGTCATTTCACCACGTTTTTTTAACATGTGGTTTATATTTCTGAACGCTTAGGTGATTACAAGTCCCATCAACGAACATCTATCCGAGATGCGTAGGACACAATGCCCCTCTGATCTTGGCTTTCTTCTTATTTTCTTTTCACCATTAGCCGCCAAGTACGAGATGAAAGTGAATTAAATGTATAATCTCCCCTCAGTATGGAGTGAAACAGCTGCGCAAAATCTCCATGTGGAGAAGGTGGAGTTACAGTTTGTGTTCCACGAGGCTAATTTATGAGGTGCCGTGTTCAGACTAAATTTGGCAAGGGTTAACTGTGACTAACATTTTAGAAATATTTTGCCGTAAAACCTCTTAAACTCTATAAAACGTTAAGCGCAAGATTGCGTCAGGCTTGGGCAACTCAGCTCTAGAAAATCACTGGTCCTTCCTCTGCGCTCAGCCTTGCACACTCACGTGCACGCGAACGACACAGATCTCTTTATCCCTGCCCACACTTAACGAAACGACCCGGGCAGGACAGATGGGAAGAGCGGCGGGAAACCGATGTGACCAGACACCCAACCTCCCTCTGCACCTTCTTGCCGTCATCTTCACAAATGGGTTCAGCTGCACAGCAGATCATGTTCAACCCAGATGAGGTGAATCATTTTAAATTGTGAATTTATAGACTGCGCCCTGTGATGGATTGGTGCCCAGTCTTGGGTTGTTCCCGACCTTGTTTTTGTTGCTTCCGGCATAGACTCCGGACCCCCGTATCTCCGCATGGGACGAGTGGATATGGAAAATGAATTAATGACCTTATGGACAGAGGATACACACATTCAAGGTAGCATGTAATGCTACAGCGTAAAGGGAGCGTTTGTACTATTTTACTTAGTAGTACTTAGTAGTACTGTTTGTACTAAGTACTATTTTCTGTTGTTTATACCACAAACACCATCATATATGTGCATGTGTATTAATTAATAGAAGCATTTCTAAATGATGATGTAATATCTTTGCAATCATTTTATAGAGGTTGAGAAACAGAAAGCGCAGCAATAATGGAATCATTACATCATGTTCACCGACTGCTGAATTTATTGCACCTACCAAGTAGGGTAAGCATAACATGGGGGGGGCTGCAGAGAGCGATTACCAACTTCTAATGCAGGTCGGAGGATGGGATAGTTGTTGTTTTCAGAGCCAAGAATATAGTATGTGAAACATTATTCATGGCAACAGACTTTCCATCCCAGCTACGCTAGGCATGAATTAACAGATTTAACAGTTGTTATGTTGTTCCTTGGCGCCGCTTAACAAGAAGAACTGTATTCTGAAGTAGTACCGACAATGACAGATGGAAACTATGTTCCTATAGTAATTAGAACAGTAAGTAACGGTAAATCTGAAACGAGACATGAAAAGCGACACTCTGGCTTTCTGGTTTAATAATTGTTCTTGGGACTCCTGAACTTTTGGATCAAATGTGACAATCTTGAGTACTGTCCCAGCCATCTGTCCAAGGGTTACAGGGTCTTCCAGTTTCCTCAGTAAAGCATACTTTGGGCCTGGCCACCACTGGGAATGAAGCCAGCTAATCAGGCCCAGATCTGCAACCTCCCCCCCTGTCCTCTCACTTGGAGCCCAGTATTTCTTACCTGTTATTGACAGTTAAAAAGCTGCCACATCCAATTACCTGGGCCGTGACGTGTTGATGAAGAGCAATAGCCAGTGGGAGCGATATGACTGGGGGTGTTGCATGCAGAATGCCGTCTATGGTGAGCACGTCAGGATGTTTCACTGGACAGCCAGATGGGATACTGGGTAATACAATGGAGACCTTTGTGAGCGTGTTTCCTCTTGGTCTACAGATATTTCTCACTCAATGTTCTCATTTAAGTCCTACTAGAGATGGATGTCGAAAACCTGAAAGATATAACAACAACAAAAATGACTTTCTAAAGTGTTAGCTTCTCAAGGGCACAGTAGCAGTGTGTGTTTTGGAAGTCGGTAACCCATTTGAATCGCTTGTTTAACCCATTTGGGAATACTTCTTAATACATGTACGTAATATAATAATAATCATCATGTTGCGCTTGGGGATATCAGTAAGTGTTTTGGATTAACAGTCAACTTGTCCTGGTCATGGTTTAATTGAATGAATTAATGAATGTTACATTTATACAGCACTTTTCAAGAGACCCAAAGTGCTTGACAGAACCAATGGGGAGTCACTTCAATCACCCACTTGGATGATGCGACGGCAGCCATTCTGCACCAATACGCTCCCCAGACAGTAGCTAAGGTGGTGAGGGGGGCAGGAGAAAATTCACTAATTGAACTTGATCATCAAAGAAGAAATTACTCTGAAGGAGGACTGAGGGCCTCATTATTTGTTCCAAATCTGCATTGTCCAAAGTACACAGTTTTAATATCTCAATGATCCTATAAGAGTCTATGAACACATCTGTAATACATTACAATGCATTCATGAAGCATGTATTATGGTTCATCTCGTTCATCTTGGCCCCGCCCACCGATACCCACCCCACTGTAAATTCATCTTCTGGATACCATACGTGTTCACTGAGAGTTCAGACTCAAGGTCATACAGGAAGACTCCAAACTCCAAACAATGCTTGATAAAAGAGTCTTAGGCCACAAATATGTTCACTTAATTAAAATTATTTACAGAGCTGGCAAGTGTTAAGACCCTTAAGAACTAATTTAAGATCCCAAAACAAAGCACTATTCATGAATAAAATAGAAAATAATGCCATCTTTGATATTTATCACCACTATACAAAAATATTTTGGGTGCAACATAAAAGGACTTATCATTTTTGATGATTTTTTTTTACGGAACTGCAACAGCCAGGCAGGAATGCTATACAACATTTGGTGTGCACGTGTGCAGTATGTGTATATATGGGCATATCTAATATATGTGGTTTTTCTGTGCTAAAGAAATACTTTTGATTATATGTATCATTTACTTAGCAATTTCCAGCTGCATTTGCATTTATTCATGCTTAGCATTAATTTGTTGAAAGCACAGAGTGATTTAATACAACCCAGCTCCACACAGAGAAACAGAAAGGTAACTGTTACTTAATAACATACTATAGTAGTAATGTTGTATGAGGTAAAAGGTATAGTAATCCATAGTAACAAATACATCGACAGTGTATGAGAGCTAAAATAAGTATATATACAAACATGGTAGATTAATTAGTCTCACATGGAGTAAGTCTGTCTGAAGAGGTAGGATTTCTTCTCCTGAAGAATGGAAGAAATTCAGAAGCTCTGATTCATGTGATATGAAACCCTTCAGAAATGACACAGTGATCCAAGCTTAAGACAACGATGTGCACCATAACCAACAGCCAGCAAGAGGAGACCAAGATCAGTCGTACAAATGCGACATCTCAAGCTTGGGTGTTGGGATCGGGAGCAACTACGGCAAATGACCGGAGTCGGAGTCGGCGTCGACCCTTGGCGACCACAGGCCTCCGAAATCGCCATTCTCTTAAACAATCTCCTGCCAGAACAGCCTTGGGCCTAATCTTAGAAGGCTGACAAAATGCCACCTCCTACTCCACAAGGGGAGTTTTGTTTACCACGAAAACATGAAGTTTCTCAGGTCGGTTTTTTATTACTTACTTTTGCACGGTCAATTGAAGCTGCATATTTTCACATACACACCTAGTTAGGTGAGCGGCGAGTCAGAAAACAGCCGCTAACCCATCCAGCCTTCTCTCCTTTGAAAAGCAATCGGTCGGCTAATGGAGTCCCTCCCCACCCGCCCATGCATATCTAGTGGTCTTGTGCGGTCAACGGCTTCCCAGGTGTTAATTAGCACCAGCGGTGGGGTGGGTAATGAGGAGGGGGGCACCGCGACCCCCTCCCTCGACACGCCCGCGGTTCGGTCCCTCCGCTGCGGGAAACCAGGCTGATGTATTACCAGGCTTGTTTTACATTTGGATGGGTTTTCTGGCTTTGGTGTGAGGCAATGAAAAAAGAAGGTTATAGAAACTAAGGGATTGAGCCAGCCAAAGTTTAAACATTATTCTGCGCTGACTGTTGCAATGTGGCAAAGCCTTCTTCGGGTCGACCCACTTGTTGGTAAAGTGGAAAGAACATTAAAGGGATTGGCTAGGACTTGCTGTAGCATTGCATCCAGTCGTTTGCTGCATTCCAAAGCCAAAGTTCAAATCCCACTTCTGCTATATGGCTGTGTAATTTGTATGTTTCTGTCACCTTTACTTATTTAGCAGATGCTTTTATTCGAAGCGGCATACAATTTAGAGAGCAGGGTTAATCATTATAGCAATGGGGGGGGGGGCAGAGTTAAGGGCCGTGCTCAAGAGCCCAATGGCTACATCACTCCCACACCACAGGATCTGAACTGGCAACCTTCCGATCACAGTGCGGCCCTAACCCGCAGAGACACACGCCATACCATGTGGGTTTCCGCTCAGAGTTGTTCAAACAAGAGTGTTTGGGACACATTTTGTTACCAGGTGTATGCATGTGGGTGGTAATTGGATGAGCACCTCTCTGACTGGATCTGACCCCAAAATGTCTATTAAAAATTATCCGTAAATGGGCTCTTTGTCCTTTCTTTTAGGATCAGACCCGGAGCCTAATGTCTTGGCCACGTTCTCCCAGAATGTCTCCAGCAACGCGGAGAAAGGTAGGAAAGTTTATGTAAATGTTTGTTTGTTTCGTTCCAATCAACTCCTTTTGTTCCTGCCGCGGAAACATCAGGCCATGTAATCAGCGGCATGTATTTTCGTGTGCGATGTTCTGTCTTCGCAGACCCTGTAGCGTCTTGTGCTGACGGCGTTACGTTTTCGCCTTCCCGGACACATATGTCGCCCGGGATAAGATCGTCTGCTAAGAGAATGAAATGTAAACGTAAATCCCGTTCAGCCGTGGCTCCAAATTCGCGCTGGAATCATCCTTTCAAAAAGCCGGACACCTTTATGGACCGTGACCGGCTTTGCATCTAATCCAAAGTCTCGCAGCCGGGAGACACATTTTATATCTTTCCTGTGAAAATTGCTGTAAAAACCACTGAACAAATATTCTCGCTTTCTTACGGTCGCTGTGAGACAGATGTTTCTGTTTGCCTTGTTTTATCATTAGGCTGATATATTGGTGTGAGGCCTGTCTAGTTCAGCAGCAACATGGTCCGGGCAGCTAGAACATGTCATACCTGTTACTAACCCTGTAAAATGCACAAAAAACTCTGTCACCAGTCCTATAACCAAGTTTCAGTCCTCAGCTTCCTTAAGTCTTCACTAGCCCTAAGCAACTTCTTCGGTTCTTGATTTTCCATACTTGAGCCTATTAGGGTTAACGGGCCCGCAGAATGAACAGAATGATTGGGCCGAGGGACTGGAGGGGCGGAGCATAGCTTTAGTGTACTAATTCGCCGCTCATTTTACTTTTTTATTGTGCAATTTGTTTTACAGAAACAATACAGGATGTGATCTCTCTGGTCCCGGGGGTTTCAGGTGCAGCTGTGATGTTATGGATATATTCAGGCTATATACATCTCACCCCTTACAAAAAACATTTGGTGTCACAGCAAAATCATTAGTTTAAATTTCAGACTGCCGTTGCCGGCTTTCTCTACAGTATTAGCCAGTTTCCTGAAACAAAGAATGGGTGTCTTGTGGAAATGTTGGCTGGTCCTCAGATGTAGCTCTTCTGTTGCCCGCTAGTTAATGTAGTGCAGAAATACGCAACTTGCGTACGAATTGCATTGCACTCTTATTTTTAAAAATTGTGGCTGGGGCAGCGCATGCAGTGATTGTTTTTCTAAATCGTGCCTCTAATAAAAGTGCTAAGGATGGCTGCGAATGAAAGGTATTCTATCAACCAAACTCTTTTTGGCTTTTTAATTGACTCTATTTAGATGCATACATGCATCCATCCCTCTATCCATTTTTAGTTTTCACCTATTTGTTGCAGTGGGATATGAAGTCTGTTGCAAGGTTCATAGGGCCAGGGGCAAATAGAGGGGCGGGGCTTCAAGGCCACTGGCCCCAGCTGCAAGTTGATTGGCTCCTAGAATGCCCCCTCCCCTGTCACTCACCGATTCAAAACACATCATTGGCTAATGGTGAAGTTGGCCCTTCTGCATGAATTACGCTTCCTCTTATCGCCCCCACCTTAAAAACATCTTAGAATTGCCCCTGCATGGATCAAAAACCCCATGTGAAACACACTCAATCGATAATTTGGAGCAACCGGTCCACACACATAGTATAACTTTCTATAGACTTTTTTTAAAGATTTTGGGGGACCCCCCGTTAAAAATGAACTAACTGCCTACTACCCAAGCCCCCCCCAGGACAAGCCACATCCCAGCTCCCGACATACCTGAACCAAATAATCCAGTGATTGAGAAAACCAAATATCTGGTATAGGTGTGTTTGGGAGCTGGGACAGAGCAAAAACGTGGTCCATCTGGGAATCCCCGAGGACTGGACTGGGAAACACTGGCATAGATAGATTGACTAATTTAAAGATGATCCCTAAACCTGCATAACTGAACATTCAGCCACAACTAGTTCAAGGTTATTCACTTCTGTAAATGAATTACCTTAGTGTATTCATATTTTTCTTAGCTTGTCATATACAAGCTACAATATGCATACAATATATGCCAGGAATTATTCTGTTCAAACAATGTGTGTGTGCATACATCTCAATTATCTTCACCACATATGCCACAGGAGGCAAGATATAAAAGGTGGTCTAGCCTTTAAATCAGCCTTTGGTAAGCTGAAGCCAAAATTTGCTCCACTTCTGCTAATGTCTCCAAACAGCCATTAATGCATGATTCATAATTCAGACATGAGTAATCGTGTGAACTGGTTAGAAGTAATAGTTTCCTAGCGCAGACATTTTAATCAATTTAATGCTTCTGCATAGCCAGGATTTGTGACTCAAAATGAGGGGTAGTGAATGAAAAATTCTATTTCTTTATTTAATCATTTTAGCGGTTTGTCAGTGGTCGGATTGTTTGTTAGACAATAAGAACCAAACAGTCAATGATGACGTTCGCCAAACATGAAATAATACAGGAGAGACGAATTCCATATGGATGACAGTAACGTACAGGCGGGTACAGATTACGGACAAGATCCGCTCCCTACATCTGTCTTTAAGTTGAATTTGTATGTGAATTTGTATGTGAATATGGGCTCCTGCGTAGCACAGTGGCTCAGTGGGTAACGTTATTGGGGTGAGGCTCTGAAATCCGCCTCCGCTCTCTCCTTCAAGAGTTCGCATGTTCTCCCCACATCATGTAAGTTTCCTTTTGCATTCCAGAACTAGGCAGTTAAGTGAGTTTGGGTTTTTAAATTGCTCATAATGCACGCGATGGGCCGACATCACATCCCGGACACGTATGTTGCCCGGGATAAGATCGTCTGCTAAGAGAATGAAACGTAAACGTAAACCGCGTTCAGCTGTGGCTTGTAATTCACGCTGGAATCATCCTTTCAAAAAGCCGGACACCTTTATGGAGACAAGGTGTCCCCTGTATTATGCGCTGCGCTGAGCTGCCACATACAGGCTCTAGGCCACCTGATCCTGGGCTGCTGGTGTCCAGCAGGTTTTGTATCCTACCTGATGAGTTCCTATCTGCCTGAAATCAGATGTGGTCATCAGAGAGCAGGTAGGATGGAAAACCTGGATACCAGCTGTCCAGGATCAGGCCTGCCTACTGCCTACAGGCCAGCTTCTGGCACATGCAAACCTTACTGGTGAGTGATTGGAAGATGGCTGGAACTATTTTGGTCCTCTAGTCACTGGTTAAACTTTGTAGTCTAGCTATTACCGCATGTTGGGATATAATATCAGAAATTAATGGAAATCTTTATGATAGACCCAGACATATTTGAAGCAATTTTGCTCAAACTGTGATCACAGTTATTACAACTCTTTCCACTTCGCGGGTCCATGGCAGGAAATGTAGGAAAGATCAGATTCATTGGCTCAACGAAGGAAGGACTCGCCACAGGAAGCCTATTTTTGGCAGGTCCTTGGTCACGGTGGATGTGGGATACCGACACCATGCAGAGCAATGGGAACCATGACTGAGGAGAATGAGAGAAACATCCCGTGTCACATGACTGCAGGGGGCGGGGCTGGGAGGGTGGGTCTGGGAAGATCAGGCCTTAAATATGGATGAGTATAGATGCCGTTCCCACAGTCCTGCAGTGGTGACTCCCAGGTCCTGCACCGTCTGCATTCTCTGAGGTCACCGCAAGACGTGTCGGCCTCTCCCGCGGTTATGAAAATGTGCAGTTACCATGTTTGTTTTGGCGTACGCACAAAACCAGGAAAACGTCTGGCGGCACATGACAAGCTTTCGGGGGCGAACTTTCCGAAGTGTTATTCTTTTTTTTATGTGACATAAGAGTTTTTAGACGCCGCCTGGAAAGATGGCATGAGGGCTGCTTGTCATCGTGAAGACGCTCGTAAAATGCCTCGTAAACAAGTCTTAAGGGGCCGTGGGGGGGGAAGACATTGGTATGGAAACACGGCCGTGAATACATTTGTTTGTTAGAGCAACTTATAGAGAAGTCATTTATCTGTAACTTAAACGGAAAACCATTAAGCTGAAATTCTTTGTAGAATTAAATTAGGGGGGATCGTATGTTTTTGGAGGGAAAATTGAGCTGAATTGTGTGAGGGGTGAAATTTGATTTACAACTGTACCGTTACAAAAAGACCCAAATTCTTAATTAGTGGGATAATAATAATAATAATTATTATTATTATTATTATTATCTTGTGAGGGAATCCTGAAATGTTTTTATTGCAAATGTGGGATAGTGTGGCTCTGCATGTTAAGATGCCATGCCATGATCAGAAAGTCAGCAGTTCAAATCCCATGGTTGGAACAGCAGTTTCACCATTAAGTTGTTGAACAATACCCATAAACTCAAATGCTCCAGGCATTGTCTGACCCTGCTTTGTTAAATGTATATCACTTTGGATTAAAGTATCTGTTAAATAAATCTGAAGTACTCACTTAAAATATTACGCCACTAAAAACATAGTGGGAGCATTGGAACTGCACGGATCCAGCGAAGGCTTTATGACCTCAGGTCAGAAACAGAAGGCCTTTCATTTTTATTCTTCCACTAGACAGTAACTGACGTCTGAATTTTGAAAGGCACGGCTGCAGGGTGATGTTTAAATAGTTACGCGTATCGAATTTCTTTAAGATACAAATCACGTTGTGCTTACACTTCCTTTGCATGTATAAGTATGCGGTTTGTCCTTGGGAAAGTTTTCCATGGGGGGAAAAAAATTGAACGCTTCAGTTGCAAACCTGTAATTTTCCCCTTTGACTTACAGCAAACCCTATCAGCACCCGATCGGCCACTGAAGGGCAGAAAAAAATCTCAGAAGGGTCACTGCGTAGGTCAGGGGAGATTTTTGTAGGGCCGAAATGAGTCAGTTGCCTACTGGTCTTGACTGCATGATCTTTTGATTCGTTTCCCCCTCCGTTCACTGGCTGCACGGTTCACTGCAGAAATAGGTCATGGAAGGGAGCCGTGATGAACGCCGAGCTGGTTAAACCTTGGAACTTCGCTACATGCTTCTACACTCTGGTATTTACGCAGTAGTGGCGAGAAAGACCCATGAATGCATGCCGGTCGCTCTTTGCGGGTGTAGCGGGTGGCTAAAGTCGTACAGACTTGACGAAATGTTCCCACGCATATCACTGCATATCCACAGTAGGATGGCCACCCATTTCTATATTATGTTGATCGTCCTAAATTGAATGTATGGATGCATGTATGCATTTAAATATGGCTGAATTAAATGCTGTGTCCTATTTTGAACCAATATGGGATGTGATTTGTCCCTCCCCCACCCTACTCCACTCCACTCAGCGAAATTTTTTGTCAGGATGCCATTCCCATGTTGAGATTTTACTCTCCAGGAACCCCCTCCCCCACAATCGGCAAATTTTATCGTAGAAGACCCCCTCCCACACGGAGGACCACACCCCCCCCCCCCTACTTCTTGTAGTCTCTTGGCCTCCCGTTTAATGTTAGCCCTTCCTGTCCCCCGCAGACCACTTCCTCACGCTGGATGCCCCAATGAACAACATAACGGCATCCCTGGGTCAGATGGCCGAGCTGCACTGCTACGTGTCGGGAAACCCCATGCCCACCATCCGCTGGCTGAAGAACGACGCCCCCGTGGTGCAGGAGCCACGCCGCGTCTCCTACCGCACCACCGTCTACGGCTCGCGCCTCCGCATCCGCAACCTGGACACTACGGACACCGGCTACTTCCAGTGTGTGGCTACAAACACGTACGACACGGTGTCCACCACTGGGGTGCTCTATGTCAGATTCGGTAAGTGTCTCTTTATCACGACTTACGGTCGAGCACCAGTCAGTACAGTCAGTGTGTTAAACTTTTCTACTGTCGCTGCCACCAGTGGTTAGCAGATGTGAACAGCTGAAAACCCCAAAATCCACCGTGGGCCGGATTATCATGCGCTATCTGTCATCGAGTGCCTAACCTGCTCCCTAGTGGCCACTTTGTCACCATCCGTTGGCTTCAGCCAGGCAGTGATTGGCAGGGCACGATAATCCCACCCTAATTTCGAAGAATAATTTTTCCCTTGACTAGCTGATGATTTCATTCAAAAGCTTGTGATTTTCATCCAATTTTAATTGCTGCTACATTCTGTTAGCCAGAAAACTGGAGGTCTCTATAAGGGCTGAAACAAAAGTAGTTTCTATAAAATATCAAGCATATTTCTTTCATTAGTCTTTTTACTAAATAAAGCTATTTAGGTATCAGTTATGTCATTTTTTTTCTTTTTATTCAGTACTCCTTTGTAGGACATGTTAGTTTTTCTAAGCTTTGTACCTGGTCTTGCACAGCTCTGGGCTGGATGATTGAATCCTGCTCCTTCCACATAAGTGGAGTGTGGATGTTCCTCCCACGTACTCCGGCTTCCTACCGTGTTGCAAAAACATGTGGTCAGGGGAATTGCCATCTCTAAATTGCTCATAGTGTGTCAGTTTGCGTGCCCTGTGATGACCCGGCATCCCACCCGGGGTGTGTCTCTGTTCCGTACCCTGTGTGTTCCAGGATCGGCTCCAAGGTCCGTGCAACAGAATGAGTAGCTGTAAGACAGATGGATGGAAAAGTTTACATTTAAGCATTTGAAGGCATATTTTAAAATTTTCCTCAAAAAGAGGTGCAAGACTGGCACTTTTTGCTGTAACACTTCGTGTACTGCGTCATGGCTAATCAGCAGCACTCTGACAATGTGGAATAGCATAGCCGTAAAGCCGTAATTCAGTCAGTTAACATTGACCGCTGAACTAAGGCCACTATACCCTTTATCTCCACCCTAGAGACTTGTAATGTCTCTCGTGCGAGACATTAATGACACACGCCAGGCTTGTGTGCGGTCCTGAAATCGACTGTCACGGCGACTGAACAGAACGGATTTTCCACACTGCACAGCCCAGAGCTTTAATGTATGCGACGTCTGTTCCGTACGGCACAGGCAGGGAAAGGTCCCCCTCCAGATGAATATAGCCTTCTGGAGCTTCGCCATGCACAGGGGAAGCTACCCCCAGAAGCTCAAGCGTTAGGCTCTTTCGACCTGAAACCAAACACCCACTTAGCACAGTTTCAGTTACAGGACTGTCAATCTAAGTGGCTGTTTACTCAAGGGCACAAATTCTGAATTCAGGTCTTTGAAGTTCAACATCCATCCATAGTGACGCCACCCCGACCTTCCCAGCCTCCTATGAGTGGTGCACGAAAAAGTCTAATTGCAGGTATTACACTATTGCAGGTATTACACTATTGCAGGTATTACACTATTGCAGGTATTACATTATTGCAGGTATTATTTCTAATTGCCTAAATAGTCAAGACAATGCACTGGAATCCTGAAGACATGTGGCTGTGTATTGTATAGGGCCTTTACCTTGCAAATCTAATTCTTTTCCCCACTGGACCCTAAACTTCTTCAGCTCCTGAGGACTAAGAGATTAATAAATTTTGATTTTGTATCATAAGCTGTATTTTAATAAAAAAATTTGTGCAAATTACAAAGGAGTTATCTGTAAGTGGACAAATTCAATTGCAAATAGGGTTTATTTCCATTAATGGGTCTCGTGTGAATAATACTTGGTATTTATCATCCCGCCAGATTAAGATCTAGGTCTCGTACTTCAACATGGAGCTGCTCTTCAATGAGCTAGCAGCTGTAGAAGAACTAATTATCTTTTTTAACTTATGTCCTACATAACTGCAAATTAGCAAATTCGTTTTTCCATTGCAGTTTTGAAAATCACTTCTTTTTTTGAAAGAGGAAAGTTTCCTCAAAACTTGAATGTTTCCATTAACGAGTTTCCAGTTTGCAGTTTTTCAGGGAAGCACCACCAGAACTGCATTTCCTAATTGACTGTCACCTGCTGTAGTTGTGATTATGCAGAGTGGGCCACAACAGTACGATCCACAGCGCTGTGGAGCTGCCTTAGTAGTAATTGGGGGGGGGAATGCATGTGGCCCCCCAACAATAAATCTCTGCCTTCTCTTCCAGACCCGAATATCAACCCCGTCCCAGGAAGACCACCTTCGTAAGTCTGCTTGCCTTCATCCATTTCACTAGGACCCCTTCATAAGAACAGCATAGCCAACACAAATGAGCGAATGGGCTTAGAATTTACCGCCACTCTCTGGTCACGGGACACTTAGCAGTCAGTGTAAGAGGAAGTTAGATAAAAGCACTTAATGCTTTTAAGTTTATATTATAGCGAATGGCTGCTTCCTGCTGTTATTCCACTGACTACAGTGACTGCAGCTGTTCGCTTCTTTTTAAAATCATACTAAATGGCTTTTGTTCCTGGGGCCGCCTCTTGCTTTACAGTAAAAGCTGCCCTTGGTGATTTGATACCGTCACCCACTACACTCTACTTTAGTACAACGTTTGGAATTTGAGTCTTCCTTTTCTGGCCAGTGCCCTGGCAAATGAATAATTAATAATTTGATATCGACGTATGACAGTGCCAGATTGTGCTGTATTCCTGGGTAAATTATGTTGCTTTATCCAGCCAGCATTTATGAGTTTGATCAAGTATTTTCTGAAGCTAGATGAACAGTAGATTTATCGGTACTGATGTCTTCCAAGCGTTTGTATGGTTTTATCCCTGCATTCCACTGTATCTCTTGGTTCTGATTCAGTTTTAATGGATGGCGGTACAGTAAAATCCCGTTACAGTGGACTGGCTTATAACGGAATATCGTCTATAACGGATGAGGTCCGCTGGTCCTGGCCGTGCGCCTTTAAGAACATGCAGAAAAAGTATCGGATATAGCGGACTGGCATTTAACGGAATTTCGCTTATAACGGACAAACAATTTGGTCCCCAGCGCCGCTTTTAGCTGTAACTTTGTTCGGCTATAACGGACATGCAGCTCCGCCGACAAGGCGCGCGGCGTGCCGGTGATATCCAGCGCAGATACGGAGTCGGGATTATTAATAGTCACGCATCTGCTGAGGTAAAGTTGGATTAATACATGTACAATATAATAATCTATACCACAAGTGTGTCTGCTGAGGTGTGGCATGAGTAAATGGTGCCCTGTAGTTGTGTTCTGGCCATACAGCAACTCTGGATATAACGGACTCTGGATATAACAGACTGTTTTGCCAGGTCCCTTGAAGTCCGTTATATCTTCAGATTTACTGTATATCACAGAGGCTTTGCCATCTGTTGGTCAGTCTCAATAGTCACTTATTTGGGTTTTGGTGATCTGGAGCCAACCACTGGACGCATATGGCTGCTTCCACGCTATGCTTAGCCAAATACTGAGGAGAGGGACTGTGACGGCAAAATAAAGCATGGCAGCCTTGTTATATATAACAGCGTGTGACTCCTACGAGAGGGAGGCTCAAGCCGCATCGAGCTTCACGCGAGTTTTTAAAGATGCGTTTGGCCTCTCGGCCGCGGTGTAATTGATAGGTGCGGTAATACCTCCACCGGGCACTTGCTTGTGCGTTTTCCTGAAATGACGCACGTCGAAGGTTCGTACCGCTTCTACGGGCCAGCAGTGGAAATCCCGGGATCAAGACACAGGCTACGGAAGTCGCCAGAATTTCCCACGCCTGTTTCCTTGAGATTCGGTGCATGTCTAGGTTATTGTACTGGTAATCTGCCACGTGAAATCCCATTCTAGAGTTTGAACCAGCCGCATATAGCTCCTTGGAATCTGGGGACACCCGCTTTGTTTGCTGACACGTTAGCTGCCTATTTAATTCTTAAATATTGGTCAAGTAATACGTCAGCTTTTTTTAGTTGAACTTAGAGAATTTTGATTGAATAAAAAAGAAACAGGAAGTGGGGAAGAGGAAGTCAAGGTGTTGTACAGGAAAGTCAGGCAGCAGGTTTAGTTGCTGAAGGAGAAATCTCCCTCCATCCAATGGCTAATTAATTCAAGGGATCTCCACCTGTAGATGAACCCACTACTTACTGGCATTATGCTTTTTTTCTGTTATCTCAAACAGCTGCACAAGGCATTTTTTGTGTTTTCATATAGCAAACATAAGCTTATGTATGCTGAGTAAAAGTCTTAAGACGTCACTGCCATGGGGACTTCTCTGTGTTCTTGAATTAGAAGTTTCCTGACATTATGCTCTCCACACCCACTTTTGAAATCCACTACTGAGGCACCCCTGGGGGTTAAGGACCCTGGGATTTGACCCAATGACCTTCTGATCACAGTCACAGCAACTTGAAGCACTGAACACACTAGCCCCTGAAAAACCGGAAGGAAGCCATCACCCGCTGCCCTTCTCAGTGATAGCCTTAAGATCTGAGCCTATGACCTACTGGATTCAGGCAGAAGACCCAAACCTACTGAGATGCATTTAAAGGCTTCATAAAAGGACAGTTTTATTTACTAGGATCCAAGCTACCACTTCAGCAGGTTGAAAAGTTGCAGCGCTGCGAGCAGGGTTCGAACCTGCGCAGGGAAACCCCATTGGATTTCAAGTCCAACGCCTTAACCACTCGGCCATCGCAGCCCTGATGGCCCACAGTACTGTCTCTGAGGACCATAGCTATGTTCGATAACTGGTAGGTCCATACTTTGATTCTGAGTATGAGTTCACCGACGTGATCTAAGACCTACAGGTGAGCAGGTTCCCCAGAGTAGAAAACACTGTGGGGTTGCTTAGTATGAGCAGTACTCATGGACAATGCCCCTTAACCATGGTTATGGGGACCCTCAAGCACTTCAGTTATGTTCCAGCCCAACCCTAATGAGATGTGATTGCATTGTTTCAAAATCGGTATAATTGTTGCATCTGTTAACAGATTCCGTAAGATATGTACACTAATCCACTAGAGATAAACATTTCACAAAAAGAAATATTATGTATGATGCATTCATTTTTGTTCTAGTTTCTCACTTAATTATTAAGTTTCTGAAATATTACAAACTATGACGTGATGACATAAATTTATCATAATTACATTCAATACTTTATTAGCAACGAGCAAAAATAAAGCTGTAAGATTCAAAAATTGTACAGAGAGATGTTAAATGAAGTTAATGTCAACTCGTGGTCATATTGCAATGAGTTGTACAGCTGTTTTTATATGCACGTTTACATGGACTAAAAATTAGTGGACATAGAGTTCAGACCAGGACTGAGAAGGTACACTTTAGGACACATGGCTAGGTACCCACTCCCTAATAAGTCACCCCCCCCCCAATCACAGGGAAATATACAGATCCTCCTACTTAGGCAGGACGAACTGAAAGTTCACTTTGCAGATGCCCTGGACAGAATTTTGCCAAGAAAAATTAGAAAAAAAATCCCTTTATATTTTATCCCGTTATATTAACACCGTATAACTGTCATCGTATTTAAAAAGATTTGTCCATAATAATAAAAAATAATAATCCAGGCACTAATTGTTTTATTCTAATTTTAAACACATTAATAAGGCCTATGAATTTTAATAAATGACCCATAAATACCGTTTTTTATTATTATATTTCAGCGTTGAACTGTATTATTTTTCATAATGGCTAAAAAGATTTTTCCAGATACAGCGTTCGCTGTAATTTGCGGAGCAATCACACTGTGAAATTGTCCATACACCTCGGGCTATTACGACTATAAAATATGAGTGATTTAGCTCAGGAGGGCGGCAGGAAGGTCTCGCTCCGGTCACCGCCCCGTTCGTTCTATTTAGTGTCGCGGTGAGGAGTGGTGTCACCCCTCGTTACAGCGACTTGTGTGTTTATTCCCAGCGGGGCTCAAACTCGCGCGCAGTCCCTGGGCGGGGCTCAAACTCGCGCGCCTTTCTCCCAGTCGGACGTTCGCTGTTCGTTTTCCAGGAAAAAAAAAAAAGTTCATTTTCTGGCCAGTACAAACTCACGCGGAGAAAAAATGTCTCCCTTTCCAGAAAAAACCGCTCTTTCTGCACCGGTTTCCTCCCAGAGGATGTGAGACGAACATTTTTAAAATATCGTGGCAGGAAGAATTATTAACGACGCTTCTTTTACACCCTGACTGGTAAAGGTACTTGCGCTCGCCGTACATTTACGCGCCATTTTTTGCGCTTCGGTTTTGCTCCGGAGGAAGAGCTGTCGTTCGTGGCGCTGAGAAATAATAGGGCAGATATGGTTCTTGTAATGACAAGAGCAGATGCCATTTAAAACGGACTTGCTTTTCGCGCTCCTGGCGAGGAATCACACACGGGAATTTAACAACACAAAAACGACACTGGATCTGTCATTTCGCTGTCATTATTAAAATTTTCTTTAAGTATGATTTATATGAAACTTCCATGATCCCAGCTATATAATATATAATACAGAGATATAATACTTATTTAATACAAGCAGTAATGTCTTCAGAGGGTACCTGTAGAGCAGATTATAGAAACATGACCTGTCACCGAGACCACCCAGCTCTCCATACTCCAGTGCTGGAAGGTGCTTCTTAGTTGTAGTGTGCCTGCACTGCCCCTACTAAACACCAGAGGTGGAGATTTCAGGTCCAGAGAGTAATCCAGAAATCCAGACCAAGATTTTGTTTTGACCAACCAGTCAAGTATAAAGAGTCACATTCACAGAGTACTCAGCTGGTTGGTTGAAACAAAATCTTGGTCTGGATTTGTACTCTCTGGTCCTGAAATCTCCACCTCTGCTAAACACTTGTGACCATTGTTGCAAAAATAAGGTATGGAGTAATGCCTGAGCTGGACTTCCTGGTTCTGGACTGATACACTGATATTTCCTTACAGATAGGACCCTGCGGTGGTAATTCTAACATAGCCAGTTTACAGGATGGAGATCCAGGGGGATATCTCTACTTTCTCCCCTAATGGATCTGACTTTATGAATTTAATGGATCTGAATTTAAACAGCGGTGATTTACCAGTTGCTTTTTGATTCACCCACTTAAACTTAATCCTGAACTTTGCACTTTAAGATTACCCTATCATTATAAATAATTATTTATTGGAATAATTTTCCTTTTTGTGAACTAAGAGCCCTGTTTGTTTAGGCATTTTGTGTAGACAGTGTACACTGGGGCAGGAAGTGGGAGAATCACACAAACCCATCTGGTTTATGATAGATCTCCGTAAACTACTCAGACCATCTTTAGCACTGACCTCTAAGGTATCATTTTTGTACTTTTACCGATCTATCCGTCCTCATGAACAGCAATGTAAATATGAATATAAATTAGATTTGCTTATGCTGAGTGAATGGGGCTCTTTTTTAGCCAAATCAGAGCATTAAAAATTAAATCTGCCCGAGTTAATTCACGTTCATTGTTTACAAACACTGGGTCACATGCTGTATATTCATGCAAGTGTGTTGACATGAAGGACAATATATTAAGGAAATTGTCCTTTATGGTAGTTTATTCCCAGAAGAATTGTTGACTAAGGAGAACAATGACCTCCCCTTCCCCCCAGTTCTGCAATTCCAAAGATGGCCATCTTGGGTTTGGTCCTTGGAAGCTCTGGGAAACATCACGCATGCACTTCCCTGCCGTTGCTTGCCACAGGACCTGATAAGCACAGCGAGGCCTGCTTGCCGATGCACAGTTCCCTACAGCAGTGCGTGTTAGTGTTGCTTCTTGTGTAACAATATAAAAACATTTCATCTGTTAGATTTATCTGCTTGTATAACCTGCAGGTCATGTATGGACAGGGCACTCAAGAAGCCACACACAAAGGAGGAATGGCCATAGGTACAACAGAGAGGTTATAAATAATCTTAATTAGTACTGCATTCCTCACCGTTTTCTGCTTATCTGTACTACGTATAAATAATGGCATCTGTGCAGACGCCTGTCAGTTTCTCTAAACTACTGCAGTTGGGGGTCCTTGGAAGCATCTCAGACGTGCCACAATAGCAATGTTGAAAACTCGGCTCCAATTACACTGGTGCGTACCCAATAAACGCAGCTAGCACCAGCGCATAACGCCTGTTAGTTATGGATGTTTTATTTCGTCGGTGCGAAGGAGGCTTCGTGAAAGGGTGTCGGGGAGGAGACCTGCCCAGGCTCTTTGTAAATAGGGCCCCGCAGGAAGTGACACATTTGTGGGTCGCATACCTCAGGCGTTTGATTCGGTATACTGGAGTGTTCGGAAAAAGCAGAGACCTGAGCTTGGACTTAGGTGGTTTATCTGTGGGTGGGCCTAGAGGCAGAATATATCAACGCTCAAACCACAATCCCTTTTGTCAGCTTTATTGAGGGGCTAAATCATTTGTTAAACCCCACCCTCACCTTCCTCAAGGCGTATCTAAATTGGGGGAGACGGGGACGGGGGGGAATATGGTGGAGAGAATTCTAAAAAAGCAACTTGAGTCAGAAAGGCCATGTGGAAGGAGACGTGAGGGGAAGATTCCAGAGCCTGGCTGTCGGGATTCCACAGTGGGACCTGTGCCCTACTGCTTATATAACCCGCCCCGACGGCGCTGGTTACACGCCGTGAGGACAGACCCCGGACCATACCGCCTGTCACGCTGGCCCAATCTCCCTGCTTCAGGCCCCTTTGCGCCGAATGTCTGCCAGATTCAAGTGTTTTCCGTGGAAAAAGTACACAGAATGGAATGTTTTTGGGAAATAAATATGAATGGCTGACTTGAAAAAACCTTTTCTTCCTTCTAAAAAGATGCCCAGAGTAATAAAGCACATGGTAAACACCCTTTTCAGGTTTTATTCCATAAGCAACACATCATTCCTGCACAAGGACTGGATCAGGATTCGCTGTGCATAAACAAAGGGACCATTCCTCAGTCGAACAAGCTTACAATGCTACAATTTTTCAAAGAAAAATAATACTGTGCAATGTACAATTATATATTAATGAAAGTGCTGTTCTGCATGTGTGCAATGCTTCAATAGTGCAATGCTTCATTTTCTTGCTTGTTTATGGACAAGAAGAAGTTTCTTTGGTTCTCCACAGAATGCTCATTTATGGGAGATTAACGCTGCTGTTGGGCCCTTGAGCAAGGCCCTTAACCGCCAGCTCCAGGGGCACTGCACGCTGGCTGACCCTGTGCTGTGTCCCCCAAGCTTGCTTCACCTGTTTATATGTCAGTTTGTCTCGTGGAGAGTAAGATGGGAT
Source organism: Cryptomyrus ogoouensis (assembly GCA_025773925.1). Lineage (NCBI taxonomy): Eukaryota > Metazoa > Chordata > Actinopteri > Osteoglossiformes > Mormyridae > Cryptomyrus > Cryptomyrus ogoouensis. Next base: position 8,572,588 of record JAOYFF010000045.1, on the reverse strand, counting down.
AGGCGATAGGACAGCTTACCCATGGGAATCAACAAAGTATCACTACTCTATTCTCTTATGCTGCTTTGATGGGACGTGTTTGGAACCCTAAGAATCTTATGAAGAATGCAGACAGGCTGACAGCTCCTGCATTTCAGTCGCTTCTCTGTATTGAGATCCCGCACTGTCTACGTACTGAAGCGAATTTGAAAAGCCATCAAAATCTTTCCTAAAGCTTTCTGAAGGCAGTTGTGTTCTTCGAACTGTTCCTTTTAAGCGATCTGAGATGTTCACAACTCAGTTATGACAGTTTAATCTCCGGGAGCATGGAGCGAGGCCACGATTGAGGGAAGACGGCTTTTTTCTTCTCATTTTGCATATTCCGAACTCGCCGCTGCGGAATCGAGCCACAGATGACCCTGAAGGTGCTCTGCGCATGATGAAAAATGCATGCAGCATGATATCGGCTGTGGATATGCATGCTGAGGTAGAGGTATGCTGTGTGCCAATATTCTGGCAGCAGAATCAGCTGGAATGGTTCAGGGGGGTGGAGGTTATGAAACGAGGTGGGATGGATAACATTACAGGAGGCCGGAATGGGAAGCCTTCCCGTGATGCTGATCGGGGGTGGGGGGGATTTTTTACTGACCTCCAGGGACTGTCTTTCTGCTCTTAACAGATGCAATTCATACAGTTAATATTCAGTATTGATATCTCTGTGGCTGCTGACTCTGCTGTGTCCAGGGAGGGCACATAAGGACACAGTGTTAGCACCACGGTCCGGTTGTGTGTCATATGCAAATTAATAATAAAATTCTTTATTTACATAGCACTTTTTGTAAATGAAATCTACCTCAAAGTGCTTCATATATGGGATTAAAATAAGAAACAAAGACAGAAGGTTTGTAAAATACACAACTAAGGTACAGGCCTAAGAAAGTGTAGAATGAAGGTACATGCAAAGCTCCCCAAACTGGACCGTCCTACCCCATCCATCCTACCAGGTCTTCTGTCCAATACTCCCTGGGCTCGTTGAACAGGACAGGGCAGTAAACAGGTAAACTCCAGGACTTGGGGCCACTGAGTGGACAGAAGGTCCTAGAAAGAGTTTGGAAAGAAGAGGACTCAAATATAGATGGCAATTGAAAACTGGGGTGGCAAACACTGGGTCTCAACACTAAGGGACACAAATTAAAAAGACAGATTAGATAAGCGAGGCTACAAACACTGACCCGAGACAAACGGGAGCATGAGGTCTGGCTCTATAGCAACTGAAGCAAACTCTATAGCAAAGTCTTCTGCTTGGTGTCCAAAGAGCACTTCTGCTTTCATTTAAGCTCCAGGTGGCAAGAGTGTTAGGTTCTGCCTGTGAAATTCACAGATTACCATTTTATTACTACATCCCTGCTTCCATTTTACTTCGCTGCCCCAACCAAGAGTACCGTACGTTGTTTAACAGGACGTGACCCGTCAAAGCTGTTCGGTGCCGTGTGTGATACCTTCCTTTTTATGTAAGGAGTTACACAACATGTTCTAAAAGCATCTGGAAATAGCAGTGTCAGGCCACGGGTCAAAGCGAACTCTTCTTGAACTCCACCAACCCCCCACCCCCCCCCCCCCCCCCCCCCCCACCCCCTCCGCCACCCGCACACACACCCGCCCGCGCACAAAGGTGGGAGAGGGGGGAGGAGGGAGGGGAGAGAGAAGAATAAGA
>JAOYFF010000045.1:8554654-8570795 GCA_025773925.1 Cryptomyrus ogoouensis | reverse complement strand
AGCAGCACTACAGGAATACAGGAAAATAATTTTGCAAAGAAAATTATGTTAAAATAACTGTTAAATCTCTACACATCCCTTCTGGCGCCCCAGGTGAACACGCTACAGAACTGGCTCGCAGAATTCAACATGTGGCTGCCGTCCCCTGAAGCCCTGATCCCAGAGACCAGCCCCCCCGACGTGCTGCCTCGGACCTTCAAAGTGCACATCCTTAACGATGAGCATAAGTAGGTGCCCCACATCTCAGAAGGCTGCCACTCTGCAGCCTCAGCTTCTGCTTATAATTTAATTTTACAGCATTGGAACTCTACTGTCCATTTTGATGATTTTGTCTTGTTCAACCCAAATGAACAGGCGCTGAGGAAAAAAAACAGTGTAGGCAAGCATGGTTGGTGCTGTTGTAGCTGGTGGAGCAGCATAGCTATGCTGGTCTACCTGCACATGAAGCTGGTCCACCAGCAATATTTCTTAATGATGCTGGTCCACCGGCAGTAAAAGGCAAAAACCAGCGTGCATTATTCTGGTTATGCTGGTAACCAGCTATGCTGGTCTATGCTGTTTTCAGCAGAGCGTTTCTTTGAATTTGGTTTTGTTTGCCAAGTGATGTAGTATCATTCAGAGGTGGAAAGTTCAGGTCCATAAAGTACAAATCCAGACCAAAGTTTTGTTTCAACCAACCAGTTGATTATCAAGAGTCACAGTCACAAAGGAGGCATCTGGTTGGTTGAAACAAAATCTTGGTCTAGATTAGTACTTTATGGAGCTGAACTTTCCATCTTTGATATTATTGTACTGAAGTCTTATAAAAGTGATGCAATAGATAAGTAGTAATGATTCAGGTGTAAGGGGGCGAGGTTTGGGGTGCCGTGCGTATCGGCCCAGCTCTGCGGCGCTGACTTGCATGTGGTGTGCTTTCGCCCCAGGACCATGACCGCTCGTGCCAAGGTGATAGGCGATTGGTCAGTGGAGGGTGGCGTGCTCCTCATGGGGTACGAGATGTACCGCCTGCTGTCACTGAAGAAGAGCTTCGCCACCGGACGTAAGAAGAAGTCCAAGAAGCCGGCGGCACCGGTCATCATTGATCTGGACGAAGAAGACCGGCAGCAGGAGCTGCTGAAAGGTCCGAGTGACACTCTGGGCCCTTGGGTGTTTCTCAGTATGTGTACTTGACTGTACTTGTGTTCTCGGGTACCTGTTTTGCGCCATCTTCCATTGCCAAAGTCCAGTTCCAGTACTCAAGAACAGAACTCGGATGGAGGATGGTAAAAATCCCAGAAAGCCGTTCTTGTCCCGATGAGCTGATAAATTGGTTGCATCCCCACCAAGTGAGACCAATCCCATGATTCATTGGCCCCCAGGTTTGTTCTTGGGAGGCAAGTTAGCTTGACCAATCTTTCAAAGCTAAGAATGCAAAGATCATACTTGTTGGTATTGAGAAACCCCCATTGACAGGCAATCTGCCACTCTGTCTGCCATGTGAGATGGGCTTGTGATTCATGAACAGCCCATGTTCCTCATGAGATAATGTTTATGGCAGGCTGCTGGATGTTTAAAGGCTCCATCCATCTTCCAGCCATGTATCCAATACTGGGTCATGGGGGGGCTGGAGAGTGTCCCAGCTAGTACAGGCCCTACGTACTTAATTCGCAACACCAAATCAGTACCTGGTGGAGCTTGGTACATGACTATTGGATAGATTATATGGCGTGTAGCCTGAGCCCCCTGTGTCATCCAGGGGAATGTTGAAGGCGAGGTCTCAAAGGAGGGGTCCTTGCTTCCCTAATGTTTCCCGCCCCTTTTCTTGGGGTACTTCAGGCGTGGAGAAAGCCCTGTCGCGGCCAGGCCCGGACGTGGTGATATGTGACGAGGGCCACCGTATCAAGAACTGCCACGCCAGCACGTCTCAGGCGCTGAAGAGCATCCGGTCGCGGCGGCGTGTGGTGCTAACCGGCTACCCGCTGCAGAACAACCTCATCGAGTACTGGTGCATGGTGGACTTTGTGCGGCCTGACTTCCTGGGCACGCGGCAGGAGTTCAGCAACATGTTCGAGCGACCCATCCTCAACGGGCAGTGCATGGACAGCACGCCGCAGGACGTGCGCCTCATGCGCTACCGCAGCCACGTGCTGCACAGCCTGCTGGAGGGCTTTGTGCAGCGGTAAGCGGGTGGGGGTGGGTGGGGGGATGGGCACAGCACATCCCTGTTCAACACGGAAGACAAGCATGCCGCCGACTGCAGACATATTTTGGAAGTTGTGCAATTAACTTCTTAGGCCATATTTTGCAGTTTGTTTCAGTAAAAGATTTCTGAATTTGATTTATTTTTGCTTCATGGCATTATGATTTGGTTTAGATATTTGGCTGTTATTGGTAATTTTGGTCTTGATTTGGTGTGTGTGGGGGGCTTGCCTGGTCATGTGCCCTGTTGCCATGGAAACGGGGCCCCGGTCGCTCACCTGTCTGTACTTGTCCCAGGCGAGGGCACGATGTGCTGAGGTGCCAGCTCCCCTCCAAGCAAGAGCATGTGGTTCTGGTGCGTCTGTCGCCCATCCAGCGGGCTCTGTACACCGAGTTCATGAACCGCTTCCGGGAGGCCGGGAACAGCGGTTGGCTCAGCCTCAACCCGCTCAAGGCTTTCTGTGTCTGCTGCAAGGTGAGGCTGCCAGGAGGGCCGCTTGGCCTTTTCTGTTGGAAGCGCTTGGAGGATGATATGATCGGCATAGATCATGACTGTCACTTTTTATACTCAACTAGTTGGTTGAATTAAGACCTTGATCTGAATTTGTACTTTCTGGACCTGAACCTTCCACCTCTGTCTGTAATGGATTACTTTTGTGAGTAACTTCCCCAACACTGTATATGAGTGAGTATTCCCTCACTGTATTTACAGATCTGGAACCACCCAGATGTTCTATATGAAGCCCTGCAGAAGGAGAACCTGGCCAGTGAGCAGGACCTCGACCTGGATGACCTCAACAGTAACCGGTGCCCTGCGCCCGGCCTGAAAGGGAAGCCGGCGGACTCAGCTAACAGCAGGTTTGGCGTGCCTGGGATAGGCATCCTGCACGAGAAAGCCAACCAAGTCATCACGTACGAATGGGTATGGTGCTCGCCCCTTTGTCTGCTGCTTCACACCAAGAGCAGAAGGTGCGTGGGGTGATACTGTTACGCCTGTCGTGCTCTTTGTCAGGCAAAGGATATCATGGCCAACTACCAAACCGGGGTTCTGGAGAACTCTGCAAAGATGGTGCTGCTATTTCACCTGATCGACAAGAGCGTCAGCCAGAGGGACAAAGTTCTGGTCTTCAGGTGGGAAACCAGAATGTAAATTTGTGGGACTTTTGACTCAGAAGATATGGTCTTGAGAAATGCTTCAATTACAAGCCCAAATACATTTAAATAGCTCACTACTCGCCACTTAGATTAAAATAAAGAACCATGTCCCAGAAGTGATGTCACTCTTCACTGTAAATGTCAGTGGCAGCCAGCAGCTCTCATAGGCTTCCTGTTGACTTCAGATTATGTCTCACCTCTTCCAGCTGTCCGGGTATTTGTTAGAGCCCTTTTGAATGTTAGTGTTCTCTCATTGTTGTCCCTTATCTCGTGTATGTGGATGTGCCATTTCAACCTCGGATGCTCACTGAACTTGCACGCCTCTGGCATCATCAGTCAGAGCTTGTCTACGCTGTCCGTAATCGAGGAGTTCCTGGTCAAAAGGCCGATGCCTCTAGGCAAAGCTAATGCAGAGGGCCAGAGCCAGAACTGGGTTCGCAACGTCAACTACTATAGTGAGTGTCACTCCTTCCCTATTGATTATTTCGAATAAGCTGTTCCTCTATTCCCGTCCGCCGTTCGCCAGCAGCGCTCCTCCATTCTGACTCTCTTCCTTGCATGGCTATAGAGAGCCTATACCTATACTGCCACCTGCTGGACATTTTTCACTTCATTTTCTTCATTACGTTATAGCTATTCTTCATGCATTTTCATTTTATTTGTTGGATGGCAGTTTTAAAGCTGCCAGCTGTATATATATGTGTGTGTGTGTGTGTGTGTGTGTGTGTGTGTGTGTGTGTGCGCACGCTAGAGTACCTATTGTTAGTAATTCAGGGCTTCCAAGTTCTTGACCAGAAATTATATGGTAATTGCCTATCTGTGTAATAGGACGAGGTGTTAATCACAGCAAGGGTGTCTGCTGGACGAGTGGGTAACGTGATGGATAATGTGAGGCTTTGGAGGGCCGCGGTGGAGTATCATTCAGACTGCGCCTCAAGTGATGCAGGTGCATTCAGTTGAGCTTGCGGTGCGTGGTTGGTCCCTGCAGGGCTGGATGGGAGCACGTCGGCATCCGAGAGAGAGCGTCTCATCAATCAGTTCAACGACCCCACGAACGATGCAGCTTGGCTGTTCTTGCTCTCCACCAGGTCAGTATGGCCCCCTCCTCTCCTCTCCCCAAAACCATCCCGCATGGCTGCATAGCTACTGTTTTGACAGGTACTCATGCAGTGAGATTCAGAAGTGTGTGTGTGTGTGTCTCTGGAAACACCAGGAACTTCGTTTGTGGCCAGAAGGTAGTAGGTTCAATACTCATGAAAAATGTGCTTGATGCTTGATTCAGGGGTGTAGCTAGAAATTTTGAACCCCCTGGGAAACTGTCGTCTTTGGGGGTGATGTTGGATCCCCTAAGTATATTTTAATGACTATTGTGGGGTCTCCATTGGTAAATTTTACCAGGCCCCCTGATGCTACATTTTGGGGCCCCTATAAGGTCCCGAGCCCCCCCAGCCGATCTGCCAGATTGTCCGTGCCCCTCTCACACCCTTTGTGAATTCCTTCCAAGACTAAAATAGATAGATAGACAGACAGACAGACACTTTATTGTCATTGTACCGAAGTCCAGCGAATTTTTTTTCTATGCCAAGCTTGAATTTAAAAGTAATCTATACATGTACACACATACATACCTACACATATAATAAATACATAAAAACCAACATCTAAAACAATAATGAGAATAAAAGCGTCTCCTAGATCTTATTGCACGAATTGTCCCATTATTGCATATTAACTGCAGCTGAATGTAATACAGTGGGGGGGGGGGGCAGTGTTTAGATTTATCCAGTTATGGCCCTTGGAAAAAAACTGTCCTTAAATTTAGAGGTGCTCTGTAGCGCCTCCCAGAAGGTAAGACAGTAAATAGATGATGACAGGGGTGGTCACTTTGTGGGGTGATCAATTAGTGATCACTTTGGTAAATATACTGAGAAATTATAAGTGTATGAAATTAATGAATGAACTGCTTTATGCTTAAGCCAGTGTCCTGTGTGGCCTGCAGGGCGGGCTGCCTTGGCGTGAACCTGATCGGGGCCAGCCGGGTGGTGGTGTTCGATGCCTCATGGAACCCATGCCACGACGCACAGGCCGTCTGCAGGGTGTACCGATATGGCCAGAGGAAGCCCTGTCACATTTACCGCCTGGTGTGCGACTACACCTTGGAGAAGAAAATCTATGACCGGCAGATTTCCAAGCAGGGCATGTCCGGTAAGAGGTGTGGCTGCACAGGTGTGACGGGGAGATGGAAAGGAGGAGGGGTTTGGCACGGTGGACTCGTCACCGTGGCTCCATGTGTGTGGAGTTTGCATGTTCTCTCTGTGTCATCGTGGGGTTTCCCCTGGGTACTTCGATTTCCTCCCACAGTCCAAAAACATGCTGAGGTTAATTGGAGTTCCCAAATTGCAAATAGGTGTGCTTGTGTGAGTGAATGGTGTGTGACTGTGCTCTGCGATGGGTTTGCACCCCAGCCTGGGTTGTTCCCTGCCTTGCATTTATAGGCTCCAGGATAGGCTCCAGACCCCACGTGTCCCTGAATAGGACAAGTGGTTTCAGAAAATGGATGGATGGATGGCGTCGAGGCCTAGACATTGAAATTTGCATTTACCCGCGATATATTCAACCTGAAATGCTTCTGTTTATGTTTGAGATGCGCAAGCTGTAAAGGTGTCTTCGATATCGATAAGCCCAGTGCCATGTGGTGATGTCATGCCCCTCTGCTCCCTGCTGTCCCAGACCGAGTGGTGGATGATCTGAACCCGGTGCTGAATTTCACCCGCCGGGAGGTGGAGTCCTTGCTGCACTTTGTGGAGGAAGAGCCTGATCCTCACCGGGTTCACCTAGACACCACAGGAGACCTGGAGACGGTCATCCAGCAGGCCTGCTTCCTCTACCCCCATCTTATCACCAAGGTACACACTCCCACTAACGAGTCATTCCTGAGTTTCCCTGCAGAGAGGGTGCAAACAAACATGCATCAGCACAAGGGCAGCACGCGGTCTCACTGATGTCTCCCATCAGCAACCCTTCCACCACGATTCGCTCCTGATGGACCGCAAGGAAATGAAGCTCACCAAAGCGGAGAAGAAGGCCGCTAAGAAGGGCTATGAGGACGAGAAGCGTGCCTCTGTGCCCTACACAAGGCCCTCATACGCGCACTACTACCCAGCCAGCGACCAGAGCCTCACCAACATCCCCGCCTTCAGCCAACGCAACTGGTAGGGCACCAAAAAGCCTTCCTGTGCCCTGCTCACTTTCCTCTGACACACACTTGCAGCAGTCTGATACTCACTGCTCCTCTCAGACATGCTCATGGCATTCTGATACTCACTGCTGTTCTCAAACACTCTCACAGCAGTCTGTGATTCTTAATGTTCCTCTCAGGCATACTCACGGCAGCCTGAGATTCTCACTGCTCCTCTCAGACACACTCATGGCAGTCTAATACTCTCTGCTCGCTCCTCTCAGGTATGCTTAGGGCATTATGACACTCACTGCTACTCTCAAAAATACATTCAAGAGTCTGCTCTTTGCTACTTACAGACATGTTCATGGAATCTTATACTCTCTGCTCCTCTCAAACACACTCATAGCAGTCTGTGATTCATACTGCTCCTCTCAGACACACAGAAGTCTAATGCTCTTTGCTCCTCTCAAACACACTCACGGCAGTCTGTGATGCTTACCACTCCTCTCAGACACACTCCTGGGAATCTGATACTCAGTGCTCCTCTTAAACACACTCATGGGAATCTGATACTTGATGCTCCTCTGACATGCTCCTAGGAATCTGATACTCACTGCTCCTCTTAGGCACACTCACAGCATTCTGAGATACTCACTACTCCTCTCAGCCATGCTCATGGGAATCTGATACTCTCTGCTCCTCTCAAAAACACACTCACGGGAGTCTCTGCCCTGTAGACACTCATGGAATCTTATACTTTCTATGCCTCTCAAACACGCTCACGACAGTCTGTGATTCTCAGTACTCTTCTCAAAAACACGCTCATGGGAGTTATACTCACTGCTACTCTCAGACATGCTTGAGCCATCTCACTACTCCTCTCTGGCACACTCAGGGCAGTCTGTGATGATCATTGCTCCCCTCTGACATATACACGGGAATTTGATACTCACTGCTCCTCTTGGACATGCTCACGGGAGTTTGATACTCACTGCTCCTTTTGGACATGCTCACAGGAGTTTGATACTCACTGCTCCTTTTGGACATGCTCACGGGAGTTTGATACTCACTGCTGCACGTTACCAATGACTTTTTTCAGCTGCAGACTTAGATGTACTACTTTGAAATGTAAATAGGCTGTGTATTTTTTCTTTTTAACCCTGACAGATTTTATCATTATGCCATCATTTTGTCCTTTTCTTACAAAGGCGGCCTCCACCGCGGTCAGACGAGAAACCAGTAGCTAGTGTCCGCCCAGTCCAGTCCACTCCTATTCCCATGATGCCTCGGCAGGTGTCCCTGAGCTCGGGGTCCTCATTGGCTGGCCCTAGTTCAGGTGTCCACTTTCCTGTCAACTACCTCCAGAAGGCTGGTGTTTTTGTACAGAAGATCGTCACCACCACAGGTTTGGCTTCGCCACCTGGCTATAGCATGACGTGTAGAAAGGGAGTGTTTCAGCTTGTCAGCTGGGGCCTGTTTCGTTTTGTTCCTCAGATATTGTGATTCCAGGAAGCAACAGCAGCTCGGATGTCCAGGCACGGATCAGTGCCGGAGAGAGCATTCACGTGATCAGAGGCACCAAAGGTAACTGCCTCGCGTTCAGTTCATCTAACCCACATCCACTCACCCGGCTCCCACATACGGTCTGCAACACTCACGTGACCCCAGTCCCCGTTGTGTCATCCTTGTGATTAATTGGACTCTATTCCTGGCATACAGGAGATTGGTGAGCGAGTTTAGCTGAAAGAATATTGTTTGTTTGTTGTCGTCCTCAATCCAACCCCCTTAGGGACCTACATCCGAACAGGCGATGGGAGAATCTTTGCCATTCGTGCAGCGGGGAAGGCGAGATCAGGAGATGAGAGCGCAGCCACACAGCGAGGTGCGATGGGCCTGTTCAGACCCCTTTAGACTTGCTGTCCTTTCCCCTGACTGATATAGGAAGCACCCCTGCCTGGTTTTATCTTATTTCCTGCTTATCCTGCTTCCACGCAGATGCTCAGAGGTCATCTGAGGAGCCACCCAGCAACGGCAGTAACGGCTGCGTCTCCCTCGACCATAAGCACTTGAGCCCGGACAGCTTGGCGCGGCCCGTGTCTCCCAGCAGCCCCGAGATCCTCAGTGAGCTGCAGAGATACAGCGTCAGGGCCGCAGAAGACTGTGGTGGCAGTAAGCCGGCAGGGTCGGTGATGGTGGCGACGCCGGAGAGCACCGGCGAGACAGGCAGCGCGCAGGCCCAGGCCGATGTGACGGGCTCACAGCCAGGCGCAAACGCTACCACGGCGCTGGACCTGCGGGGTGCCAAGCGCAAGGCCCCCACGCCACCCTCTGACGAGCGCACCCATGGCAAGCCGGCCTCCGGCAAACGGACCTCCGGATCCCTGGCGCTACAGGGCTTCCCGCTCGCCGGCAACTACGGCCTTCCGCCCCTGGGTCTCAACCCGGCGTTGTTGGGCTCCATGGGCCACACCATGTTCATGGGAGCCAGCCCACCCTACTTCCAGTCGCATGGCCAGTTGGGCGACCCGCGCCTTATGTTTCCCATGACCTCTGACCCTTTCAGCGTGGGCAGCAGCAGCCTGCCCAGCTCATCCTCGGCGGCATCCCCGGTGTCCACCACCTCCATGGCGTCCTCCACTGCTGCTGGGTCCACGTCGGCCTCCCTGCCCCACTTTATGCTCAACCCCAGTATGGCCGGAATACTCCCACCCGGATTCCCCCTGGCCTATGGCCAGTCACTGATGCCTGAGGCCAGAATGTACGCGAACCCGCTGCTCCCAGGCGGGGGACTCTCTGCCTCCTCAGGTACTACAGGGTCCAGCTTCCTCTCACATTTTCCTACCCCTAGCCTCCTGGGAGCAGCACTGAGGCAGCCGGACGTGCACACGGTCTCAGAAAATGGAGGCAGCAGCTCTGACGATGACGTGATCGAGGTGATGGAACAATGAGCTCCTCTCCGCTTTCTGGGCTGGGGGGGGGTGGGCGCTGGGGTGGAGGTAGAAGATGAGGAATGGAGGAGGAGGCTTAAAGATTCCTCGACACACACCCACGCCGTCTCCCCTGCCCCACACTCTTCTCACGAGAGAGACAGAGAGAGAAGATCGGGACCTGATACAGAAACTGGACAATAAAACAAATCCTTATGCTGAAATTACTGAACGTTAAAGGTAAATGAGAAGAAGCTGAGCATGAGAGAATTGGGAAGGGATGAGGGGTCGCCGGCTGCTGTCGCACACTGGGCACTGGGCTCTAACCTGCAGTGACTCCCACGTACCTCCTGGGGGTGCTGTCTGTTCAGAAGTGTCTGGCAGGTCAGCGTAGTTGTTGTCTTGAAATGTTTTCTTTATTAAAACAGGTGATTAGACTAGTTTATTTGCTAGTTTGATAGGTCTAGGAAGTAGTACACCTGTTGGGACGGAAAAAAATATCAGTGATCTGATTGTTTTGATCCTAATTATTATTGCTAATATTATTAATAATTTTATAAATGGTGGTCATGATCATAAAATTGCCCAAAGGGTTATAAAAATGTTTTGGTTAGTCCTTGGAAATGCAGGCAAGTTAGGGAAGGGGGGGTGGGGGGGTCATGTTTGGAAATGATGGGAAAATGATTGGGGTGAAACGAACTCAAACTCCTGGGGTTTGGGGGGGTGGGGACCTGTACTCCTGGTTTGTTGCAACAGAATTTCTATGAGAAAACAGTAAAACCTTAAAAGCTCAAAGAATGTATTTTCATTTCAGCCTTTAATGACAACCCATTGCCACAGGATTGACAAGCAGGCGTTGGTTTTGTTGAGGCCATTTAAGCATTTTTCTTTTAATCGTGAGGAAGGGGGGCTGCAGAGACCTGCAAACAGTACAGCAGGTACAGCCCACATGTTCCGAGGGACAGTGAGTCCAGTCGCCTTGCTGCTTTCTCACTGAATGTCAACAGTCAGACTCCGACATCACAGACAGCCGCTCCAAACCAGACTCTAGCCTGTTGTCCTTCAGCAGATGTGCTATCTCACAGTAATCATTGCATCCATCCTGGAAGCTGGCCCCAAATTGTGCCAGTGGTTTTTGCTTCACACACCACTTTTGTCTTCAAGACTTTATGTTTAAAAATAAAATTATGATTTTAAAAAACAGCCTGGCCTTTCCCCGTTGCTCTGGAATGACGGGTTGAGTGACCAAGCACCCTTCTCACACCCTAACCCGTGTGCGTAAGTACACCAAACCGGGAGAACAGAATGTGTCCGAGGAAAGTTTGAAATAGAGCATGTGCCAAACACTGACCGCTGCCATCTTCTGAGAGCTGGAAAGGAAGTTAGCATCTTCTGAGCTTTTATACGGAGGAGTGTGAACTTGCAACAATCCACTATACATCTCGACACCAAATATATGCAGATATACGAAGTCTGAATAAATAAGGCTACTGCAGTCTCTCTCTCCCCCCCACCCCCCCCCCCCCCCCCCCATTTGAGCTGCTAGGTAGCAGCACCTGATACTGCCATGGTGATAGAATCAGAGATGGGCATTGGTGAGAATATAGAGCACATCTGAAGTTGCATACTTACACAGTACTACTGAGATTTGTTAGAAACCTACTACTTAGTCATTAATGTAGTATGTACTTTATGCGTTAGAACACGGAACATGGACTAGGACACACTGTGTTCACCATCTTGCATATTACCTGAACTGGAGATGATTCACCCTGATGATTCTGTATGTATATAGGAAAATACAGATAAGCTCAGTTAAATTAGTTATAGCTATATCTGGGCTGCATAGCGACTAGCAGTGTTGCATCCGGAGTGGGCAGGTTCCAGTGAAGTCTCTGGTGTGCGCGTGTGTGTGTGTGTGTGTGTGTGTGTGTGTGTGGCTTGCATATTCCCCCCATTCGATGTGGGTTTCCTCTGGGTTCCTCCTGCAGTCCCAAGACATGCATTTAGGTTAATTTGTGTCTCTAGATCGCCCATAGCGTATAATTATGTGCGTGTGCCCCGCGAGGGACTGACATCCTGTCCAGGGTGCACTGCTCTCTGAGATAAGCTCCACCCTCCAGGGTGGATATTGGCTGCGAATGTATGTATATATCTGGTCAAGAGTGCTGGTAAATCCTTGTCCTCTTTGTAGTCTCATATATTGAAAATTGATTATCTTGCTTTGTTTTGCAATATTTGACTATCTTCCTAATTATAGCAGCTTCTGGAGCTGAACAAGTGGAGCCTTGTGCCAACAATGCTGGGGTACCACACGGCCTCATTTTGTGTTTTCTTATTTGGATGAAAGCATCCGATAAAAATGTATTTGGTATTTATGGTTTATTAGGTCCTTGAGGGGGGGGGGTGCTGGGGGAAACTAAATAGTTTCTCTTTCGTCATATATGTACAAGTAGATGCTGAATAAGAAGTGCTAGTGAGCCAGGAAGCTCGGCGTTCTTGCAGAAGAGGGAGGACTGTTTACCCAAATAGCGACCGCGAGTGTTATTTCTGCTAGTGTCCCATGGCTTCATCCCTCAAAGTACAGACAGTCGATTGCGCTGGCCTTTGGATGAGAGAGGGTAGTGATTAGCCTCAGCCGCCCTTCCCTACTGAGCCCGTGCGCGCTCGCTCCCTTGTCATTTATCCAGTCCTCCTCGGTCTCATGGTCGACTAGGACGGCAGCATTCCAGAAATACATTCCTCACAGACGTAGGTGTAGTGTAGCTCTGGACGAGCCCACCCGAAGGAAACTCCAGAATTATTTAGTCCTAATTTCCTTTGGTTAGAGTTGTTTTTTTTTTTGGTTGTTTCAGACGCTTCAGATTTATCTTGCTGATTGGCCACATCCCTGCCATGTTTTTTATTCTGATGATTTGTAATACAGTGCCCCCGCTGTAACGGCCAAAGGCATTTGTTTCCTAGAATGGGTTTATTGTGGCATGAGAAAGTGTGACATGTTTGTTTTTAGTATAGATCTGTGTCTGTACTCGTTTCATTGTTCCTTGTGTATGTTGATTACACATAGATATTCTTTGACTTACTGTCTAAAGCCTTGTCCTTCTTTTATCCCTCTTCCAACCACTTATCCTGGTCAGGCTTTGTGGGACCTGAATACTATCTTATGTAATATAGGGCACATACACCCACGACGCTCTGGGCCAGTGTTTCCTAATCCGGTCCTCTGGGACCCACAGACAGTCCATGTTTTTGCTCCTGATAGGAAGCTGAGAGGGAGCAGAAATGTGGTCTGTCTGGCAAGGAGCTTGGAGGGAACAAAAACAGGCACCGACTGTGGGTCCCCGAAGACGGATTGGCAAACACTGCTATAGGCGATTCAGAAGTTAACTGCATATCTTTGTACAGAGACGGGAAGCCAGAGTACCCAGAGGAACCGCCCCCCCCCCCCCAGCCCTGGAGGTGTGAGGATACAATGCCACCCACAGGGCCACCATGGTGATCCTTATTATTATCGTTGTAGTACTGGCTACATGTATATACAGGCCTTCACAGGAATGCACGCTTCTCCATCCAACCACCAGGGGCATACAGGAACATCTGCATCCCAGACAAGTAATGGTTTTAGAGAGCAAAGACTCCCACTGACCCTTCTGTGACCCCCTCAGTTGAGTTCCTGTGTCCCACAGTCCTAAGATCACAAGGTGTGATAAAACTGATGGCACCGTGTGTCACTGTTAAAAACATGTGTTTGTAACTTTTTATCTGTACATGAATTGATGAGATGATTTCAACACACTTTCTCTCCTGTGTGTCCCGGTCCTGTGCCTGTTACTGGCCAGAATAGCGCACACTGGCTCTGGACTGGCTTGCTATTAAAGTGTGCATTACAACCTGTGCATTTCTGTATTTCCAGAGTAGCTTAACAACTGTATAATTAATGATCACTAAATCCCTTACAACAAAACTGAAAACATGATCAAAACTGATAAGAAGCAACAGCCGGATAGTGTCACTTCCTGTGTGGTGGTCTTTGTCTTGGGCAAAGAGGGAAAAGCACAACTCTCAACAGCGAACGTGTGCACTAAGAGACATACACGTACACTATTCCTGTGCATGGTGCAGCAGTTAGCATTTGTCATAAGTCAGTGGGTTTTTTTGGTTTTTTCCATTATGACAAAAACTGGATAAGGGCCAGTTTGTGTATTTTCACACACAAACTCTAATTCTCTTCTATTGTAGGGATTTGGCCATTTGTGATTACAGGGAATTGCAGGGACTAGTGACTCCCCATCTCTGACCTTTTTTTAGACAGAGCAGAATGGAAAGACCAGACAGTGGTATTCCTCTTTTCCTGTTGAATGAGCAGCGGTGTAGCCTGCCCCCTAGTGGCGGCCACTAGGACTGTAAAAACAGCTGCACGTTGGTGTCAGCAAAGCAGACGGACCCGGGGTTTCTGGACATAATCAGTTCCCCGCTGCTAACGCTTTTTTAACCACGACACCCACTGCTGTTTTCTTGGTACCTGTTGCAGAGATGAGGAGGGCTTCTGCCAGCCATACAGGGGCATCGCCTGTGCCCGTTTCATTGGCAACCGAAGCATCTTTGTGGACTCCTTGCAGATGCAGGGTGAGATCGAGACCCAGATCACAGGTACCACACGCCCAATCCTCCTTCAGTTCAAAAACGGCAGAAGGATGCGGTCGTCCTTAATCAATAGTGTGCAGTAGTTTACAAGTCTATATATTTGCCCACTTGCATGAATATTTCAAGACTGGTGAAGCATCTTTTGTTAAATGGATTAAATGGACGAGTCTAACAAGAGTCTCCAGTGGTCATCTATATGGCATTTTTAACTTAAGATCAGTTTTGTTCCTTTATTCAGCTGGACATTTGCTGTAGGAGATCATTTTCACTCCTGTTTAGAAGGTTTAAGCTTGATTTTGTATCTAGACACACCCACATTCTTCTCCCCCAACCACCAGCGGCCTTCACCATGATTGGCACCTCCAACCACCTATCAGATCGCTGCTCGCAGTTCGCTATCCCCTCGCTGTGCCACTTTGCCTTCCCGGCATGCGACCGGAGCTCGGGGGTGGACAGGCCGCGCGACCTCTGCCAGGACGAGTGCGAGATCCTGGAGAACGACCTGTGCAAGACGGAGTACATCATCGCCCGCTCCAACCCGGTTATCCTCAAGCAGCTCAAGCTGCCCAACTGCGAGGACCTGCCCGCCTTTGACAGCCCGCTGGCGGCTCACTGCATGAGGATCGGCATCCCCATGCCCGACCCCATCAACAAGAGTAAGGGTCTCCTCAGACCCCCGCTTTGTGTGCCGAACACCGCAGAGCGAGACAGAGGCCCCACTGCCTTTGCAGAGTCCATTCCCCTCTAGAAATTCTCAGTAAAAATTGCACCAAATAATGTTGATTGCTGTTACCAGTCTGTCCACACAGTCAATTTGTACATACCAGTTTTTCAACATTTGTACAGATACATATCAGAATCAGAATCTGAAGACTTCATTAATCCCGGAGGAAATTGCTCACATTGCGACTGCACAATCACACAATGATAATTTTAGATCTTCATTACAACAATCCAGATGTGCAGTGCACAATGATATTCTTATTTCCGGTGCTGCGGAAAAGAAAGAAAAATGAAAATGTAAAAAGAATTGCTCATTAGATGGCGTATAAAAATGTGTAACATAGATTAAAAGAAAACATTTTAAAGTGAAGAAAGAAACTAGAAAAATAGTTACTAATGTAAAGTATACAGAATAGAAAGAAAAAGTTACACATCAGACATATTTAATAGCCATTTATGTAAGTAAAATAAACAAAATTTCAAATTTCTTGTGAGGAAAAAGAGTACAGCCTTACATGTATTCATGGGTGTAAATTATCGGGGAATGTGGGGTTACAACCCCCCCCCCCCAATAATCAAAACCAGCAAATACAACCCCCTGGACCCCCTTTAATGGGTGGAGACCTCAACCCCCCAGTGCTCAACCCAAAGTGATGCCCTCACATGTATTGCTACATTAAACCTAGAAATTAAAATCCTAAGTATGTGTAGATACTCCTCTACCAGACAGTTATATATGAGTATGTACTACTACACTATTACTATTACTAGTTATGTATCTTTCACTTTTACCTGCCTACCTTACTATCTTCTCCACAGATCACAGGTGTTACAACAGCACAGGTGCAGATTACCGGGGCACAGTCAGCGTGACCAAGTCGGGTCTCCAGTGCCAGCCGTGGAACTCGCAGTACCCCCACAGTCACAGCTACGTGGCTGTGCGCTACCCCGAGCTAAACGGGGGCCACTCCTACTGCCGTAACCCTGGCAACAAGCAGGCTGCACCGTGGTGCCTCACCCTGGATGAGAATGTACGCATGGAGCTCTGCGACATCCCAGTCTGCGGTGAGGACGCATCTCAGCCGCACCCTGTCATCTTCACTCTTCCCAGGTCGAAAGGTCAAAGTCTTACACACACACACACCTGTATCTCCTAGCTTCCACAGACACCGTAGTCATACCCTTGTGTCTCCCTTGAGTCACAATAGCTCCCACCGTGACTCTCGGCATAACTCCCACCGTGACTCTCGGCATAGCTCCCACCGTGACTCTCGGCATAGCTCCCACCGTGACTCTCGGCATAGCTCCCACCGTGACTCTCGGCATAGCTCCC
>JAOYFF010000045.1:8534318-8547752 GCA_025773925.1 Cryptomyrus ogoouensis | reverse complement strand
TGCTGGCAGGCAGGTGCTGGTGCTGCTTCTGATGGCAGGATGAACAGCAGCAGGGAAGGAAGGAGAGACGTCACAGGGACAAGGGCGGGCAGGCCGGAAGGACGTCACGGGGACAAGGGCGGGCAGGCCGGAAGGACGTCACGGGGACAAGGGCGGGCAGGCCGGAAGGACGTCACAGGTAGCAGAGGCGTCGCAGGCAGCACGGTAAGCAGAATATCTTTTTTTTTTGGTCTCCAGGCAGCACAGCCCAGGAGGGGAAGGGGGAATGCAAAGTGCATAGTAGGGGAGACTAGAGGCAGTGCAAACAGTTAGGTGAGCGCAGTGTGTAATATCTACTGATGCAGATAAAGATAAATCAATTTGATAAAATACTGTTTTCTACTGTGCTGTGTGTTTGGAGTTCTATGTTCTATGTTCTCCCTGTGTTGTGTAGGTACTCCTGGGTACTCCGGTTCCCTCCCACAGCCCAAAGACATGCACTTAGCCTATTAGCTTCTCTACATTGTACACTGTGTGATTTTGTGTGTGTGAGTGCAGACTCTGCCATAGATTCATTCTTCTGTTGGTGTACCCCAGCCTTTAACCACATGCTGCCTGGAATAGGCTCCAGACCCCCCAGCTGATGCAAGAACTTAGAACACGGGTGGATGGAACAACGAACGTGGTTTAAAAAAAAAAATATATATATATATATAATAAAAAAAAAAAAGAAAAAAAAACTGCCTCAGTTCCTAAATGCTAGCTGCAATATTATATTTAGATCACCAGATGGCAGTATACCAGTAAAAGTATTTATCCTTGGTTGACTAACGTTGTTTTGAATTTCGAACAACGTGTCATAGCATAACCATGCATGAAATTCTGCCGGTTTGCTGTACGTCATTGTAATCCCGTGGCACTCATCATTCCTGCAGATAATAAGGCGCTCCCTCGATCTCCGCTTACATACTCCAAAGTGGGCCTTTCTGCGTACCGGAAAGCAGTTTTAGGTCCAGTGAAGTACTGGGTCGCTAAGAAGTGCCGATTTTCAACACAACATCCCTGGGTCTCACTCGGGATTTTTTTTTAACTCTCTGAAATCCTTTTTGATCCAGGCTTTCGCTTCAGCAGACCTTTTTGCTAAGGCACGGGAAATGCTAGTGTTAACACCAAGGGTTTGTATAATCCCGTAAAATGTGTATAAACCCTCTCATGGTTACATTAAGCCTGAAAATCTCGCTGTGTTGCCACATAAGTACTGTGTGTCTGATTTAGTCACCTCTGAATCACTGCCTAAAATACTTCCGATTTTAAACAGACCCCTTATTTGATCACCGCTGTTGTCCATGCAGTCCTAGGGATACCTCCTTGATAGCCTAACCCTAACCGCATAACCTTTATGCCGCAACCTTTCATTAAAAAAGTAACTTGTAAATCGCATTAATTCTCATATTTCTGTAATTTGAGTACTAAGTAATATACATTTTTCCATAAAGAAGTGTAGAAACCCATGCAGACATTTTAATAAAAGTTAATGGAAAGACCAAATGTTTGCATATGCTCGTTTTCTTTCGCCACAAGAGGGCAGTACTACACAAGTCCAACGATCCCTGTCTACAAACGCTCCAGAGAAATTTTTGTGAACTGAGAATGATGTACTAAATATCAGGGGCGTTGTTCGGCCTATTCTAGGGGAGCTTCGACCGCCCAAAAATGTGTTTTGCCCCCGAAATTAATAAATTAATGTGTATTTTAAGTGTAAACACAACTTTCACCACCGGCTAAAACATGACGGTATGTAACCTCATTTAGCCTGATTAGTCTGCTGCTTTGATCCTTTGTGGTAGCTATATGGACAGATGTTTTCCCTGTAGCCTCCCAGATGATCCTCTGAAATCCTGGACTGGAGGCATAGAGAATTGGGGGGGGGGCAGCACAAGTAATGCAGACAAGGCTACCTGCCTCCCAGCAGGGGGCGCCAAACACGTGTGCACAGCTGCCTGCAGGTGAAGGGTGAGTCTTTCACTGATGATTAAACAGCAGCCGGGTTTTGAAGTTGCCATGGAGATCACGCCACACTGCAGTTTACTAAGTGTTATGCAACATAGTTGTTTTTTGTCTACAGATGCTAAGATGACAGAGTGCATTTGTTCGCATGCAGAAAACCCACATGGAAGTGAGTAGTGGGTTCTGCTAAAGGCACTCGGTGTACAAATACGGGCGCTGTGAGATATATATGATTATGGTCACGGAAAAGATAGGACATCTGGAATAAGATAAAGAGGCAGCTTGCAACTCAATGTTTAATCTACATCTGGAACAGTGACAACATACAGAAGGCAGCCGTGTCTGTCTTGTCTGGGTGATAATAGATGAATGAGGGCTGGCGATGAAATCTAGCCAGCAATGATGGTAGACGCACCGGCACCTTGAGACCCGCAGTGGCGACTGAATCATCGCGAGAGGAAGCGCCTGAGAGTAAACGGTAATCGCGCTTCCTGTCACCACCCTGAGGCTGCCGTGGGTGGCACGGAGGCGGGATCTCGGACACTCATCTTAGCTTATCGCGTCACCCGTACATATAGGTACTGGACCAGCCAGGTAGCAGGAGTCACAACAATGACAAAGAGGCATGATGTAACTACCACCAATCAAGAGCGACCTGCGATTAAGCTGAGTAGTAACTGAGTTAGTCTCCAGACCCCCCGTGACCCTGAATAGGACAAGCAGTTTCAGAAAAAGGACGGACAGACAGGCGGATGGATGGATAGTCACTGGATTACTTAGTAATTTGTCCCGCCTCCGGTAAAGTTTTACTGATTTATACTGCATTTTAGTTACTTGGAGAATACAGGATCCAGACTCTGGTCGGGGTACAAATAAACTAATAAACTAAATCGAGAAATCTGTAATCTGTAGACAAAATCCTAAGAAAGAAAACGGTTTGACTTTGGAAAGAACTGCATGCTCACCTCCATTCTAATGTTGCAGACAGCAGGCAGTCGATATCTGTTGGCTTTGGGAGCGGATTCGTACTTTAGGGCAGCACATCTAAAGGTTCTTTTTCCACCAAAAAATACACGGAATTCCTAACTGAGGGAATACAGCTTTAATCTGGTCATGTTTTATGTGAAGGTAGCACGCCTTTGAAGTCTTCTCTTCTATATGCGTTTGCAATGATGATTGAGAGCTGTGTGACTCGAAGATATCGGACTTCACAGGAGCGCCCGATAGCACATCCACCAATAACGACTCAGACGGGCTGAAATCCTCCGCAGATACTTTTGTAGAGTCTCAGCTTGTGGTTTACATTGAGAATATAAACCCCGGTTAAGCTGTAATCAATCTGCACTCTGAAGACTTCAAAGGGCAACAGCACAAGGAATGAATCTTGAGCAAAATTTGTTATAAATGTCTTATGTCTGTTTCTTATATTATACCCAGTTGTTTTGGGGTTTGGAGGCAGGCATCAGAAATTGTGGAAGTAACTTTGGGTTGGACTTACTGTACATACTAGGTTTTTAAGTTTGAACAAGCTTTTGTCGTCTTAATACATCATAGGCCTTTTATCAGCGTCTGAATTATTTAAGAAATTGTTAGAGTGTTGTCTGCTACCTTACACGGTGTATATTGTTAATGCATTTCTGCAGATAAATTAATTTTCTATCTTCTTCATTCAGGCTTGGATAAACGATATATTATGGAAATCTTATTGTTCACTACAGGCCAGTAATCATCTGGTGTAAGATTTTAATAGTTAAACTGGATGTTTACTCTTGCTGAACGTCTGGTTTTAGATGTAGAAACATTAGATTCCACTCTGTCCTGGCATGTTACTAAGGGACTAAACACGGGCTTTAAACTGTATATTCCTCTTGCAGGGTTTTTCCAGAGACAGAAGTGCTGTCCAGAGATGTTTGCAATGCATCTTGGGTAAAGAAGAAGACCTCACCCGGAAGTATCATAAGAAATCTATTCTTATATTAAAGATGTGATATCAGTCGATCTTAAACTACAAGTTCCATATTCTTCACATTTTTAGCAAGTTTTAATATTGTTAATCATACTTTTGTTTGTTTGATGCTTAAGTACTGCTATTGATTGATTTCATGAGTATCAAATAACTTAACATGAACAAAATCCCATTCTGCATCCAAATTATGCATGCTGTTAACTATTAAATGTCACTGTGTTTGGACCTGCTTACCGGCTTAGGAAGGTTTATACTCTTGAAGATGGTAAGAGCAATGCTGCCCCTTATCCGACAGGGGGAGCCCAAGGTCCCAACGGCAACTAGTGATTATCCAGAAAAGACCTGGAGGAGCTGCTCTTGTAGATGCACGTGCTGTTCTTCGAGGAGCAGTAGGAGTTAAGATCTGGAAAACTGTACATTTGCACAAATAAATGGTAGAAAGGTAGGTTCTGCACTCTGTCTCTTTTAATGATTATTCCATAGACATGCACTGCAAGATACACGGTGGGTCTGTGAAAGCGAGACTCTCGGGATCTGAGAAGGAGGATTCGAACCTAATCAGGGCTCAGGAAACATGCCGATCATCTCTGTGAGCTTCTTCTGGTCTGGGTTATACCGCACACTGAAATGTCTGAGGAGGCAGCGCACGCCCTATTGCGGTGGACTCTGCCGGGGGGGGGGCCGTGAGGCGCCGTGTCTCAAAAAGTCTGTTTCCACTCAGTCCGCAAGTACCCACGTCCCCCCAGGCCGGGCCCCAGTCCTCGCGCTGCTGGGCAGGCGCACTTCACAAGATGAATTGCGGGGCTGTACTTCCCCTGCGCTCCCCGAGCAGAAACACCATAACTAGGGGGGACGGACGGACGGCAGGTTTTCGGCCGCATCCCCCATCCTCTGCCCGCTTCACCCCGTAATCCTATCATCTCTCTTGTCAGTTATAAAATAAAAGCAGCACCGGAATTCTGGGCCATTCACTTTGCTCTGAAAGGGACCGTCAGCTGCCAGGTATTTTTAAGCGAGGTGTAAAAACGGACAAGAAACCTTGCCGTAGATTTATTATACCTCTTGTCTTCCTTTTTCCCTGGAAACTGCATGGATCCTAAGAACTTGAGATACGTTATGTGTTTGCGAGTATATATAAAAATATACGTGTCTTGAATTGCCCAGAATAACACATCTAATACGCGTACTCTGCTCCAACAGCTGAGCTCTCAAATGAGCATTTTGATATATGGTTACGGTATCACCACTATTATTATTATAGTGATAATATGGAAGATGAGAATCGTTCCTTTCCAGTGCGGAGTGGGATACCGCTCCATGCAGGCAGTGTTTTAATGAGGCGCTGCCAGTGGCCGGCAGCGTGCGCTGTTATCCCTGCCGGCTCAAAACTGCGCGTCTCCGTGCCTCGTAGCGGCTGTCGGGGCCGCGCCTGCGGGTATCGCGGTGTGAGGGTAACGGAAAGTGACGCGCATTATACAGGAATGCTGGACACCGGCGGCGGCTCAGGTCTGCTCAAAGCCGAAGGGTGAGAGCCGGACGCCTGCTTGTTTCCAGTGACAGCACGGTGCACATGCATATATAAAACACTGCTTCGCGTGTCTGTCTAGAGGGGAAAAAGGTTCAGTAAACATTTCCCGCATTTGTGCTTTAGATTCATTAACCGGAGCTTGGAGCGACTGGACGGAATAATGATACCTTCTCATTCTTGTATATCCTGAAGCTCACGACAGACAATCACACAAAAGCGATTCTACTGGATCCTGTCAATGCTTTTCCCGGCCCTCTCTCCTTAAAATATCTCAAAATAGAAATGGCTCCATGTGGGAATTAGTTCAGCCTGTTAACGCTTTTAAACTGAGGAAAACACTTTCAGAAACATGCAGGAACGCCGGCGTTATGTAAATTATTCATGTGTTATATACCTGTGTGCTGGGTGAGTGTATAAACAGGGTTGAGGCATTTGGCTGCATCTCAAGTACGCATTTTAACAAATCCCTTAATTCCGCCTTTATTTATTATGTGTATTTTATGGATGCTTTATGTTTGTGGTTTTAGGGAGAAGAAAAATCGCCCGCTAAACCCACTCCTGCAGGCTTACCACCCAGAGCAGTTTTTTTCTTTTCTTGGCTGTATATTTTCATACTTTTGCCTAAATCAAGTGAAATTTAAGACTGAACCAGCAGCCAGAAATTGCACCCCTGGTATGTAATGTCGGATTACCGCTGCAGGAGGCGGGAACTCCGTGACACTCTGGGTCTGTGGTGCCGGGGTCGGCTTGAGGTGTTGGGTTAGCGGTCGGCAGCCAGGTGGTGGGGGAGTCACGCAGGGGAGGCTCAGTCTGGGACACAACAGGCGGGTGCCGGTGGACGTGCCTCGGTGTTTGGGGGCAGTGCGCCGGACAGAGAGCCTCGAGACGGGAGTGTGACCCACCGGGGACTTGGCCCACACGTTCAGGCGCCCACACGTTCACGCGTCGCTGTGCTGCAATAGACGAAGCTGCTTCTGAGACGCCAGCAAGAAAAATAAACAGTCGTTAAGTGGAGAGAAAACAGATTATTTTCCCCCCTCTCTTTGGGGAGAAGAAAACAATTGAAAAAAAAACACTAGTGTGGGAATTGGGCCCCATAATGTACAAAAATTATATTACAAAAACGTCTAATTTCGTAATATGTAAATAGGGATGTAATTTGTGGGTTTAACTCTGGCTTTAGTTCCGTCTGTCATCACTGTCCTAGTGTGTTTATATATATATATATATATTCTGGATGAGTTATGGATGTTAAATTATCATCAGTATGTAAGTGTGAGTGCCTTGCAATGGACCAGCTGGGATTTACCAGTACTTCATGTTTTACGTCCAAAGAAAGTGCTCTGGGATGCATGACCATTATTCAAAAGTGGCTGGATCTTTTTAAAATATATTTTTATTAATTTTTCCCCGTCGCCTGAATCTGGATTGGGTCTCAACACACGATGCTCATGCCATTTTGAGGGCCGCAAAGACTTGCACAACCCATAAGGTGCCCAGAGGAGAGTGCCATCCGTGTGATCTTTCTCATGGCTGGCAATAGGGGGCACTGTGGAGTAAAAAGAATTGGCGGAACCCTGCAAACCTGATGCTGAACACCGTGGCTTGAACCCAGAAACCCACTGTAGGATAGATCTTTCATAGCCTGTAATGACACGGGTGGGTTGGGGGGGGGGATTGTATAGCATGAGAAGAACAGAGGGTGGTATGAGCTTGTGTGGGGGAGTAGGCAAATACTCACCTGCCTATTAATGTATGGTAGGTGCTGAGGAAATGAGTACATCTCAGATAAATGTTAAAGAAAGTGCTGTAGTTTCAAGACTATAATCTGAGCTCAAATTGGCTTTTGTTGCTATGCTTCTATCATTTATGTTCTATCCGTCCATTTTCTGAAACTGCTTGTCCTATTCAGGGTTGGGGGGGTCCAGGACAAAGGAGTAACACAAGATGGGGCACCAACTCACACATCTGTGGGCAATTTGGTAACTCCAATGAGTCTCAGCATGTTCTTGGACTGGGGGGGGGGGCTGGAGCATCCAGAGGAAACCCCAAGATGACACAGGGAGGACAGGCAAACTCCACACACATGGAGCCATGACAGGGACTGAAGCCCTGGTCCCAAAGGTGAGGCGACAGTGCTAACCACTGCACCTCCATGCTAACCACAGCACCTCCATGCTAACCACTGCACCTCCATGCTAACCACAGCAACTCCATGCTAACCACTGCACCTCCATGCTAACCACAGCACCTCCATGCTAACCACTGCACCTCCATGCCGCCCCAATACAGCCTATATAATTGTGAATCTACCTCCTGCTAGCACAGGGACAAGGAGAGGTTTCTGGGGGTGGAGGGGCTGTCTGATCTGCGACAGGGCCCCGGAGTCCACACCCATGGAGCAGAGGCTGGGGGACGACTGGGAGGTGGTACACTTTGATCTTCGGGGCAGTGGCTGCTGCTGCAAAGCAAATGTGGTATTCAGCATGTTAATGTGTGTGTGTGTGTCTGTGTGTGTGTGAGAAAGAGAGAGAGAGAGAGGCTCCATCCAGGGCATCTTACAAACAGGACTCACAGATGCATCCATTAGCGCATCACTGCCCCCTTCTGGCTAATTTTTAGTCATTACGCAATTAGCCAGGTAGCCAGGACTGATTACTTGTAATCGTTCTTTTTGGGAATGCTCAATATAAAGGGCTCTGTCTGTATATTTGCATGTAAATTTCATAGAATTATGTGGTATTTGTACTAACTACTACCAAGGGCTTTGCATTTTGCTGTATGGAGCTGACGCAGTGCCTGTGATGTAGGCTGGATGGAGCCAAAGCAGTGCCTGTGAGGTAGGCTGGATGGAGCCGACGCAGTGCCTGTGAGGTAGGCTGGTTGGAGGCGACGCAGTGCCTGTGAGGTAGGCTGGATGGAGCCGACGCAGTGCCTGTGAGGTAGGCTGGATGGAGCAGTGGGCCACATG
Source organism: Cryptomyrus ogoouensis (assembly GCA_025773925.1). Lineage (NCBI taxonomy): Eukaryota > Metazoa > Chordata > Actinopteri > Osteoglossiformes > Mormyridae > Cryptomyrus > Cryptomyrus ogoouensis. The sequence goes on along the minus strand of JAOYFF010000045.1, from coordinate 8,539,301 downwards.
GCAGAATGGCGTGGCGGTTTCTTAAGAGCCGTGTCCCTCCCTTGGCCATGAGGGGGGCAGAGCTCGCCCCAGATTCTGGCTGTCAGCTGTGCCCAACACTTGGTTTGTAGCATATGTCTGGCATGGAGAGCGAGGCCAGCTTCTGCTGCTTGCAGTGATGCCAGCAAATCCACTCTGAAACGTTAAACTATCAATCGGCACCTTTCTTAACAAATAGTCAAATCTGCTACAGTTCAATAGACACCAATGCGACCTCTCTGTGAATTTAGGGACTGCTACTTTTCTGTCAAAATTATTGTTTTAATTATCTCATTATCAGCTGATCTAGTTGGATTTAATCCACCCAAGGTTCTACCCAGATCCGTCTGACTTTGGATTCCAGCTCCAGAGCATAAAAAACTCACTTTATATGCAATTGCATCCATTAATCTATTTCTGAAGTCACTTGTCCTGTTCAGGGTCACAGGAGCGCCGAAGCCTGTCCTGGAGGCTACGGGTGCAAGACAGTATATGCAACTAATTTTTAACTTAGCAAGTTGGTGAAATATGTACTTTCTGCACTTAAATTTATTTTCTGAAGTTGATTTCAGTAATCATTAGACTAATACTGCTATCAAGCAAGGTATTTCATTGCTTTATACGTTTACTATTCACTAAACCGCTTCATGCCAGGAACCTTAATATTACTGCAACAACATAGCGAGCTGAAAGTTAAATCTGTTATAACTTTATCATTTTTGAGTGGATGGGCTTATGTCTTGCTAGGAAACGGAAGAGATTATTGAATGTAAAAATACCTAGAGCAACGCTGCAAAACGGCACTATTTCAAAACTACAAACACACATCAGTCTTATCTAGTGGACCGTGAAAGACGAGACATTGTGTAGATTGTCGATGCCAAATGGTGAGGAACATGCAAAGACCTGTCAGGCCCCTAGACGTGTAATTCTGCCAAAACTTTTTCAAAATATTCTAATTACCTTTTTAAAAATTAGAAGCGCAGATGATGCTTTTAAAGCTCCTTGTTTGGTGATTTTTTTTAAATTACCGTTTCCCCCCAAAATCCCAGTTTCTTAAGAATAACGCACACGATCAAATGTTAATATAAATTAATTTGGTTTGTTTTGAAGTGATTATTAGCGCGATAAAATCGGGCCCAAAAACAATTTCATTAACGTGGCCCTAAATGGTCCGTTTTTTTAATGCACCTTTTACGACTTTGGCGTGAAAGAAATTGTACTTCGAAGTGACTCCGAATCCGTGGGTGGCGGCGACTCCATGCCGGTGTTTGGCGCTGCCGCCATCTCTTGCCGTTTCCATTGTGGCGCTGCGGACTCTCACTTCGGACTCACTTTTAACGTGCGCGGCCGTGGCCAGGAGCGCACAGCGTTTGCTTTATATCACTATGAAACGCTGTAATTCTGATCGGCGTTTAATACGCGTTACTATCAGGGCGATGCGTTGGTGATACGGTCAGAAGTTGAGGGAAGCGTTTACAGAAATTTCAGGAAACCAAAGTTTTGGAAGTAGTGATCGAGAGCCACTTTTGGCTTGCAGCGGCTTAGATTCGTAAACCTTTAAAGCCAGGCAGGCAATCATGGCGAAATGGGTGCTCGAACGACCTGTGTATTTAGCTCGATTTCCCCCGCATCGGACGAAGTTTCCAAAGCCGGGTTCACATTGGGCTTGCGGTAAGTTTGCAGCCTGGAGCTTGGTGGCCGCCTGTGCGCTCCTGTGCTGCGGGCAGTGCTGCGCCGAGGACTCCTCGATCCTGGAAGAGGCGCAGGTCTTGGCTGATCAGATGAAGAAGCTGTCCTCGCAGGAGCTCGGAGTGTTCGCCATGCAGGTGAGCGCAGGGTGACCATCGCTGTCTTACGGTGAAAGTTTGCAAATGCTCCGCGGCGCAGTCCGACTCCATACGGGATGCTGAGGGTTTACAAAGTGGCCGAAGCTAAAAAAGAAACGTGTGTTTGTTTTAAACTCGTCGCCAGGAAGAGCTGTTCAAGTTTTCCTTTTAATTTTCAACCTGTACGTACGGTGGGGAAAGACATTTTTTGTGAAATATACCAATAAGCGTTAGGTTAACATGCAAAAAACCCCCACTTTGTTTTCGCATTAGCGGCAAACGAGCGGGAATCAGCATGTGTGCCGGTCTGGGATGTTGACAAACACCTTTTAACGAAGGAGATGGGATGCAAACTGGCGAGCAGCGTGTCTGCGGTCCGAATCTGTTTTAATTTCTGAGTATTCACTGTGCGCGGCATGGAAAGTGTTTCGATGAGGACACCGAGAATTGTAATCGTATTTTTACGTTGTAAATTGTGTAAAAGTAAATTATTTTGTCCTGTAATCCGATTTATTTCCCATCATACAAATCTTCTGCACACCTCCACATTAGTTCACACAAAGGAATCGATCTTTTTGTTACCAACACGTTTGCTGTTCTCATTATGGTTAGGAAAATGTCTGCACGTTATTTAAATAAATGTAAAAAATGCCGGTTTTTTTGGTGCTTATTACAAAGAACTTAATTGCTGCGTTGAGGTGTTAATTGAATAGTGATCAGATATACGGAAATTAATTTCTACGTGTGCAGTACAGCTGTGCATCTCTGTGCGTATTGAAATGTCTGTGCATTGGTCTCTGTGCTGTTTACATACAATGTAACGTATAGCAGTATTGTCTGCACGAAGTGCTTTGCTGGGAGGGGGGCTGGATACTGCAGTGATTTAGCGCCTCGGCTTGCCGTTCGTCTGCCGCGGGGATCCTCACACCTCGCAGGCAATATGGTCATCGGACAAACGGCCTTTCATCTTTTTGTAACTAATTTGCATTCCGGTCCCGTTGCTACGACGTATGATGTATTAATTTTTAATAATCTGGAGATGTAACTTTAATTTTAAAACTGAATTGGGGGACCCTGAATGCTATTAATTACCGTCACTGCACTACACGTAGTTTTATCCCCCTCCCAAGTGCCATTCGTAACAGTTATGTGAATTTGCATGTAGAGAGCAATATAAAGAATGCGCAGTTGTTTTATCTGTACCAGCGTTAAATGAGCTGAAACGCCTCTCAAAATTGCCTGGGAATGTGTTTTTACCGGTGAAGTCTGAAGCCTGTGACAAGTAAAATAACTGGTGTGAAGTTCTGACGTGAAGTAAATGGCTTTATGTTTTTTCGAGTTGGAGCATAAACATGCCAGTGAGCGTTTTCATATTCTGCCACAGGGGTTTTTGTAATTTCTCCTTTTCTGTCTCATGTTGACTCTTTGAAGGTGGAGAGTCAGAGAGAGTCAACACTTAGAACTGGGTAAATAATTGACTTGCCCGAATGGTACTTGGCCTAATCTAATGCGCTTGTGTCAATCTTTAGGCACTGCCCTGTGATTCTCCCACCGCTTTGATATGCCAGTTTCTGAGGTCTTTATTACCTTCTCCTGCTTTTGATCATTTCTGGGATGGAATATTGCTTTGTTTCTGTACTCTTGAATCTGTCTGCACCAACAACACGTTCTCTGGTTTTTGTTTGACCCGATGCAGCGACACAGCACAGATTTCCTGATTCGCATTGGCACAGTGTCGCTCTGTCTTTAACGCCTCAGAAATGCCACACTGCCCTCGTATCACCCGTCCTAGTGTTACCTGCTCAGGTGGAGTGAAGCAGCAAACCAGCCATTTTGTGATGTAGGTTAAGATCTGACCTGTTTCACCCCGTTGGTGTGTTTTTCCTTTCCTATATCTCGTATATACTGTATAAATTATATGCTAGATATTCTGTTGTCTTGTTGCTAAATGTCTTGAAGCATTGTTTTGTTTCTGGTTTATGCTAAACATCTGCGTCTTTCTTGAATTTTGAATTTTTCTTATTTAAGATTTTGTTTGTATAAACATACTTGATAAAAAAAAAAAATCAGGAGATTATGGAATTCAGGTAGAATTAGTCTTGAACTTGTACTTGCATGCAATTAGTGGCTGGCTTGTAGTCTAAGATTTTTTTCTTTTTCATTTCTACACATAGTTTTCTAGTTGAGGTGAGTCTTGGGTGTTTTGCTTATTAAGTCTGGAACACACCAAGCCGACGGCAAAAATGAGCTCCAACCGAGGCTGGTGAGCAATCGGCCCCTGTCACCTGTGAAACTTTGTGCTGGAGAACACCAGCTAAACAGGGGGCTCCGGGTGTCCAGCAGTGCCACACACACCAGCACAACAGGCAGTCGGTGACACTCGGTGAAAGTCGGCCTGGTGTCTTCCTGGAGGTAGCTGAGTGACCTAAAGTGTGCAGATGAGTTAGATGCTCATGGTTGTTTTTTTTTTTTTTTGATTTAGCATATTTTAATTTTTTATGTTTATTTTGGGTGAATTTCTTCAAATGTTCAGCTTGTTTTAATGTTTGTGGATCTTTTCAGTTTTTACACACTGATATTTGCATTTCGCATGAAATTACTACAGCTGCTGCCCTTTCTAATATGTGCTGACCAAATCCTTTGTTTCCCTAAAGCTGTTTGTCTTCTCACACAAAGATGGGCCTGTCACGGTCGGTTTGACCAATATTTTTTTTTCTTGACTAAGTCCTGAAGATTTGTTGAAGACCGCCAAATTGGCCCAGTTAACATACTGATGTTCGATATATATTAAACCTCCTGAAAATGTGTACAAAACAGTTAAACTGTGGTCTGGTCAGGCTTTCCCAAATGGGATTCTGGTAATCACTAAGTAAGATTTCACACAACTCTTCTTGTAAAAAGTAAAAAGTGGTGCTAAATTACTATTGCAGTCTGTTGCGTGGTTTTATTTGAAGTGGGAATTTTACTGAATCCAAACACCATTGGGGGGGGAGCGGTAATATCTGTATATGATCTTTGCATGATCCTTGTGGAGCAGAAGCAGGAAGAAGATCTCTGTGGGCTTCAGACTTCATCAAACACAAGTAAGGGGTGATAGGAACTGAAGAAAGGGGGGAGGGGGCAGGAAAGAGGGGGG
>JAOYFF010000045.1:8504187-8533454 GCA_025773925.1 Cryptomyrus ogoouensis | reverse complement strand
GTGTTCGCAAAGCCCTTTTACTCTATCAATTACCCTAGGACCGTTCCACAGGCTCCCCATCCGCGGGGAGACACTTTCCCAGCAACAGGCAAACAAGTGCCATTAATAATTATCCATTAATTGCCCGTGTCTGTTGATGGTTTACTTATTTGAGAGTTAATGAAGGGCAGAAGTGTTTGTCTTGTGTGTGACACAAACACTACAGGGCCCTCTAAACGCAAAAATAGTTGGAATCCGGAGCTTGCTGGCGCGATCGCTTTCATCTCTGTGTTTTGCGCACGGTGACACTCTGCAGTGTTTGTTCGCTTTAACTAGTTTGTGCCGGTCGCGACTGATTGAAAGTTCTGACAGCAAACCGCTGTTTGGGGGGGTTTCAGGGGTTGCGGCGAGAGAGAATTTAACAACTGTGTAAATAAACATTTTTGTGGGGAGTATGGATGGGCACGCTACATGGTTGGTGTGCAGATTTGTTTCCTCTTACCCAAAAAGTTGGCTTGGTGAGCTTCCTAGCTCAAAATGGTGGCCTTGCATCACTGGAAAACTGCAGTTGGAAGTTGGTCGTCATATTCACAGCCCTTGGGGGGTATATAGATGCAGTATTTTCTGATTGTTATAGTTACAAACATAATCTGTGTTGACCTGCTAGTTCTCGTTGGAAACGCTGCCTGCAGACCGATTTGACCTTGCTGCCCTCGGCTCGGCGCACAATGCAGGGAGTAACCTGAAATGAGGTTTGAATTGTGTGCCCTCATGGCTGGCCAGGGTTGTTTTGGAGATTAAAGGAGAGATATGACTCGTTTGAAGGGGTGACTAATTGAAAGGCAGCGAGGCTTCAGAGGCAGAAAGGAAGAAGGCGAAATGCTAGCAGAATCACCCAGCATCTGTCTTCTTGGCTGTTTATTCTCCAACCTTGATGTAAGCCCTCCATGGGGCTTCACTCTCTAATCAGTTTAACTTTAGCTAGCAGTCCAAAGGCTGCATTTTTCAGCTGCATTAAATAAATTATTCTGCTGGCATTATACAATTCTAGTTCCATGAGGAGATGGTGAGGGGTATGTGTGGCATGATGCAATAGAGAATATTCTGGAACACAAGAAGGTATCGCTGCGAACTGAACACTTCAATGTATCTGCAGGTTTGTAGCAGAGGTTTGGCTGTTGAAAGAGGAGAGAAAAATCTGTGTTTTTTTTTTATTTTTATTTTTCCTACTATTCTCAGTGAGCAGATAATGGTAAGCCATGCGGGGTGAGTATTTCCATGCGGTGTGAATATTTTTGTGGCAAGTATTTTTTTTCCACGGAACCTCACGTTGTTTACACTATTTTTGAAAATATTTGTACAGTTCATGTTAAGGGATCCCTCAAAGGCTACAACAGCAGGTCCTTGGGGAGTCTGAAATATGGAAGTGGGGTGGTTTAACAGTCGAACGACGGGAAGACTCCTTTCCTGGAACCAAAGTGTAGAAACTGGTCGAATAAACCCCTGTAATTGCCCAAAATCATTTTTAGTCCCATGAATTTAAGGATGCTGAATGTGATTCTTGGAGCATGCCCTAAAAGAACATTCGATGAAGAATTTAGTGTATTTTGTGGTTGGGTGTGGGAGGCTAGAGAATGGCTGCTTGATATTTCGGCTCGCTGTCTGCCGTTTGCTGTCGTTAGCATGTCTGTTGACGTTATGAGGGCCGTGCTTCCTGTCAGTGCCACTCTGAAACTCAACACCCAGTCCACACATTCTTGTGTGAAATGATTTGACTTTGGAATGTAAATAGCATTCTTCTGCCGATCTCTCCTGTTGGGTCGTCTCAGCTCTGTTGTAACCTGCTTTGTTGACTCTGATGATCAGTTGGGGGATTCAAATGATTTTTGATAATGTATTATATCCTTGGGTCAAAGTTCCGTCATCAGTTGGGGCTTAAGTTTTTGAAGCCTTACCACTCATGACAAACATCTCAGCACACACAACTAGTGCTACAGTTTTGGGCTGCACGCATTTTTGTACTTGATAGCTTGCGGAAGGCCATTTTAATTATGATGGCAATATTTGCAATAGAATTTTTTTTTGTTTGTGGAAAAAATTAATTGGGGATGAATAATTGCGAGAGTGAACAAGTAAAGGACCACTGGAGATTGCAGCCACCTTGACTATGAGTTTTACTCTCGGCCGAGTTCAGGGACTCCTCAACCTCTGCCTGAAGGCCAGAACATCCAGGCTGAGGAAGAGCTTCTTCCTTCTGGCAGTTTGGATCCTTAATGTGGACACTGTCTAGGACCTGCACAGCCAGCGTTCCAACAGCCTACTCAAATGTGCAGCTAACATATTCATTTTAATACAGACGCTCCTCTACTTACGAACTTTCAACTTACGAACTTTGACATACGAACAAAAAGGACTGTAAGTCCAAATCGTGTTCATTAGGCTCCCGTTTCCTGTCCGCAACATAATTTTTTTCTCTTTCTGCGCGCCATTTCTGCCTGGTATGACTTCTGACCGCTACTCCCGCCGTGCAGCCGCGCAGCAGCGTACTCCAAGCACCCTAGTTATTTGTACATGCGTGTACCCTTAAAATGATGTTGAATAATGACTCGCAAACATGTCAAGTTACGAACGGCCGTTCGGAACATATCTTGTTCGTAAGTAGAGGAGCTCCTGTACTCGGTTATACTTTCACATAGAATCTGAGCCTTTGGTATAGAATAGCTGCTTATCCTACGCCAGGACTACGCACCTCGTGGTCCTCAAGGACTGAGCCCTGCTGATTTTTCCTGCCTTCCTTCACCTGTGAGCCAGGTGTGAAGCCTCCGGCCAATCAGAATCAGTAATTATTAAACTAACTACAGGGAGAACTGAAAACATGGCCTGGATTTGGAATCGAGGGCCCGAGTTAAGTAGTGCAGTATCATCCTGACGCATGTAGTTGCATTTCTGGAGTGATGCGCGTGAGGCTATGCAGTCAGGTGTGAGACCACACCGTCCTGACAGCTGAGATTCTACGCAAATGTATAAATCAGCCTTTAGACTCTCACTACCCACTACCTTACTGCCAGTTGCAGACTGTGGATATTTATGATTATTGTTTAATGTCATGTCTCTTTATGCATCTTCTCTTCACAGTCTGGAGTTGGGCAGCCATATATTTCACAGCACAGTGTACTAATTATAACACTGCATGTCAGAAATAAGTTGAAAAATGAAATTAGAGGGTGATGAAAGGAAATTATATTGCGAAAGGGGAGGTGAGCTTGTCATCACGGTTTCTCCCTGGGAATACCGGCGTATTTTTGTCCTGTTAATAACAATGTTGAAATGTACACATGGTTTTACCACCCCCTTTAAGAAATGGGGGGGGAATGAATAGCAATGAGCGTGATTATGGATGGTGGTAACATTGTCTGATCTCGGTGCCGCTGGCCACCCGTCTATGTTCACACGCAGAGTCTCTCCGTGGCCGTCCGCTCGCGGTTATGGGACGGTGCCTCACCAGTCAGCTCTACTGCCGCGATGACTCACTTCCAGTGTGCCACACGCAAATGGTCAGCGGCCGCCCGTGTGACACTCTGTGGCCGTTTCTCCATCAGAATGTGGGAAGCCCACTATATAAGACATGCCTCATCATCTTCCTCTTTGCTCTTCAGTTTTCTGATCTTGCTAAGAAGGATAATAAATTTTGTAAGCCTGTTAATATAAAAACAGGTCTAACCCCATATGAAACCATCCATTTTTGCATTACTTTTGCATGTAAATATTATGATACACATTTTCTGTTTGTGTCTGGATACATATATCACAACACAATACAGATGAGCAATCCTGCCTCACTTCCAAGCATCTCCTACAATGTCTCCTCTGTCTGTTGGGTACCAGGTCTTTTTAGAAGACGTCTGAATCAGACACTGAAACGGTGATTGAAGTAATCGAAATTGTGCTGTGATTTCTGACGTGGTCAATGGAAGATAAAAAATTTAACGATGACAATGCTTATGGTCTCTCTCAAACCCTCTAATCTTATTTAGAATAAAAATACAGTTTTCCTATGGTTCTAGATCCTTTGTTTGCGGTGAAAGCTGGTTCTTGGCCACTATGTACCACCAGGCTCATTTATAGATACAGAATCAGATCGGTTGTGTATCAGTCCTGAATGATGCTTCTGGAAGTGCTGTTAAGGCCGGTCCACACTTCTTCGTACAAGCGCGACACTCCGCTCTGCGTATGGGTACACAGAAACATTCATAGTTCTCTGATCTAGCCGTGTACTTTGCACATGCACACAGGGTGTTGTATTTTTATTTTTCTTAATGATAATAATACATAATTATTTTGATATCCCCTGCACACGTACCACAGCAATGAGCCAGCTCACTGGGTCGCCAACAGGGGCAGCTGGCTGGTGTGAGATTTTCAATTCGAGACGAGTCTGCATGCACACACACACGCGTGTACATGTATGTAACAGTTTTATTACCTTGTCAATATTCTGTACCCCAGCGCCTGTCAGAAGCATCCGTGTTGCCATTTAAAGTGGACTCTAGTAAATCGATCATACTCTGCATGTCCAGGCGTTCCTCTGCAGAGGTGCAAACGTGTCATGAGTTCAAGCGGACAGGTCCACCAGGACACGTGCGGAGAAGTATGAACCAGCCTTTAGGAGCTGTCGGCTCCTGGTGCCAACCTGTGTGTTTGTCTCTGTTTCTGTCATCTTGGCCAGTCGCTGTCCTTTTGATTTGAATACCCTTCTAGGTTCTTGTTCACAGTTAGTGTTTTTTTTTTTTTTGTTGGTCGTGGTGTCTAGAAAACAAGGGTTTTTGCATCCTTCTGGTATAGATGCCTTTAGTGGTGAAGGGCATGGGTTCAGGGTGAAGCGGGCTGGTTTGATATGTGAAGGAGCCGTGCTGTAGTAACTCTCGATTAAGAGGAATGATCTTAATGCAGTACAACACCCAGCTGTATGAATGGGTAGCAGTTGTCATTAGTTTTTGGATTAGAGTGTCAGCTCAGTGACTAATTGTGTGTGTGGTGCAGTGAACTATAGTGTCTTTGCAGCCTTACGATTCACAGCCTTATAAATCAGACCAGCTTTGGTGTGGCAGGCCAAGGTGTTCAGAGTTTATAGCTGCAGCATCTCTTTACAATCAGTTATTTTTTGTCATGGTTGTAGATGTAGAATACTTTTTTGGATCTGTGACGGATATTTTTATGCACACTGTAAAATCTGTTCATATGTTAATGCTGGTGTATGTATGTCTTGTGAAAATGTGGCGTTATTAAAACTGTTTGGTAGCGCTTGTGTTTGCCTGCGTGTTTGTGTGCGGGGAAGGCCAGATTCCCACATTCCTCTCTCTGTTTGAGTTGGGATTTGCTCAGCCTTTTGTCCAGCTTTCACCTTTTGTTTGCGGGTAGGAGAAGGTTTCAGGAATTAGCTCGTTGCAACGCCAGAGTCCTGGCTGTCCTCGAAACTTCACAGCGGGCTTCAGGACCCACTGGATCGCTCAGTCTTGGCAGCAGGACAGGGGAAAACTTAGTTTTAATGAGGAGTTCAGTAAAAACACACAAATCTGTGGGCATTCGCTTTTCTCTCCCCCCCCCCCCCCATACCCTGTGAGTTGATGGTGTTTTGGCTCTACCCTAGTGCACCCCTTTCTCACTGCTTTATGGGAGCAGCTGTAGTCTGCGATTTCATTTTCCGAATTGCAGTCATGAAATGTTGAAGTTCACAGCCGGGCGAAGTTTAAAGGGGAGTTGTGGTCCAAAACGTTTTTTTAATACATATCACAGGTGGGTATCTTTTGTGCTGCTGTGAAACAACAATAGATTCACAGGGTCGGCCGCTGATTTTCAAGACGTGCCAGCTGACCATCACATGAGTATTCAAGGCTCCAACTTGCTTCACGCCTTAGTTTAGGAGCACGTGGTGAATTTATGTTCTCCATACTTCCTGGGTCACTTCCAAGCAGAACCAACACCGAAGAAGTTGGTGAATATCTTCTCTCGTGAACGGCCCAGAAATCAGAGTTTGCCTGGAACACGGTGAAGCTCCACCAAGTGAACTCTCGCCAGGATGTAACGCCAGTTAGCAGCTGCTGTTTCACACTTAGGTTTCTGTAATTCTTGCCTTAGTTTTATGTTGTCCAATAATATTAACCAAAGTTTTATACCGATTTAGCAAAGGCTGTGATGTCCCATAAAAGGTTAGCTTAGGAGAGAATGTGCACTGTGTGGAACAAAGCATAATATACACATTGGAAAGGGAGTTGGAGCGAAAATGTTTTTCCTTCAGTCAGCCGTAATAGGATGTTTTAAACCATGCCTTCTGACTCTTGCGAAGGTCTGAGGTAGTAAATTACTTTCCCTTTCGCTCGATCGCTCAAAGGTTTTTTTTTCTTTTTTTTTCTAATGCTGGGTCATTCCGTCCAGATTGCGGATCCTTTTACAACCCAGCTGCGTTTCTAATTGTTACGAGAGGCCGTCGAAAAGCTAAAAGAGGCCGACACCTCGGCGGAGCCTCTGGTTTCTCTCTCTCCGGAATGTTCCGGGTGTATCCTCTGTGGCGGCCTCCGTCTCTTCCCAGCAGACCAACGTGAAGAGGCTCTGCTCCAAGCATCATCCTGCTTTTCATAGCATTTATTCGATTTTTATTTATTGACATATTTTTCCGTGCGGGCTGTAGTGTGCTTTTATTGTCCGCAGTGCATGTAATACAGTTTCCTTTGGGTACTGAGGACGGCATCTAGGGAATGAACAAAACCAACTTAATATTGTTTATTTGGGTGGAATTTCCCCCCAAACTGTCTGGCGCGGACTTTAAAGAAGGACAGCGCCTAGCTTAGCTGAGACGTCCTGTGTGGGGAAGGGCGGGGATCCTGCCAGGGGCTAACAAGGAACGCCTGGCCCTAACCCCCCCCCCAGCATGGATGCCGTGTGCAGCAGCGTAGGGCCCAGGCAGTCACGGTCCATTTGCGAGTCTGCTAACGGCTCACCACGGAGCCATTTGGGTGACTTTGATTGCACTAGCTTAATGCAAACAGCAGGTGCCTCGATTAGCACAAAGGTGCAGCGGCCCTGCTAGGCTAATGTGTACGATGCGGTAGGCCTCTGGCCTTCGCTGGGAAGGGAGAGCTTGTGGGAGTTTTACATACACAAAAATGTTCTGCGGGCAGAAGGATAAATGATTAGTTCAGAGAGAGAACCAATCAGATTGTGGAAAAGCTGGGTCCAAGCAACTTGAGGAGGTGGTACCAGAACATCTGATTGGTTGGTCCTGCCTCCTCTAGTTGCTTGGACCCACCTTCTCTGCAATCTGATTGGTTATCTCCCTCAATTAATCATTTATCCTTCTGCCCTCAGAACATTTTTTTTGTGAGTGAAACTGCCATGAGCGAACGGAGAGCGCCCTCAGCTGGACAGGGGGGTGTTTTAGGGCTTGCGTCTGCCCCACCTCTCCCTATAAACAAGGGGGCGTGACCTGCATGACAGTCCCGTGATGGGAATCCCGTGCCGCCTCCGGGACCATCTCAGAATGTCAGCTGCTCTTGGCGCTGTACCATTATGCTTTGAGGGGTCAGCTCGGGTCAAGTTGGGGGCCCAGGTACAGCCGGGTAAATCAGACAGATCCTGTTCCCTCCATCATCCTCACATTTCTCTCAAGCCAAAGGGCCGGAAAAGAAAGGTCAGCCCCTCAGCCCCCCCCCAGCTCGGTCCCTCTGAGTTACATGTAATGGAAACACCCCACCCTGCCTGCTCCCTTAAACTGGTGACATTGGAAGGAGATGCTGCGTTTTATATGTGTGTTTTGGCAGTTTTGTTTCCTGCTGCAGATGGGGCCGTACTTAATGACATTTTAAGTCTAAACTCAACTCTGTTTTCCTCAGGAAATGCAGTAAGAATTGCATGGGAACTGTTATACATAGGAAGTATTATGTGTGACGTATGGAAGTAATGTGTCATATTGTGTGTGCAGGTGATATATCAGACGTTTTATAACCTTTTCTTGCCTTTTGACAGAGTTAATCCCCACCCCATTTCCAGTTTTCTGCTGCTTAAAGTTGCCAACTAAAATACAAAGTTACCCGTGATCGTGCTTTTCGAGAATGTGGAGAAGCGAACTCGAGCTGGACTACCTGGTGTGGCTCAGACGGCCACGGGGGGGTGGGGGGTGTCTCTATCCGAGCCATACGACGCCCCGGCAACCGGGACCTGCTATTCGAGGAGTGACTTTTTGGTCACCTCGCCCCCGTCTCTCTCCCCGCCATCTGAGTCCACGACTGACAGCATTTTCTCCAGGCTGCCTTGCGGCTGAAGCTGAGCAGACCGTATTTCCTGTTTTTTTTTCTTTCTTTTTTTACCCCCTTCCCTTTTTCCCTCCCTTCTTTACTGCAGGCCATAGCGATGGAGTGTGAAAGAGTCCCGACTAGCTGGCTCAAGAACTGCACTGATCACACGTTTCGCTATCTAGTGTGAAATCTGGCATTTCTGAGGAAGCTCTTCCTCCAGTCGAAATTCAGCAGTAAAACTGAGAAAATGACTTAATGAGGGGTCTTGTGATTTAACTCGCTCACAACTGGTAACAAGAAAAACAAGGCTCCTTCAAACTGGTATTCTGTTTAACGCTCCCGATTCTCCCTAAAAACAAGTGCAGAAACTTTGTCATTTAACCTAGACGATCAGATAGTTGACAGTAGTGTAAGTAGGTAGTGGAATACAGTGAGAATTGATAGGGCACTACTATTGAGGGAATAATGGTCAACTTCACCCTCAGTTCCCTCCTGCAGAAAACCCCACTAAAGTAGCTATCAAAATAAAGCGGAAAATGTTTTTCAAGAGATTCGTTGTGAAATTCCACTGTGGAAATTAAAGTGAGGTCCCCACTCATCAGGTTGGGAGTACCCCAATAGCCTTGTTAATTATCTCATAAACTGTCCAACTTATTAAATAAAAAATTATTAAATTTATTTATTAAATAAAATTATTAAAAACTGGGCCGATTTTCAGTTTTCAGCTCCAAGTACCTACCTATCAGGTCTGGCTTGGGTTCTGAATCCAGTAGGGTGGATGTTGGTTCAAAAGTGGGAGCAATTTTTCCCCATTTTTTAATTCACGTGCGTCACACTGTCCATGCCGGGTGACCGTGTGCAGTGGGCAGGGCCAGGCACTTGTGGTAACGTTTGGCTCCCGTTAGGCGAGGTGGCTCGGTCGGGCGATATACTTGCAGCTCCCGCCAGGGCTGCGGCGGGCCTGCGACGGCCAGCCACGTCCCCTGAACGTGGAGCTCAGCTTTTAGCTGGTGGCTAAATGTGGGTGTTGGGGGTTGGATCTGGCTCAGTGCCACACCGCATTCTGGTGGGTAGAGCCCGGTTCTGTCAAGGGCTGGGAGAATCATCAGACCAAATGCGAAGTGGTGCTTAATTTGAAACATGCGTCAGCTAGAGAAGAAATAATGTCCTTTGACAGAGACTTCTTGTGTGCCTGTTGTTTCTTATGTTGATCTTCATACGAGCGGATTTTCTGCATCCAATGAATGCATTGCCATGTGGAGTTAAGGAAGCTCAACGTAAAGGAGGAATCTCTTTGCTGTTAGCCACTGCCGAGTTTGGGTACATATACAGCAGCTGATAGGTTTGGATAATTATCTCTACATCTCAGAATCTGCAGTTTTACTCTCACTTGATCTTTAAGATTCATTGCAGTTTAAGTGACTGAAGTTATGAAATAGAGTTAATCCATAGACCAATGGACTCAAAGTTTTGGTTATGAGCGTCAAAATAATGGAAACCCTGAACTGGGGCTGAATTTGAAAATGGAAGGAGTGTGAAAGTCTTACCGGCCACCTCTGGAAACAAAATCCCGACCCACACCTCTGGTTTGTGACTGAGTAAGGCTGCTGAAGTCCTGGTGATCGCAAGCTCACTGCCGACCTGCTGTGGCTAGATGACAGCAGGTGAGCTTGTCTGGTGCAGAGTATGAGACTGAAGTTTGGCTTCCTCGGGACCCTCGTGCAAACCGTGACTGCATCCGGCCTTGACTGCATCGGCCATCTTGTCAGCAGGCCCGGTGGTGACATACTGTGTGAGGAGAGGCTGGGCTGTTTGGCTGTGTGTGTTGAATTGGCACTGGGGATGAGGAGGGGCCTTTGAGTTACTGAAACAAAGGAATATTAGGGAAGAAGGAAAGATCTGGGATCTGTAGCCTGTTGTAACCTGATCTCGAATGGCTGCTGTGATCTGCTTTAATGGTGGAGCTTTGGTGCAGTGTCATCTCATACATAATTGGTCCTGAAAAGATTCAATCTTTTCAGGACCATTGTATTTTTTCCATTTTTAAATTTACAGCTTAGGTTTAATTTTGTAAAGGTACGCCCAGGTTTTCCTTAAAAAAAAAAAAAATCTTGATACCAGCCTTTTACAATCTGATTGTAAAAGGCTGGTATCAAGATTTTTTTTTAAGGAAAACCTGGGCGTACCTTTACTAAATTAAACCTAAGCTGTAAATTTAAAAATGGAAAAAATACAATGAAACATTTTACTGCTTTGCAGTGACATCATAACAGGATGAGTTGCCGTAACCAAAGTTCATCGCATTATTTGTATGAGTGAGGTCCCACTTGTGTTGCGGGGTTTTAAAATCCTTGCTAAGCATTTATGTGGAAAAACTTACTCACGGAGTGAAAGGGAATCGAGCAAGGCATGAAATTCACAGAGAGTGAAGAGTAGACTCTTGGCATAATACACTCCCTCTCCCCCACCCCCTCCTCAGTGTTGGGGTTCGTAAACCTCTGCCTCTGAGTACATACCACATTCAGGCAGCCCTCAAGCATAGGAAATAGCTATCCGGTTTGGTAACTTCCTTAATGCTGCCTTTGCGGAGATTTCATGTTGGGGAAACATGTGAAGCACATTTTTCACGAAAGCTCTGCTGTTCCATGTGGCGTTGAAGACAGTCATGGAGCGTGCCCATTGGAATTTGGGAAGACGAAGGAAATGCTGGGTTACAGTTATTTGTAACTGCAGTTGTAATTGAATCTGCGTGATCAAGCGCTGTGGTTGTTAGGATTCAGAACGAGCAAGAACAGCTAGTTATTGTTTGTTCAGTGTTCAAGACGACACAACTGAGTCACTGTTCGTGAGACTTTTTTACCGGTTCTATACTGTATAGTGTTTTTCTGGCCAACCTTTTTTTTGTAGAAGTAAACATTTTTTTTGTTTACTTTCTCTTTCCGCCAAACCACTGTTCTGAGTAAAGGATAATTTGATGGCTTTCCTCCTCAGAGATACAATGCTGCATATCCCAGTCACTTATAGCCTTTTGGGACCTTTGACAGATGTAATTCTTTTCAGATGTGCTATGCTAACACATGAACGTATGAATGAATGAATTGCCGCAGAATGGCAAATGAAGCAGGAATGTTGGGGTGGGGGGAACAGATCACCTGGATAATAAACCCATTGTTTATATGCCTGGCTGTATAAGTGTTTGTGGTTCATAATTACTTTTTAAACAAAGACCAAAAAAGAGTGAATATTTTGTTATTTACTATCTTCCAAGACCTGTGTTCCTGTAAAACTCGGGTGTGACCCAGTCGCCTTTCTGACAGCCAGTGAAGGTCGATCCACATCAACTCTGACCTGTTTTCCCTCCCTCAACAGCATTTGAGTGTGCGGTCTATTCACCGCTGGACCTGGGAAGTTGGTGACATTTAGAGCAAACTGACGAGATGAGTTTAAGTCCCTTCTACTCGAGTGCCTTCTCACTGCAGCTTATTGTGTCGTCCCGGTGCGTCTTGTGGTTGAGTGAGGGAGTAATCGGAGCAGAGGTTTCACTGTTCCCGGCGCAGTCAGCGGAACTGCCAAGACAGAACAAAAAGTCAGCCTTCAGCAGTCATTGTCTGCCACAGAAATCCACCTTGTTTATTCGTGGCGCTCCCAAACTGGTCCAAGTACCCCAGCTCAGCAAACATTTGCTGTGTTCCTCTCAAACTAGTTTTGCTGATGCTACATGTTTTATACATAAGGAGAGAGGTTTTACCACATAGAGTATTTTGAGGTCATACTAGCAGCAATGACCTGTTACTGCAACCAGACGGGCCACCCGGTTACTGGGTACTGAATCGGGAGGAAATGTGGGTCAGGATCTAATTTAAATGATTCCTAGAATGTTTCACTGGAGACATTGAAAGCGTGTCCCTGATATCATGAAGATGCTGATAACTTAAGCCCATGTACTAGTCCATTCCCTCAGATATAATCCACCAGCTCAGTATGTTGGTCCCTACTTAGTGGGATGGCCGTATGTTATCAGCAGAATGGCTTCTGGTTCCGCTTTTGAGCGGTTTTCCTGTTTAACGCGCCTTCGCATTTGTCAGGGAATGCACGGCTGTAGCTTTCCTGTAGGTGGCGCTAACGGGAGGGGCATCTTTCCGACGGCCGACGTGAAAAGCCTGTCCCTCGTGCGCGTGCCTGTGCGTGTGCGTCATGTGACCCATTCTATGACTAAAAACTAATAGTTGTCTGCATATGCATCCGTTTCACGTCTCAAACGGGTTTGTCTCTTGGTCTGAAGTCCTTTTTCATCAGAACCCGAAAGCCCACTAGTACAAAGGCACCCCCCCCCCGGCTGGTATGCCCTGGCTCGCCATAGGGACAGTGTGAATTTCACATGAACTCGGAATGTGGGACCTGGGGAGAGTCGCTTGTGCCAGCCGAGGCTCATAGCGGGGGAAAAGGCAAACGAGATGCGTCGGCTTCAATAAAACACTCCCCACAAATCATATCGTTTTATAGGATGTGCGAAGAAACCTCCAAAAATACGCCCCAGCTTCTTCAAAGTAAAGCAACTCGATGCCCCCTCCGTCCGTATCGATGCTCTGCGTGATCGTTATTTATTCACTTTTATTTTTTCGGTGAGTTTGCAGCTACAGCTGTGAAGGTGAACGTGGCAGCTTTTGTGCACAAAAAAACCCACAAACTTGTGGTCCGGAAATTTTCCAGTTGGCAGCCAAGATCCTGCAGCTTGTTCCTGAATTCCCGTTGCAGGTGCTAGAGAGAGGCCGAGCTGTGCATACATGCCATAATTTCATAAACAATGATTTTTAATTGGCATCTTCGCTTTATGTACTTTTTTATTTTCTGATATCTGAACCAAGAGCGCAAGAATTTAAGGGAAAAAAACTTAATGCCTTTTCAGCCCAGTTAAGTTCACTCGCTTTGCTTATTTATGTATGTTCCTTTGTAGTACGCTGATTTATACTGGAAAAAGTTCAGCCTGCGCGAGCTCCGATTCCCCTTGAGACACGTGCAGTAAACAGAAGACAATGAGCGTTTGGAGATGAAACATTTCCCGATTGCAGTCAGTGCCGGACAGCCTCGCGCTGCTTGCGCGCCCCCGGAGAGCGCGGCTCCGCGCCTTCGCCCGTGCATGTGCTGTACGTCCGGGGAAATGTTTGACAGTGCTTGAAACATTTAAAGTCCATGTTTTGATTCAGTAATCAAAAGCCGACTGCAAATGGATTTCGTCCCGCAGTCAGCCCGCGAAGGTCGGCATGGGTTGCCGTTTTTTTCTTCTTCTCCCCTCACTCCTTTCGGGTGCTTTGGAAGTTTGCCTGGATTGGAGTGTCTGAAGCTTGTCAGAGGTGTTATGTGGACGTGTCAGAACTGGTCCCAATTTTACTAGCCTGTGCTGCACTTGGAAATGACCTTTTCTGGCGTCTGTTTAACTTTAGTTTTTTGTGTTACTATGCACATTTCCTACCATCATCCTAGACTGTCTCCATTGTCCTGATATTACAATATAATACTGTCATAAGTACAGTTTAGGTATAGAACGGTGATTTTGTGACACATTTATTGTGCAGGTGGCTTGTTCTCATTTTGGAGGGTCAGTTACATTCCTGTTTGTGTGTTTTTCAGTTATGCTGTAATAATTCATTTATACTTTTGTGTTTTTTTTTTTTGCAGAGAATATTCGACTCCTTTGTTTACACCGAAAAAACGTCAAACGGCGAGACAGAAGGACAGCAGGTGAGAGGCAGTTCCAGCCTTGAACACAAGGGCTTGTTTTAGACGCCTGTCAGATACTGGGATGCCGCCCACTCCGCTTTCTGGTAGCGGTGCTGCAATCTTTGTATTAAAAGCCGCACTTAAGTTTGGGTGCAGTTACTGTGTTGTGGTTAATAGGTTTCCTATGTGCTGTCAGTCTTCCCAAAGCATGTCTGCTTAGTCCTGCTTCGCTGGGGCTTTGAACGGAGCCGCAGAGCCATCACAGGACGTCCACGCGAGCTCGCCTTTCAGCCCCCGGGGCCAAACCCGCTCCACTGCTTCCAATTTGCCATGCAAGGCACTAATTCTGTAATTACTCTCATCTGCCAAACTCGGACCGCTGACATCTCAAGGGTGACCAGTGTCTGACAGCAGGAGAAAATTAAAGAATTCCCCACAAGATCAGAAAACGCAGCAGGAAGAGGGGATGGTTTAAATATATACTGATTTAATTTGCTTTTCTTTTGTGTGCTGTTTAATATGTTAGAAAAAACATAAATGACTTATTTTGGCTGAAGTCTGAAGCCCTCGTGTGGCCATCGCAAGTTTTTAAAATGACCTGTTAAAAATGCCCATGTGACCATGAGCAGCGTAAACAATTAAAAAGCTGATCAGTACATTTTTGATGCTGCGGGGTAATGAAGGTGTATTTGGAGGGTGTGATCTGTAAGTCCTACAGCAGTGCTTTCCGAGTGGGGGAGGGGTGTATGTGGATGCATCTGCAGACCCCCTCACTGGTCTGGTACCTCCATCACAACATGGGCATTGTTCTTCCCAGTAGAGAGACGTATGTGCATCTAGTTAACTGCAGACATTTCCATCTGTCTGAATTTGTTCATAGGTTTTTGCCAAAAGTTTTAAATCTGTGGCCTTCCAGCGAACAGTCTGGGAATAATTTGTGGATTTTTTTTTCTTTGTGCATTTGCATTGGATGTTTTTCTGTTTTTAATCCCTTTTGGGAAATCGGTATGACGGTACTGACTATTTCTTTTTAATGCCCCACATGAAAACATCGGTATATTTTGTACAAAGTGAACAAAAATCTGCTTTTTTGGCCCATCTGTGGCACTACATTCTGGACGGTTTCAGGCCCTTTGTTGCGCTACTAAAATGCGGAGGAATTTAAGGGAGATGAATGACTGAGTGACCTGAGTCAACAGGCTGAGTTTGCTGGCCTCCTTGGGCCCTGTAGCATATGTAATAATGGGCAGCATGAGAGAGAATTAAGTTTGTATGTAATTTATGCCTGTAATGGGACAGTGTGAAAAGGATGTGGTTATGAATGCTATAGGTTTTCTTTCTTTTCTGCGAGGTGCTGCTGCAAAGCTTTGCTGTGGGGGTGTGGGTAGGGAGAGCAGAAATTTCGGGGCCCAGGAGTGGCACTGCTGAATGAGCCCCCCGGGACCCCACCAGAAAAATGAGAGCCCCCATCCGCTGTCTGCGCGGCTGACGGAGCCCCGCTTACTGTCTGCAGACCCCGTTTGCCACTCCCCAGTAACTGGAAATTATGAAGCAGCAGGCGCCTGGACTCACCCAAGTCCTTTTTATTGCCGTCCCTTGAAAGTTTAACGTTGATTGATTTGATTTCTCTCTCTCGGCACCTTGTTCTTGGTTATTGAGCCATAGTGGATTGTATGTTTTATTTCTTCTTTAATCTAATAAAGGATCTTGCCTTTGTTCAGTATCGCTGATTGATGGTTTACACCTTTACCACGAACTATAAATGCAGTGTTAGAATGACTGCTGTGGCAATGACCGTAACCAGTGATAACCTGTTTGTAAACTAGCAGTCCTCTATAAAGTAGTTTTATATATACAGCTCTGGGGGGAAAAAATTAAAAGGCCACTCCATATGTTTGTGTGTGTGTGTGTGTGTGTGTGTTTTGTAATTTCTCTATCCATTAACAATGTCAGGTTTGTGTTACTGGTTTTAATGCCCTTTGCTGGTATTTCTGAGTGACGCTCTGTTCAATTCTTGCTTCAGCTGGCTAAGAAGATCCGCGAGAAGTTCAACCGCTACCTGGATGTGGTGAACAGAAACAAGCAGGTCCTGGAGGCCTCCTACACGGCCCACCTGACCTCGCCGCTGACGGCCACCCAGGACTGCTGCAAGATCCCACCCTCCATGATGGAGTAAGCCCCGTGGCTATGCTAGCGTTTCCACTGTCCCACTCTGAAACCAGTATATGAGCCATGCACCAGTTTCCATATGATCATGGGAGTTTTATTTACACAAAAATATTCAGAGGGCAGAAGGAAGAAATGATTGGTTCAGAGAGTTAACCAGTCAGATTATAAAGGAAGTGGGCCTAACCAATCAGATTATAAAGGAGGTGGGCCAAATCAAATAGAGTAGGTGGGGCTAACCAATCAGATGTCTTGGTCCCACTTCCTCTAGTTGCTTGGACCCACCACTACACACTGATCGGTTCATTCTGCCCTCAGAATATTTTCGCATAATTAAAACTCCAAGCTTTCTGTACCTCACCCATCACTGAGTGCATCTTGCATAACCCCACCTCACTGTCTTAAACCCCATATTTTCGACCCTGAACACCCCCCCCCAGCTGCTCTTACCTATACATATTTGTGTCATGGAGAGCAAGATTGGGTAGGTGAAAGGAAGCATTTCAATGTATCTGTACCCGTACTTGTGCAAATGGCAAAGTAAAGGATCATTTAGTTTGTTTATAAATCTCATAAGAAGTATATTTATATATTCATACGCAGACCTTAAGTTCATGCCCCACTGGCATGCAGCTATGCTGATTTACCGAGAAGCGTATGAAGTTTAAATGGCAAGGACATCTGAGGCATCTCTCTGCCGACGTGTTAAGGGCCGGACTCTAGTACCTTAGGCTGTTTTAGACGTAGTTCTTCGATCTCAACATCCAGCATGAAAGCAGCTGCTCAGGAATGTCTTCTGATATCAGTTTCAGTGAGGGCCACACTTCCACAAGGCGCGCTTTCAATTTAATCTTCACTGGAGCAGTTTCTGCTGCATTACTCATGTCTGTTAGCTTTTTCTTTTGAGAATTTTATCTCTGTCTCCAGACTGAGTTATCTTGAACTGTAAGTTGCTCGCCCTCTCAGATGAAGCCATAAGGCCACAGATGGTGAATTGCATCCCATAATTTTCGTTACTACTCTGTGCTGCCAGTCCCAGCAGGGTGAGACGGGTGGGTATGTTGCAAAGACCTGGAAATATTAAGACTTGGACCTAAAAGAGAGGGTGAGCCAAGTTATTGTTTCAAAGTGTACAGTCTTTAATCTCCACAAAAATCAGTCCAGCTTATGTTTTTCTGTGATTCAGTCCATTGCAATCAGGTCACAGCAGGATTACAACTGTGTTTTAATCAAAATCATGTGTAGCCTAGGACAGGGTTTCTCAGCCCAGTCCTCAGGGGCCCCCAGACAGGCCACGTTTTTGCTCCCTCCGAGCTCCCGGCGCACACAACCCAATCAATCAGTGAAGAACTCTGAATACTTGGTACAGGTGTTTTGCGAGCTGGGAGGGAGCAAAAACATGAACTGTCTGGGGCTCCCCAAGGACTTGGCTGAGAAACACTGGCCTCCGTGATTGTGTACTCGTTCTAAAAGCTGCCATGCTGATTGCGTGGGAAGTTTGGCTGCTGTTATTTCATGTCAGTTGACTGAATCAAATAGGGTCAGATGTGACGTGGGCGGTGGTGATGTCAACATCAATGCTGGTCAACCCATCAGGCAACATTGACCAAGGGTGCCGTCTTCTGAAGGGCTGTGACGTAGCGAGCCTGTTGTATGCTGTCTTGGTTTGGGGCTTTGGCGAAGTTTGTGGAGGATGTCACAAGGACTTTGAATAGTGCTGGTCAGAATTAAACAACAAGGTTGATTTGCCAGTTTCTGTTTTGCTTATGAAGTTCCCCAAGGTCTTGGTGTTCACCAGAAATCCTCTTTTGATGTTACATTCAGTCACATATTGTGCTTCTGCACTCAGTCGCTGAGTCCCGACATGAGCTGTGTGGATGGGGGATGGTTTTCCAAGGGTCTGGATGGAGAAGCAGTGGCCCGAGTTCAAAGCGGCTTGTTGATCAGCGCGTCCGTCAAGCATGCATGCCTCCTGCAGACAGACGGACGGGGAGTCGCTGGGAGCCGACACGATTCCAGGACTGTTTCTAGTGGGGGTAGGGGGATCAAAGAGCGAGGGATGCTGACCCCTCCAGGATGCACTTTTGATTGGCTGCTTGTTAAAGCCGGCTGTCATCGTCCTGGGAGCAGGGTGCTGATGCTGTCTGTCAGCCGGTTCTGGCTGCACCCCTTATGCCCAATGCTCCACGCGTGCAGAGAAACCCGCAACTCGCTTGGTGCATGGCTAGGGCTTGGGCTTGAGTGGCGGTGGGGGGGGGGGGCTGGGGGGGGCAGCCTAAAGGAAGCAGAGAGATGAAAGTCATGCGAGGATGGGAGATACTTAAATCAGCTTTTAGGAAAATTGAGGTAAATCAGGCAAAAAGTATAATTTTATGATTCTGCATATTCAGTCAGTTTCCCCCCTCAATTTGAAAAATATGCCTGCCCTTTTATTTACACACTCTGAGCATGACCGGGTTGAGCCTTGCATCCGTATGAAGCAATCCAGAACGGCAACACCATACAAAGCTGGGCTTGTAGCGGTGAGCGCGGCAAGTTGCGTAAGACCAGAATTGTTCTGGTTGATTGTAGATAAAGGCAATACTTATGTGGAACTTGCTTTTAATGACTTTTTATTGAGGCTGCATACTGATGGCATCACGACGAAAGAAGAATGGGTAGCTTTATTGACACAGAATGGAATGACGAGTAGGAGTGAGTGAGGGCTGCTGCACTGAATGTCCTCCGGCTAAACTACTGCTTTGATGTTCTCAGGTTTGATGGCAATTTTAACACGAATGTGTCCAAAACCATCTGCTGCGATCGACTGTCCCCCACTGTCAACAGCCGAGCCTTCAATCCTGGCAGGGACCTCAATTCAGGTGAGTACCCACACCCAGCTCAGGGGAGTTTTACTTACCAAAAACGTTCTGAGGACAGAATGAAAAATGATTGGTTCAGAGAGAGAACCAGTCAGATTGTGGAGGAGGTGGACCCAAGCAACTAGAGGAGGCCGGACCAAGACATCTGATTGGTTGGTCCCACCTCTAGTTCCTTTGACCCACCTCCTCTACAATAAGATTGGTTCAGAGAGTTAACCAATCATTTTGTCGTTCTGCCCACGGAATATTTTTGTGTAAGTTAAACTTCCACAAGCCCGCTCTCGGTCCTTATCTGCTTTCCATCCATGCTGTCTCTCTGAATATGGAGAGGCAGTTACCTTAAAGTGCTGCCATGGCAACTGAGTTCCAAAACCGGAGTTTCCGTTTGTGCTCATTAGATTTTCAGTCAATATTTGTATTCCTGGTAGAGTTGGGCCCGAGTGTATTGTGAAACTTTTGCTTTAACATTTGTTTTTGCAAGAAAAAAAAAAAAATGCATGAAATTTTATTTATTTATTTATTTTATGTCAAAGTTTGGCCATAGTGTGCGAATATAACAGTGCAAATTTCCCCTGCATATGAATCATGTTGCTGTGCACGAAAGGCAGACTAATAGATCTTCAGATGTCTACATATTCATTCCTCCTGTAGATTAATGGACCCCAGGCCCAAACGGCGTTCGCTAGGCATGCAGTCGAGACGGTGTGCAAGCGCCAGCTTTTCCTGTAATCAGGGGCCCTGTTCCTCGCCGGGGGGCTGTGGACTCCTGCCTATCGCAGCCATCCCTCCTTAATATGTTTATTTCTCCGGGAACCACTCTGTTCCAGGCACTTGGCTGTTTTTGAGATCGTTTATCACATTGGCTCAAGAAGCCGGTGGGGGGGGGTGGGTGGCGGTGTTTCGGGCAGCTCTCTAACTTGTTGGCTTACCCGGAGTCTCTTCTCACCATGCCTGTTCAGGTGCTCATAATCCCTCTTTTAAGCATTGAACTAGGCAAATATATGCTTTCCCATAGATGCACTGCATGGTTTCCAGTATGTGGAGGATTAATGCTCTGCACTTTGTGCTTTTGCTTCATGTCCGTTTTTAGGTTTCCCACGGAATGGGTGTGTTGGCCTAGCAGTGGCTCCCGATGTGTATTTAATGAACGCCAAAACCTTCCAAAAAATCATAACTGCTGAGCCATTGTGGCTTTTATCCATATGGTGTTTGGCATTGCAGTTTTGGACAAAAGAGGCGCATAGGCCAAATTTTGATTGCGCAGATTGTTCTAGTGAATTGTGATGTTCTTTAGATACCTTCTCTGAAGGGCCTGTTTTTTGGAGGCTAAAAGAACTCCCTTGATCCCATCTGCATGAACTTAAGACTTGGGGGGTTGGGGGGGATGTCCCACTATTCTGAATTGTTGATGGTTTTTTCCCGTATGGGGCATGATAAGGGAAGTGCAGCCTGGGTCTTGACTTGCAGTGAAGGTCTTTGTTTAGACTTGGTTTATTCCTGACTGCCTGATTGTGCCTGGAGTTGATGCTGATTGAAGGGGTACTTTCTCTGCTTCCTACGGCTGCAGTGGCCCTCCACGCCTAATGCAGTCCAGCTGCTCTGACTCTTTCCTGGGATTACACTGCTGCTCTGACTCTTTCCTGGGATTACACTGCTGCTCTGACTCTTTCCTGCCACTTGAGCCCCAAGCTGCTTGTGATTGTCCTCCATTCCCCAGCATTTAGAGGAGATCATCGTGTCGGTTTCCATTAGTAATCAGAAACTGTGAAGGGATTGAAACTGAACACAGTGCCGGGCCCCCCCCCCCCCCCCCAAGTCAGGCTGAATAGGTAACCTTCACTACACACTAACCGGTAACCTGCACGCTCGGTTTTAGAGTACGTGCGGTCTGGCACTGACTGCTTTATTTTGTATTCTTAATGTCAACAGATTTCTGGCTTTATGTTTTGGAAATGGAATGGGAATACCAGAAGTCAGAAGACCTTGTTTGTCAATTTGAAGGAGAATGATCTTCAGCTGAATTTTTTTTTAGGGTGTACAGAGTCAGTTTTATGATTGTCTCATCTAACCTGAGTGTTCTGTCCACCATCCAGTGTAATTGTGCGCCTAACTTAAGTGTTCTGTCCTCTATCCAGTGCTTGCGGACAACCTCAAATCCAACCCTGGGATCAAGTGGCAGTACTTCAGCTCTGAGGAGGGCATATTTACAGTGTTTCCAGCCCACAAATTCCACTGCAAGGGGAGCTATGAGCACAGAAGCAGGTCAACAGAGCTTTTGCTTCACTCTTTTATAGCTGATGTTTTACGTTGGCAAAAGGTCTATTTCTAACACATGCAGTGCAACACCGGCACTTTCAATAGTGATCTTCTCGTATACAGCCCGCTGATGTCCTTTACACTTCCGAGCTTATATGTTGCCAAGTGTATCCAAGCAAACCCAGCTGACTTGAGTGTTGGTCTTCATTGTCTCTTGTTGCTGGAGTGGACTTAATTTTCAGAGACACAAAAGGTTTGACTAAAAGAAACGGAATCAGATGCTTGAGTCACAAACCATGGCCGGGAAAGCACACTGCACGCTTGGTGCTTGTATTGTGGCGTCTGTGGTCTGCTTGTATTAGATGCCTGCTGGTTGCAGACTGTGATACATAACCAGCTCTAAGCACCTAACCCTTGACTATTACAATAAAGGCTCTTCTCAGAAGAACCTGAGAATGCATTCTGTTAACAATGAAGTGACTGTGAGCTTGAATTTGAGAAGTTTTAAGGTACAACATTACTTGAATAAACAGAGCAACACTCATCCTTAATCTAAACCCGGTCTGTTTAAATCAGGAGTGGGGAACCTGTTCCATGGAGAGCCAGTGCAGGTTTTATTGATGACCTCTGTCAGCCAATAATAAAGCAGTGGTTCTCAACTCCAGTCCTGGGAACCCACTGTGATTGGCTGATTGCAAGGTCATCCCAAAAACCCGCACTGGCCCTCCGTGGAACAGGTTCCCCACTCCTGATTTAAATGGTGTTAATGTTGGTTCTAAGCATGAATATTCATAGGGAAATCGGCACATTTTGCAGGATTATTATATGATTATTCCCCCCCCCCCCCCCAAATAATTGAACAACACATGATCAGTTATATGGAGTGATATAAACTCAGTGGACTCTCTTATGTCACCATCTCACTTGGAGCACAGCTGAAAGGCATGATGGTCTAAACTGATGAAATCGATCCTGAGGGTTAAGGACACTGGCTACAGGTTTTCCCTTCGGTACAAGCATGTTATTAAACGGTCCTGTGTTTGCTCCTGTAGGCCGGTGTACGTATCTGCTGTGAGGCCACAGTCTAAGCACATCGTGGTGATTATTGACCACGGCACCTCCATCACAGACATCCAGCTTCAGATTGCACGGGACGCTGCCCTGGTCATCCTCAACTCCATCGATGAGCATGACAAGGTCGGCCTTTGCCGTCTTTGATGTTATGGTGCTGTGTGACTCCGCGTGAGAGTGTGTCCTGCCGATTTATTTTTTTTTTCTTTGCAATGGTGAAGACTGATTTGTGGTGGCTCTTTGTTTGGACTGTGTGTGGGTGTGTGTCTTCCTCAGATCTCGGTGTTGACGGTAGCAGATACCGTTCGTTCCTGCTCCTTGGACCAGTGTTACAAAAGCTTCCTGTCTCCCGCCACCAGTGAGACCAAGAGGAAGATGGCATCCTTTATCAGCAACATCAAGGCCTCTGATTGCCCCACCCAACATGCTCTAGGTTTTCAGAAAGCCTTTCAGCTCCTCAGGAACACAAGCAACGTCACCCGACAGCAGATGAGTAAGAGTCCCGACATCTAATACATTCCCGTTTGCTGAGACTCCTAATATTTCATGTTTTTTGTGAGGTCTGACTGAAGTGAACTGAACACTCGGGTGTGTCTCTGTCTTCTAGCCACAGATCTGGTGATCATCTACCTGTCCTCTGGGATGACCTCCAGACACTCATCCGAGTATGAAAAAAAGACCACTCTCAGTATGGTGAAAGATGAAAACCGCCACCTCAACAACTCCGTGATGATCCTCACCTACGCCCTCATGAATGGTAAGGTTCTAGCAACCCCTCCAGTATCCTGCTCCTGCACTCCAGCCGCGGCTCCGTTGTGGCGCTCTCTTAATCTTAATCTTAAAGTTCTAGAATGTTCCGCGGAAATCATTTTCTTCTCCCTTTAAATGACAGCGGACAGTGATGCTTCTTTAATGTTTGATCTTACCTCTGCGTGTAATTAATCGACGTTGACTGTTAGGGGGCAGGAAGGCCGTTTTGTAGAAGCCCATGCTAAGAACTGTGGGGAGAAGCGAAATCAAATAACGGAACCCCTTGCTTGCCCAGAAGGGTTAGGGAGGGAGGGCTGTGATCCTTCACCTGCTTTCTCAAATTAGAGATCTGAATGAAATCCCCGTCTTAGTTTAATTACAAGTACTCAATGACCCATTTATTTTAAAATGTATTTTTTCTACTTGAAATAGAATTAAAGCACGGATGGTAGAGGCTTATTAAAGATTAATAGCGTGCACTTTTCTGTAATTACAATCCAGTGATGATAATTAAAGCAGCATTTAAGCGCCGTGTTCCGCTCTTCCCTGGAATTACGTGCTCTTTAAAACTGCCTTTGATTTACGAATTCTTCCGCCTGCCCGCCTGAAAGAGAAATGACCAAAAGATAGACGTTCGGCAAGTATGGCTTCTGGAATGGACAGATTCCGGCCAGGTTGGCAGATGAATGCGAAGGCAGGGCTCCATGCTAATGTAATGCAGCCTAAGCGATTCGTCCCCTTGTCCTAAGCAGAGGGGGTAACTGGGCTTAAAGAGCTGGCGTTCCTGAGGGACCTAGCGGAGCAGAACTCGGCGAAGTACGGGGTGCCGGACCGCTCAGCCCTCCCTGTGGTCAAGGGCAGCATGATGGTCCTGAACCAGCTGAGCAACCTGGAGACCAGCGTGGGACGCTTCTACATCAACCTGCCCAACCACATGATCGACATGGCCGTGTTCAGCCTGCCTTACACTGACCCGATGGGTGACGGTCAGTGGGCGGAATCTGCGCTTTTGTCAATATTATGACTATGGGATGTTATATTAAAATGTGCGTGTTGGCTCAGTGTAGCATGTAGATTTTTCATACCTTGCCGCTTCGTGTCATTTTAACCCTGCGATAGGTTTCATCATGACCGTAAGTCGACCGTGCTACTTCGGAAACCTCTTGCTCGGCGTTGTGGGAGTTGACGTCAACCTGGCCTACATCTTAGAAGATGTCACATATTACCAGGACTCTCTGGCCTCGTATACCTTCCTCATAGACAACAAAGGTGGGTGTTTTGCGTGGTGCGATTCGTGTGCTGGTAATACATGTTGACCCATGTCAGGAACCTTAAAGATGGAGTGGAAGGTTCTGTCGCTTAAACTGTATCCTTCACTAGTCTTTTACAACCTGCTTATTTCTGAAAAATACTTCAGCAGGGACATGAGTCGTCTGGTTGCTTGGATACACGTTGGCCGCATGCTTGTTGTGCTACCCTGGTGAAAACTAACACGCGACACATCTTCCAGGATATACCCTCATGCACCCCTCCCTCACCCGGCCCTACCTGATGACAGAGCCCCCCCTTCACACTGACATCATCCACTACGAAAACATCCCCGGGTTCCAGACTGTGCGTCAGAACATTCTCAGGTTGGTGGAGTCGCGCGTTCGCCCAGCACCTCTCATTGTCGGAGCTTTTATATCAAACGCAGGAAGTTCAGCTTCAGCTTGTAATAACATGTCTGTGACTGGTGATTATTGGGTTGTCGGGCTCAAACTGGATGTTAACACTCTGCCGTCAGACATGACTTTATATAAAAGAAATGTCCTGTGTTTTCTGTCTGGATCCCGCTGGGTTGTTCTGGCATGATGGACCCCATCTTGTCACCCCCATCGTTAAGGCACTGGCTAAGTGATAACGATGTAAATGTACTCTCTCTGCCAGCCTCCCATTGGGCAGCCAGGTCATTGTGGTGCCTGTCAACTCCTCCCTGTCCTGGCACATGACCCGCCTGCGAGACACCAGCCGGGACTCCTACAACGTCAGCTATGCCTGGAAACTGGTACTGCACCATCACTAGGCTTCCTGCCTGTCGTCCAGCATCGGCCTTTTGCGTTTTAAATGCAATATTCAGATGTTTAAGGACACACTACCTCAGTGTTTCTCAGTCCGGTCCTCGGGGACACCCAGACAGTCCGTGCTTTTTCTCCCTCTCAGCTCCCAACACCTGAACCAAACAATAAGTCCGGAACACTGAATACATAAGAAATTTACAAACGAGAGGAGGCCATTCGGCCCGTTTGGGGAGAACTTAACCAATAGCACCGATTACCTGGTAGCATACATGTTGAGCACTGGGAGGGAGCAAAAACGTGGACTATCCCCGAGGACCGGATTGAGAAAAACTGCTCAACTTCATCCTCCATCCTTCGGTGCTTTTACATGTCCGCTAAACACAATGTCTCCATTTCACCTGGAGTGGCTAGGAAAACCTTCTGGGCTCTTCCTGCCAATTTTGTACTTGTTCTGAATACTGGGGGGGGGGGCAGACCTCCTTCAGCTCGTTCCCTTCTGAAGCATAATGCATTAATTTAATAGAGCACCCTTTAGTATTTTAAAAACACTTAAGTGTCAGTGTTTCTCTGTGGATCTGGATAGTAAATGCAGTGTTTACATTTGTGGGTCTGTTGAAGCAGAGGTATTGTTTGTTTCTGTATGGGATAAATGTAGCTTATGTCTGTGGGTCTAATTAGCAATGGTAGTCATGCTTTCTGTGGCTTTAAATGCAAGTAGACTTGCTGTTTGTCCCTGTGGGTGTCATTAACAGGGTTTGTCTCTGATGCTAGATGACAAATGTTGTAGTAAATCTGTTTTACTGGAGGGAGAGTGTATCTACGCCAATAGCTACTCTGATGTGGTTTAATGGGCAGTATTTGAGGAACCGTTGTCTCCTCCTCAGGTCCAGGACACCAGCTTCATCCTGTGCATTGTCTACGTCCAGCCCGAAGCTCCCGTGAAGCACTTGAAGAACCTCAACACGGTACCCAGCAGCAAGCTCCTCTACCACCGGCTGGACCTGCTAAATCAGCCCAACTCCTGCCTGCACTTCAAGCAGCTCGCATCCGTCGGTAAGGTCAAGGGTCCGAGGTCACGAGCGTGCGGATGCCTTTGTCCCGTTTCTGTGTTTGAGGGTGCTGCAGCATTTGTTACAGTGGAAGGTAGTTCAGTAGTTTATAGCTACCTTCCAGTCATTCGTAATTGAGATGTATCCTCGCAGCCGTTCTGTCGCGTGCAGCCACATTATTTCGTGTCTAAGTCTTCTCTGTGGTGCTTCTTTCCCTTCCACGTGCGTCAGAGAGCCCGACCGTCATGCTGTCTGCCGGGAGCTTCTCCTCCCCATACGAGCACCTGAGCCAGCCAGAGACGAAGCGCATGGTTGAGCATTACACGGCCTACCTCAGCGACAGCACGCGCCTCATCGCCAACCCGGGGCTCAAGGTACCAGACCCCCATCCTCATCGAGAGGGTTCTCCTAAGCGGCTCGACTTTCTCCCCAAGTGAAGTCGTTGAGTGTTTTGAGTTAGGCGCGTTACTGGTTGGTCGATCGCCCCAAAAGATGCTTTAGCGGCGTGCATGTATGTGGAGCAGTCATGTGACCCTGCTGTGTGTGCTCTCGTCCTGTTCCAGTCGTCGGTCAGAAACGAGGTCATGGCCACCAGTCACATAACCGACGAATGGATGACCCAGATGGAGATGAGCAGCCTCAACTGCTACATCGTGCGTCGCTACGTGGCTACTCCCAGTGGGGTGCTACGCATTTACCCTGGATCTCTCATGGACAAATCCTTCGACCCTACTAGGAGGCAGTGGTGAGCTTCTGGGGACGCTCTTAGAAATATTCCCAGAATCACACGGGGTGACAGTGATGAGATTATTAGGATGTCCATCTGTAATGTATAAAGAAGTAATTTAAGTAATTAAAGGCTTCTGGGGAGAAAACAAGAATTTCAGTAGAACTAAATTTAGAATGGAAAAGAAGCTACCTGGAAAGGATGGACATGTATCTCGTTATTGACTAGGGTGACAGAATATTGCATGGGTTATGGAACCACAGAGTGGAACAGTAATTCCGGTCTTTGGGATTTTCAGGTACCAGCATGCCGTGGCCAATCCGGGCCTCATCACCTTCACCGGGCCTTACCTGGATGTGGGTGGGGCCGGCTACGTGGTCAGCATCAGCCACACCATCCACGTCTCCAGGTAGGAGCCAAAGAACCCGTCAGAGGTGTTGCTAGCCTTTTAATAGCCCTGCCTCTTTGACGTTAAGGAGCGGCAATGGAATTTATGATGAGCCAACATATTTGGCCGGCACAAATCGTGCTATGAGGGATCATGTGACATGGAATGCTGTCTCCTTTCCTTCCTTCACTGAAATGGTCACAGAAACCTCTTTATCACCAGTAGCTACATTTGCTTTCAGACAAAATATAGATCTTAACCATATTTTAATTAGAGGAATGACTTCAAAGTGCATGGTAGCCATCTAACCATCTATTATCCTGATAAAACGGCCTTCCCTCTGGTTCAGTCTTTTTCGGCGTGTGGCGTGGATTGGTGGAGTACTGGCTGTGTAGTTTACTTGTTCAAACTTCGTGGGGGTGTTCTAACAATGGATGAATTGCATAAATCTGTAGCTGGTAGTGATTTTGTTTGTGTATGAAGTGGTACTGAAATACAATGACCTGTAAAAATACACATTACTCTGAAACAAAAAGAATATGCCTTCTGTTTGTTTGAGGAGGAGGGAAATGGCTGTCTTCTGTCTCTGGAATGTGGCTCAGTGAGTTGGGGCCGGTGCCGGTGATCGGGAGGTCATTGGTGATCCATCCACTGAGCGCTTAAGCAAGGCCATTAACCCCCAGTTTACTTGAGGAGCGCTGCACGCTGGCTGACCCTTCGCAAGCTTGCCTTCACCTGTGTCCGTCTCTCTCGTGGAGAGTGGGATGGAGTAGGTGAAAAGAGAATTCCCTGTGGGATCAATAAAGTATCACTGTTCTGTATCCTGCTCCCCCTCCAGCTCTCAGGCCACCCCTGGGTCCGCAGTGGCAGTGATGGGCATCGACTTCACACTGCGCTACTTCTACAAGGTGCTGCTCGACCTGCTGCCCGTCTGCAACCAGGACAAAGGCAACAAAATCCGGTACACAGCCGACTGCGCAAAGCGAGTCCGGCGGGCCTGGGCTGCCTGGCTGCAGCTGCGTGGTTCTGTTTAGGCCTGCAGAGGCTAAGAAAGTCTTCCCTTCCTGGGGCTCGTTTGGGCTCCTTAAGTACATTTTATTGGCTGGGGAACATGAGTAATTTTTAGGGAGGATCAAATGGATAATTTTACTATCTGGCTGTGTGCATTGTAGGGTAGGGGGAGGTTACAAAATGGCTTCATGCCTGTGCTGCTCAAGTGATCTTGCCTTGTTGGTTTATTTGTTGATGTCAGTACATTGTGATGTTGCTGATGAATCTAAGTGTCTCTCGCTTTTGGTTTCACTTCTCATCTGCTTGCTGAAGGTGTTTCATTATGGAGGACAGAGGGTACCTGGTTGCACATCCCACCCTGATCGACCCTAAAGGCCATGCCCCCGCCGAACAGCAGCACATCACGCACAAGGTCAGAGGTCGTGCCCACATCTCTGTCCACATCTCCGTCTCCTCTGTCTTTCTGTGGTAAGTGTTGACACGTCTGTGTCCCTGTGGCAGGAGCCTCTGGTCGCCAACGACATCCTCAACCATCCCAACTTCGTCAAGAAGAACCTGTGCAACAGCTTCAGCGACCGGACGGTTCAACGCTTCTACAAGTTCAACACCAGCATTGTGGTGAGTGGGGCGGTGCGGCCCCCCCCCCGACCTGCCGCAGCATCTGTGCCACCCCTGGAGTGTCATGTTACAGCTTTGGGTTTTCATCTGTGTTACAGCCTCATCTAGTGGCTGTTTGTAATATTGGAATTATAACCCATAAGAATTTTTACATGAATTTTTTATAAATATTTTTGATTAAGTTAGATATGGATGGGAGGCTGAGGTTTTACTAAGGGGGGTCGATGGCAAATGTATATAATATAAATTTAGCGGGAGAACATTTTAAAACAAACTTGAGGAAGCACTTCTTTACACAGCGTGTAGTCAGAGTATGGAATAGTCT